>CM042673.1:26399122-26856702 GCA_023638005.1 Forsythia suspensa
AGTTAGTCATTATCACCACACTAGTTGGGTAAGTACCCAAAGTCATTTGGTAATTCAATTGTTCCTCTCGGTATAATCGTAGCTCCTCCAAAACCATGGAGGGGAGTGATGACATGTCTGATCTTACTAGGTGACATCTTCAATCCTAGGAAAACTTCCCAGGACATAACATCTGCTGCACTACCATTGTCCACCAACACTCTTTTCACGTCGAAATCTGCAATATCGACTATCACTAGAGCATCATCATGTGGACAGTAACACCATCCAAATCCTCATCACCAAAGGTGATATTCGGGCTGAACCTTTCATTCTTATCTACCAAGTAGATCTATTGACTCGAGCATAGTTCTTCCGTCTTTGAATTTGAGTCACCCCACAGTAGCAATGCCACCCACGCGATGACATTTATAACTCCAAATAGCGAGGAGGTGGTTGTTGTCGGTATTCAGCCTCTTTTCCTTTCTCTTTATCTGTTTTTACAAATTTGGACAGGTGTCCTCTTTTTATAAGTCTTTCTATTTCTTCCTTCAGCTGCTGGCAATCCTCCGTATCATGTCCATGATCTCGATGGAATTTACAATATTTAGTCTCATCTCTCCTATGTGGTGGTGCCCACATCTTTTTGGGCCATACGAGCTCTTTCATATTTCGGATTTCCATCAAGACATTAGCCCTGGAGGTGTGCAGCGGTGTACTATACGCCTCCTTTCCAGTACTAGGCCTATTAGGGCCTGGATGAATCATTTTTTGCTTGCCTCTATCTTCACGGGGCCTTGGTTCATCTCGGGCCTTCCTTTTGTTGACTCGGCTCTTTTTGATCTTTCATGCCCTTAGTAATGAAAAAGGCCTCTTCTGCATCTACATATTTATCACCTCTTCTTAACAACTCATGCATCGTCCGTGTCGGTGGGTTTTAGAGAGAGTGACATTTTAAAGGCATGACTGCGGGTTCCATTCATCATAGCGGTAACTACAGCAGACATCTGTAGATCCTTAATTCCCAAAGTGGCCCTATTGAACCGGGCTATAAAATCTTTCAATAACTCATCTTTGTCTTGGGTCAATTGCATCAGGCCAATAGCGGTTTTCTTAGAACGTTTGCTACTGGCAAAGTATGCAGCAAACTTCTTAGAAAAATCATCAAACGTGCGAATCGACTTTGGGGGTAGAGTAGCTACCCAATCCCTGGCTTCACGCCTGAGTGTGGGCGGGAAGGCCCTGCACATGATTGCGTCAGGGGTAGCCCTCAACCTCATCAAATCGACAAAAGCTCTGAGGTGATCGACCGGGTCAGCTGATCCGTCGTATTTCTCCATCTTCGGCTGTTCGAAATCCCGTGGCAATGGAACTGCCATCACTTCTGGAGAAAAAGGGTCTTCTTCCAACACCATTGATTGTTGTCTACTGCCTTTTTTCAGCATAGCCTCAGCTATTTTGCGACTCATCATGTCCTCCAGTCGCTGTTCTAGAGTTAACACAGGTGTCTCAACCAGAGTAGGCGTTGGAACCCACGACGGTTGTCCCCAAAGTGGATTTGGACCAGATGCCAGTGAATTGAGATGAGGTGCAGAAAATGGAGCTAATGAACTCGGAACCAACGGTGGAGCTGTTGTCGGCGGTGTTTCCATTGCTGGAAAATTATGAGCCAACGGAGGGGCTTGCGGTGGTGCTTCCGTTGCTGGAAAATTATGATTCTGGGGAGGAGCCTCCGGTGGCGAGGGTCCTAAAGGCGAAGGGGTGGGACCCTGGGATGGAACATCCAGCGGTGAAGGTCCTGCCTGCGAAGGGCCAGGATCTTGCGGTGACTGAGAAACCGTAGTGTTACGACTCTGGAGCAAAGCCGTTAAGGCCGCCACTTGAGCTTGCAACGCCGTAAGTTGAGCAGCAGAAGCAAACTCTTGCTGTGGATGATTAGTGGCGGCATTAGACTCAAATATCTGCATCCCCGACAGTGGGTCGGGCCGCCAGATTCTTAGTTCTTCCGGTTCGAGCCATGATTTCTTATCTGATTTCCATGCACGGCGCCAATTGATAATTATATGTCTTCTTCTCCTCCAGTGCGACAGCGCAGCGGTGGAGACCCGCAAAAGGTGGTGGGGCTTTGTCCCCGCTTCCACTCCGCGTGAAAATTAGTATAGTATAGACTCAAATATGCGGGGTAACAATATTGAGTATGTATGTTATATCCTGCACTGGAGGATGATCTCCTATTTATAGGAATGACCCGTAGATGTATCTTCAATGGTCATTAATGGCGGGTGCCTTTTCATCTTCTTCATAATTAGGATTTAATGTGGGACGTTTCGCCTTCTTTAATCTTCTTGGTGCTTCATATTCCCAATGGACGCCAAGTGATTGTTGATCTATCCACCGTGTGGCGGCCTATGAGGACAATGAGGCGCGGACCGGATGACGAGGCGGGGCGGTTTATTTAAGACAAAGCGCCCATGGGAAAGCAAAGAAGTCATTTACCAAAATGTAATCATATTTATCATCAATCCCCAACGTTTGAAAAACTTGGTATGATAGATCCTTTATGATGAAATTGCAATCCCTTTAAATAAATAAAAAAAGAAAAAAAGAAAAAAACAAAACATGATTGAAAACTAACCAAATGTACCTAAAAAAATAAAAAGTAAGAAATGTACCAAAAAATAAATAAAAAGTAACAAAGAAGTCATTTTCTCTAAATATCTAAAATCTACCCAATTTTTTTTTTTTTCGAAAAATCCAAAAAATCCAAAATCCACCAAAAAAAAAAAAAAAAAAAATTCCAAAATTTTCAAAATTTCAGTACCGCACTCACACAGTACGGTACTGAAGCTTTGGGTTCTATGACATCCATGACCTTTTAGCAATTTTGCAAATACGTCAGCGATATAATATTTTTTAGAATGTTTGGGTAACACAAAACTTGCTATAGAAAATTGAAACAGAAATACACCAAAACATACAGCAGTTAACATATGCCCAAGTAAGACTTACTCTGTAGCCACCTTGCTCAAAGGCCTAAGGAAAAGAAAAATACTCAAGCAAAAATAAGTAAGGCTAGCAACAAATCAAAAACTGATGGATCAATTAACATAAACAGTAAGTTCTTTATGTACCATTATCGCAAACAGATCCCCTATTGTTCTCTTTTTTGCCAAGAAAACCCGGCCAAATGCCCCACGACTGATTGGTTTTATAATCTCAAAGTCATCTATTGAGGTCCGATCTTTGGTAGAATGTATAGGACTAGTTCGCAAGCTACGTACAACGTCATCCTCTAAAGGAGCCTCTTCATCATCCTCTGCTAGAAATCTTGAATAAATTTTGGGTGGATTTTGGATTTTTGGAGAAGATGACCTATTTGTTACTTTTTATTTTTTTGAGGTACATTTCTTACTTTTTATTTTTTGGGGTTCATTTGATTAGTTTTGAATCATATTTTTCTTTTTTCTTATTTTTTTTTGTTTATTTAAAGGGAGTGTCAATTTCGTCATAAAGGACCTACCATACCAAGTTTTTCAAACGTTGGAGATGTCTGGTGCTATTTTTAAAGGTTAGGAGTATATCCCTAACGTTTTTGAAAAGTTGGAGACCATATATGCAATTATCCCTATTTAAAAAGTACCAAAAGTAAATTTAAATGAACTTAAAATTGTCAAATTAACTTATGAATATTAATTAATTCATTTATTTTTGAATGAAAACGTTAAATTTTATTGATCAATTAAATCAGCAAGTGTTAAGTATGGAGTTAAATACACTCAAATGCCCTTATACTTTGTCAAACATTATTAAAATGTCACTGTACTTTAAAACTTTCTTGGAATATCATTAAACTTTCAAAAATGAAACTCATATACCACTCCGTTAAATTCTATTTTTAAAAAAGAGTGACATATGAAATTCACTTTTAAAAGTTTAATATAACATATGAAATTCACTTTTAAAAATTCAATAGCATTTGAGGAACATTTTATAGTATAGTAACATTCCAAGAACGTTTAGCAAAGTATAGTAGTATTGAGTATTTAACTCCTAAGTCTGTAATAAAGTTTAGGTGCATATCAAGCACTAGCATGGGCTACGTGATTGATATTAAACTAGTGCATCACCTGTGCGATGTACGAAGTTGACCGTTTAAAATTTAATTACCTGAATCGAAAAATAATGTTTGTTATATTTGTGTATAAACATTAACTCCAATAACTAAATTACACATAATAAGCATGTTATTGATTACAGTTAAAAAATTTAATTGAAATTACATAGTAATAGTAAGACATACTCAAAACTCAAACGCAAAGAGATCTCTAAAAAGTTTAATTGAACTTTTATGGAAAACTAGAATTAATATATAATAAAATTTAAAATTGAACAAAATTATCATTAATTCATAAAAAAAGATTTTTTTTAATCTAATCCAATCTATCTATTTATATAAAGTGAAAAATTATGTTGACATATTAAATTATATAATACAAATTATACATGATATATTTAATTTACTTAAATTAAAATTAAGTAATATTTGTGCGATGTACGGAGTTGACCATTTTCAATTTAACTACTTGAACTGAAGAATAATGTTTGTTATATTTGTGTATAAACATTAATTCCAACCACTAAATTGCACATAATAAGCATGTTATTGATTATAGTTCAAAAATAAATTGAAATTACACAGTAATAGTAAACATAATAAAAAGCCAAGAGCAAATATTTCAATTATTTATGTAAAAATAAAAATACGTATATACAACTGTTTTGTTTCTAAAAATGTGCATATGAAAACGTGTATATAAGATGAAACTTATAAAACTTAAACTAAAAATCGTAATCGTTAAAAAAATATATTAAAAAAAGTACTTAACTATCTAGTTGCATTTAAACCCCCACCACCACCAAAAAAGGGTATTTATAACGGAATAAATTAAATGAATAGATCTTACGATTCCGACCATCCATGTTTGAGTGTATTTCGCAAAATTATTTTAATATATAAAAATGACAGTATCTGAACACATAATAAAAATTGTAAAAAAAATTATATAATTTTTTTTTTTTCAAAATTGCAAATAATTTACAATAATGATTTTAACAAAAATTGGAAACGATTATGACTATACTCTTTATCGTGACAAACAAACTCTAGAATAAAGATCTCATCCGCAAGCATCGTAAGTCGGGACCTCTTAAAAAGCGAACAATGCGCACCTTCAAAGCTCACATTGTTTTCGTTGGATTCATATCGTTGATGAAATTACACAAATGAGCCATTGTTACGAAATGTTAGACGTTTGATTTTAGCAGTGCAAAATAAATAAATAAATAAACAAAATAAAAGAACACATCGCTTTTATTTAATGAACAAAACGCACAACACATTATCTGTTTTACAAGAAGAAAGCATAATCATGTCTCAATGGGACATTACAAGAAACAAAACAACATCGTGATGCAAAAGTGAATTAGGAATAAATATCATATATATAGTTCAAATACAATTGAACGTTTTACAAAACGAAGTATAATTCTCAGACGTACAATCACACACAGACCGATGTAGTGATGCCCCTGCAAAACTATCAATTAAACTGTTTGAATACCATATGGATGGTCAAAAGACGGTTATATATATATATATATATATATATAAAAGACGATGAGTCCAATTGTTAGTTTTTGAAAAGTGGTTGCATTTATTTATATTTGAGTGCATTTCGCAAATTTATTTTAATTAAAAAACACAAAAACAAAAAGTATCTCGAACACACAAAGAACAAAAAATACGAAAAAAATGCAAAAGTACAAATAATTTACAAAAATGATTTTAACAAAAAATAAGAAACAAATAAACATTTTGAATATCATAAAGAAGCCCAAAAGACAATTTCATACCCCAAAAAAAGAAAGATGATGAGTCCAATACATTTCTGAAAAGTTGTTGCATTTATTATTTAATATTAAATGTTATATTTCGTTTTTTGCAGGAAAAGGAAAAAAAAAAAAAAAATAAACAATCAATGTGTGAACCAATTAAATAATCTGAAAAATTGTTGCATTTATCATATCTAATATTAAATATTACATTTCATTTTTTGCAGGAAAATAAAAATAAATAAATAAATAAACAATCAATATGTGAAATCAGTTAAAGAATCTAAAAAGTTGTTGCATTTATCGTATATAATATTAAATGTTACACTTCGTTTTTTTGAATAAAAAGAAAGAAAGAAATAAATAAACAATCAATGTGTGAAACTAATTAAAGAAAACATACCTCATTTTCTGCTGAAACATGCAAATGAGGAAATTGGCTTACGCATTATTTATGGCGAGAAAATGTGTGCGTGAAATTTTTGACGGTTATATATATATAATTAAAGGGTAATTATATTCACACATCACATTTTATTTTTTGCACCACATTTTAATTACATTTAACATCTTTAATTTTTTAACATTATAGCACTCATGTCCCCAATTTTTTTTATCACATTTTTATCTTCAACTTTTTATTAATTAGCACATCTTGTGTTTGATAACGGTTTCCGTAAAAAATATTTGTTTAAAATTCGTAAAAAAGACTTATTTGTCTGTCATACTTTAAAAAAACTATAGATGCAAAAGTACGATAAAATATTTTTTCCTCATTTCAATACACGTAAACAAAATGTCTCGACAGAAACTATTATCAAAGATTAAATGTGCTAATTAATAAAAACTGAAGATAAGAATTCGATAACAAAAAGTTAAAAAATAATTACAATAATGAACAAAAGTTGAGAATCTTAAATACAATTAAAATGTAGTTCACTTATAACAAATCAGAAGTGTGAATATAACATCTCTAAATTAAATGATGAGCAATGTTCTCTCAAGGGTTTAATCCCATCTGCGATGTGGTAGCTCCACATCAGTAGGTGGGATTTCAAGTTAAGGAAAATGCTATATGAACCAAAACTTGGATTAAAAGTTGGACAACCATGTGTAAAATATCAAAAATGTCATTTGAAAAAACACCATTCAAATTTTCAAATGTGTCTTTTCAAACGACACTATAAATATTTTACTTATGGTTGTCCAACTTTTGATCCAAGTGTTGGTTCACGTAGCATTACTTTCAAGTTAAATGAACTGCCCCAAAATGGGCAGCCACCTGCTCACGTGGAACTGCCACGTCAGTAGGTGGGATTTAACATAACACTGCTCATTAAATAATATCTAACTCGATAGAATCCTAATCGTGCCATTTTTAGTATATTTTCACTTTAGTCCCTGAATTCTTTAAAAATAGCAAATATTGACAAACTTTGATTTTCTAACAAACGGTGTTGGGTTGATGAAGAACAGCCAACGCATATACCGAGGTGTCATCTCCCAAGTGTTCAATATCTCATTTTAAGCCGGCATTTTAATGCACTCTCTCATTCGTCCCAGATTTCTCAGTTAGCATAGAATTGCTGAGTTTGATTAGAGAGAGAGAGAGAAGAAGAAGAAGAAGCCATGCCTCGCACGTATGCTTTTGGGAGGGTAGAAGAGGTGACACACCCCAACTCCGTGAAGGCCATCTCGTCCGAGCTTCTTGATACCGTATATGCAACGGCAATTGATCAAAATCGGGGAAGCTTGGGTACAGTTGCACCTCTTGCCATTGGTTTTATATATGGGACTAATGTGCTGGTGGGAGGTCCTTTTGAAGGAGCATCAATGAACCCTGCACGGGCTTTTGGGCCAGCACTGGATGGTTGGAGGTGGAAGAACCACTTGATCTATTGGTTGGGACCCTTTGTTGGTGCAACTGTGGCAACTCTTATATACGAGTTTGGTGTCATACAATCCGAGCCCCACAGCACACTCATCACCAGCCCTTGGCTCCAGAGGATTACTAGATTTCCTCAATTTTTGAATGAAATAAAAGACTCCATGTTTTTGTTTATGCTGTTTTGTTCTACAATAAAACACTGTACATACAATAGAAGATCCAAAAACGTTGCCAAAGAAACAAATCAACAATGTTCTTTTTCATTCAAGTATAGAATAAGAGTAATAATAGATGACGCGGCTATATATCACAAGGTTTTAGCGTAGAACCTGGCGACCCAAGGGGCAAGTTGAGTGCAGTTTGGTGTTCTGGGATTCTCTGCGTAATAATCAGACCAATAGCATGGAGTAAGTTTCTCTGCAAAACGCCCATCTGCGTAAATGCAAAATGGTAGCCAATCTTCGCCTCCATTCATTCTCCTTTTACGTTCCTTTGGATAAGCTAAGGGGCTTGCACGTACCTGAATTAATTTTCCTCTTAGTTAAATGACTTTTGGTTGTTGCAGAGGGTCATGGCTCGAGCTAGGGGCCATATACTACTGAATCCAAATCACCAGTAATTAGCAATAAATGATCACAAAATACCTGATACCATCAAGGATCATATCCCAACAAAAATGAGTATGACCAAACACATGACATGTTGATTGTTTCCCTGCATCTCCATGTATAGATCTTATTCGGGTTTCGAGGAAATTAGAGCCAATGATTTTTGGAAGGTTAGGATAGAAAAGCATTCTCTTTTCGGGGCATAGCTCTAGCCTGCATGGAAAAGCTTACAAGAGACTGTCAGTAAATTGGTAATACTTCTTCAAAAATTCTAAATATGTTGAACAACAATTCATTAGTAAAATTATGCGTTAATGCAAACTTGAAAAGAGGTGTAGAACATCACATTCTAATTGTTAGCATCCTATTTGAATGGAATTTTAAGTATTGAGATACAAAATGCCAGTATTGGAATGTTATAAGGAATCGAGAACCAAGAGCCATTTCCAGGTTTGTTTTATGCAACAGCAACCCTGCCTAAGCCCAGGGATGGGTTCCTGTAGAAAGATATTCTCTCTCAAGCACATACAGCTTAACCAGTGTGCACCAAGTTTTTGGCTTCATGTCTTTTAGATTAGATCAAAACTAAAGAGTCAATTGACAAGCCACTTTTTCGACATGATAACAACAAACTAGTTCCCAATAACAAATTTGCAACAATAATAATTTTAGTAAAACATAATAACCATACAGGAAGGTAAAAAATATCAACAACCGCACAGGTAATTGGCAGTAGAACACCAAGATATCGGCTATGACATCTGAGTAAGTGTGAAATCTTTCAATCTTGTAACTAGCAGTTAACTCATAACTGTCTGAAATGATATATAGAAAATGAGCATGAACTACAGAGCTTGATAATTTACAGATATACATTGGTAAATCTTGTTGAACCACCAAGCTATTAGAGATGGTGAAAATTTATTTATTTAAATTTTGTTTTCAACGACGGAAAGACAACTCAATACATGCTCCTATATCATGTTGATCTACCTCATCTAAACGCTCAAGTTATTAGAGAGTGTACAAGTTTATTGACTTCAATTTTATCTCCAGCAATAAAATTTATAATATCAATTCTTATATAAATTGGAAATGTTTGAACTAACATATTGCATTTCCTATTGCTGAGCAAAACCGCTGGCATCTCTTTCGTTGTTCACCTCTGAATATTTTTTATCATTGTTAAGAAAACACGAACGAATTGGGGAAACTTTGACAAGTAATGTCATAATTCAGGCATTTGGTGCTGTCTAAACAAACTAACGACTGACCTCTCATTGACTTAAGAACAGAACCAGTATCTCAAACACAAGTTAATCCGAACAACTTTTCCTGTCCAAGCCCAGGCGGATAAATTTAACTGGACAGTGCACATGGTATAGGGCGGATTGTATTAAATTGTGAAAATCGTGTACAATCCTCATCACAGAAATCTCACCAAAACTCTCTCTTACATCTTTTGCAATCTTCACTCAACTTCTTGCAACAATCTCTCGTCACTGCAACAATTCTTCCCCATCTTCACTCAATATATAGCCAAAATCTCATTACATAACAATTTTTCGAGAACTGACATTACTGTCTCTCTAATTCAACAATCATAACTTGAAATTTTCTCACTGTATTTTTTAAAAGATCTGGTGTGTATATTTCCGATACTCCTCTATCTTGTCTCTCTAATTCAACAATCATGGAAATTTTGGACATCGCTTGATGTTTTTGCTTATCACATATCAGCCAGTGGAAAATACGCTGTTATGATCTCTGTTTTCATGGAGGGGACCTCACAGAATCATTAAGAAGGGTGTATCATGACCCTTTTTATGAGTTAGATCTAAAGCACAATGTTTTTTGTTTTTTTTCTCTGGCACCATATGCTATGATTTTGGTTATGTTTTAGTCTTCTATTATGTTCTCTGTTCTTGTATTGTTCTGTTTTTCTGTTCCTTTCTCGCTTACATTTCGTCTTTCAAGGATTTGATTGGAGCCCGGGAGCTGTGCCTACCTTTTTTTTAGCTTAGTTCTCTTCGGCTATTAGCTCCTATAGTTTGTAGTTCCGTTCCGAGGAAGCCTAGAACTAATAGTAGTTCTGCTCTGACATAATAGTAGTTTCGCTCCGACTAAGCCTGATGTGATAAATCTTCTAACCCATGACAAACATATCTGTCATGCTTTTTACTCTTTAATCAATTAGGATAAGGAATGTTGAGATTTGTTCTGTTGGTTTGTACAGATAGCATTGCCTATTAACTTCACCTTTCCCTTTCCCTTTTCTGAATACATAATAAAACTCATTAGGATCAATTTGTGCTCATGTATTACTAATATGAATACAAAATGGACCTGCTAAAGGGTGTAGAATATTGTCTGAAATAATTATGACCATCTTGAAAATTCTGTTGGAAGATTCAATTACTTCAAGTTTCAATGCAGATTACTTTGATTGCATCATGAATTTGATATATTTATAAAATTCGATATTTATTATTGATTATCATAATTATATTTATATTACACAAAATTAGATTAATATTATTGTTATAATTTTTTTTTTCAAATACTTATTCATTCTTCTAATATAGTGTCGCACCAAACATAGTATAATAATAATACACCTCAATCCACCCCAATATTATCATCCGTAATACTCTCCACTCCAATACTATCACCCTAATCGAGTATGGTGTGCAGTGTGCCAAACACACTCTAAGGGTATAGAATTCATCTAGAAGTGGATATCCAATGCTTTTACTCAAAGTTAAATTCTGCATGAAACCAACATTTACAAGTTCAGCAAAAAGATAATCTGAACATGAGTTGCTCTGCAAATTGCATTCTAGCTCTACAACATGAATATTCCCTTTCAAAGCTAACATACCTTCTTATCAGCATGCACCGTTACTAAGGATTGCATCCTACCCCTTGTAACCTTTTTCTTTTTTTCTTTTATCTTTTATCTTTCTTTCTTTTTTTTTTTTCCATTTTTTTGCTCCACATCCTTTCCATTCTAATTTTATACAAGGTTTAACTTCTATACATTTTTATCAAAATCAGGCATAGGAAAAGAATAGAAAAGGGGAAACCATATCAGCGCCATCATTACAGTGTAAGACCTATTAATGTGGCCCATTTAATATTATTAAATTAATTAAATGAAGTGAATTTTAATGCTAAAACTTGATTGGTCAATTGAGAAGTGGCAGTTTTTTAACTGCACACTTTGATAGAAAGTGGGCAGTTTTAAGGCCAATTAGAAACTACCTCTCTCTACCTATAAATGTGAACATACTCCATCAAATCATATACGTTCAATATAGAGAGGTGAGAGAGAGAACAGCTTTATTTTATTTCGGTTTCTTTTATATTACTGTGTTTTATTTCTTTAACTATCATCGATACATCAAGATACGCTTAATTGTTTTATTCATAACGTGAAAATCATGAAGTTCCAAGATCAATGATTTAAGGTTCATGTTATTTTTAACTTTATATGAATTTATTGAATTACTAACATGTGGTATCAGAGCTATGGTTGGGAAATTTGTGATTTTTCGATTAAGTGTATTGTTTTACAAACTAAAAGTTTATGTGAATTATTATTCTGCTGTAATTAAGTAATTATATGAATTGGGACAATTAATATTTTCATGCACTGAAGAATTCTGTTTCTTTCTATAAAACTTGATCCATTAAATTGCAAAGTCTATCGCATGCTATATATTTATTTTGAAGAATTCTGTATTTTGGTTGGTCGAATTGTTCACTGATTTAATGTGTAAAGAAAACAAATCATGACTTATACTTTAAATGCAAATAATGTTACTTTAAAGACTATTGTTGAATTGCTATATTTAATGTATAAAAACAAATCATGACTTAAAAATAAATAAATAAATAAAAATATTTTGGATCAAGTCTTTGCTATATGTTATAATGCATGATGAAAATAAATAAATAAATAATCAAGGATCAAGACACCAAAGTGCATGATTATAATTGTTTTATTATAATTGAGATATTGTATTGTCGCCCATCAAAGTGCATGATGACGTATGATCCTGTAGAGAAATTGATATGTACATCATGTATAAAACTATCAATTGAATATTACTATTAAATTATTCTGAAGTTTTAATAAATTATTTATGTAAATATTCTATTGAAGACAATAAAGTTATGTAATTTAATGTTCAATTAATGTGATTTGTTAGTCACTAAAGTGGCCAAATTTTATGGTATTTCGAACATTGAATTACATAATTTATTTGTCAATTACTAATGACAGATTGATGTTTATAAATGAAGATGATATTAAGATTATTGTTGTCATAAGTATATTAACGTTCATGGATTATAAAAAATTGTTAAAGATCGCCCAAAAGTTGATCAATTGATTTTATTAATTTTGAACATGATCGTGGTTAATTGATATACTTAGTTAGATGTGTTTTGTATCCAAAGATAACATACATGTCTGATTAGAGTATATTTAATTTCCAATTAAATGAAACTAAAATTAGTATCATATGTTTATTATGATTGTATAATGTAGTATCACCCAAAGGAAAACTACGGTATACATTTACTTAAATTATCTGAATCTGAACCTAAGTATTTAAGTCAAAACTCAAAGAATTAATATTCGAGCATTTATATTTTGCAGTATCTATTCCCACGTCTCTGCATTCACATGCTTCATCTGTACCACTGTTCAATGGGCTAAATTTATCTGAATGGTGTGAACAAGTCTAGTTCAACTTAGGTATCTTGGACTTAGACTTGGCACTTCAAGTTGAGAAACCTGCTGATCTAAATGATGAGAGCAGTGTTGATGATAGATCTTTCCATAAAGTTTGGGAAAGATCTAACAGATTGAGCCTAATATTTATGCTGATGACTTTAGCAAAGAACATTAAATCTACTATTTCCAAGACTGACATTGCTAAGAAATATATGAAGTTTGTGAAAGAACGCTCTCAAACAGCTCATAAATCACTTGCTGGCACACTGATGGGTACTTTAACCACAATGAAATTTGATGGTTCTCGTACCATGCATGAGCATGTTATTGAAATGAGTAATATTGGAGCAAGACTTAAGACTCTTAGAATGAGTGTGGATGAGAACTTTCTGGTACAATTTATCATCTCCTTGCCTCCTGAGTATGGTCCATTCCAGATTAACTATAACACTTTAAAGGACAAATGGAATGTGAATGAATTGCACAGTATGCTTGTGCAAGAAGAGACAAGGCTTAAGAATCAAGGAACTTGATAAGTGTATTTTGTGACTTATTCGAGCCTTTAAACTAAGCTTTTATCCTGTCATTTTATTGAATTTATACTTAATTTATTGTATTATTCTTCCTATTTCAGTTTTGGACCCGTTTATAAGTAATTGGAGAAGAAATAATGAAAAGAGCAACAATTTGGTAAAATTGACGAGTAAATGAGGAAGAAGATAAAATCAATAAGTTAAGGTATGCTAGAGTGACAATGAAGAGTTAAAGCAAATGATCAAACACTTGAAAGTCAAAGAACCAAATTGAGAAATCGAAGTATGTGGGGAAATTTGTGCACAAATTTTGGTATTAAAATATTCAAGTATGTGGAGAATTCATGCACAAATTTTGGTATTAAAATATTCATGAAGACAAATGATATACCATTGGAAAGATAATTGAATTACGAATCCACCACTTTTTACGGATCTCAATTTGGAATTTCCTACAAGAAGTTAAGATCGTTTGAAAACAAATGCCCGGTGTTATTTTTTTGGCATGGAATTTTTGTTTCCTTTTATGTTCAACTCCAATTAGGAAACTTGTTTGGACGCGATTTTCATGATTTTTTGAGATCTTTTAGGGCACAATTAGGTAAGTATATATAAAAGTTATTAACTCATAACAAGGAGGGAATTTTGGGGAGCCGAATTTGGAGAGAAGAACGAGAGATAAATCAAGAACGAAGATCGAGATTCATCCTTTCAAGATTAAAACGAAGATCAAGTTCAATATTTTATCTCCCAAATATTTTCTTCTTATCCAGGTGATGAACTCCATATTTTCATCTCTTCTTTATTTTCGTATTATTAGTATACTAGGCTAGAATTAAATAGTGCTAAGATCGTGATGAAACTTGTATCATGAATCTTTAATTCTTCAAACCTAATTTTTGATATTTAAACATGTTTTTATTTTTGAACAATTGATATTGATTTTCTTTTCATCTACAATTATATGTGCAATAGTTGTATAATTCTTGTGGCTTGTTTTACCTTCGAGAGATGGAAAATAGATTAAACATATATTAATTGTCGTAGAGTCCGATAGAGGATATAAATATACTGCTATGCTTTACGTGATCTCTAAGTATTCACAAATTCTAATGTATTCTTATATGCTTGCATTCGTCATCGAAATATAGTCGGATCGCATATAGAATATGTTTAATTCTACTCGAGAGAGATTGTTAAATTAAATTAAGAATATTGATCTTTATAAGTAAATCATATTATCAAATTTAATAATTCGGGTTAAAGATAATTGATATAAGTGAATTCGAGATCATAGTACACTTTTCTTTTCCAATTTTAAAATAATTCTCATTTAGTTTAATTTTTTATTTGTTTGATTTATAATTAGTTAATTAATTTTAGTTCATGTTTTGATTAGTTTAAGAAACAAACATTCAAAAGTTCATTAGATTCGGTTAAGGTTAGTATAATTGAACTGAACTATCTAAATCTTCGTGGAACGATACTTGGACTCAACATCTACTTTATTACTTGAAATGATCCGCACACTTGCGTAATTATTAAAGATATAAAATCGCCGATGTAACTCATTCCGCTCACCTCAGAAGTCATCAAAGAGCTAGAAAAATATAAGAACAAGTTTAGAAAGGACATCAAGCAAGGACCATCAAGATAAATGAACTTTCTGCCCAAATCCACAAGAAGGAACCAAAGAAAGATACGTGCCATTTCGTCAGTAAACTCGGGCACTATCGTAAAGACCGCCGAAACGTAGAGCATGGTTCGAAAATAAAGGTAAGCATATTGCTTATGTATGTTTCGAATCTAATTTGGCAGAAGTTCTTTATAATACTTGGTGGATTGATTCTGGATGTACCACTCATGTTTCCAATACGATGCACGGATTCCTTTCAATCCAGACCATAAATCCAAATGAAAAATTTGTTTTCATGGACAATCGAGTCAAAGTTCCAGATTGCGCCATCGGAACTATCGTTTGATTTTAAATCTTGGACATCATTTAGATTTGTTTCAAACTTTTATGTACCTTTTGTTTCTCTTAGTTTCTTTGTCAAAACTTGATTCTACTGGATATTTCTTTTATGGTGGAAATGGATGTTTAAGTTTGTTTAAACAGAATCATTTTATCGGTTCTCATTGTCTTTATGATGGCTTATACAAATTAAAGCTTGATAACCTTTTTAGCGAGACTCTTTTAACCTGTGATCATAATATCGGGTACTAAACGTAGTTTATTAAATGAACGATTTGCTAATTTGTGGCATAAACGTTTGGGTCATATATCCAAGGAAAGAATAGAAAGATTAGTAAAGAATGAAATCCTTCCTGACTTGGATTTTACTGATCTTGGAGTGTGTGGATTGTATTAAAGGTAAACAAACCAAACACACAAAGAAAAGAGCCACAAGAAGCACACAACTTCTTGAAATTATACACACCGATATATGTGGACCTTTTGATGCTCCATCATTTAGTGGAGAAAAGATAGTTATCACCTTTATTCACAACTTTTCACATTATGGCTATGTCTATTTGTTGCATGAAAAATCTCAAGCAGTAAATGCTTTAGAGATCTTTATCAATGAAGTTGAACGACAATTAGACAGAAAGGTGAAAATCGTTAGATCTGACAAAAGTGGTGAATATTATGGAAGGTATAATAAAACTGGACAACACCCGGGTCCATTTGCTAAATTTCTTGAAAGACGTGGCATATGTACTCAATATACTATGCCAGGTACACCACAACAGAATGGTGTAGCAGAAAGGCGTAATCGTACTTTAATAGAAATGGTTAGGTTTATGTTATGCAATTTATGTTTACCCATCTCTTTGTGGATGTATGCTTTAAAAATTGCCATGTATTTGCTAAACAAAATTCTTAATAAAGCGCCCAAAGACTCTTTTTGAACTTTTGACTCAAGGAAACCCAGCTTAAAGCGCATCTGCATGTTTGGAGTTGCCGAGTGCGGTGTAGCAAGCAATTTACAATCCACATGAAAAGAAACTGGACTCAAGAACAATCAATGGTTTCTTCATTGGTTATCTAGAAAAATCAAAAGGTATAGATTTTACTGTCGTAATTATAGTTCTAAAATTGTTGAAACTGAAAATGCTAGGTTCATTGAAAATGGCGAAGTTAGTGGGAGTGTAGAACCACGAAATGTGGAAATTCAAGAAGTTACAGTTCAAGTTCATTTGCCCTCAACTTCTTCTAATATTGTTGTTCCTCCAATTGTTGAACGACATGACAATTTACCAAACAACAAATGAATGATCAAACACCTTAAAATGAACTTCAAAATGAAGTTGTTATTAATGAACCTGCACTAAATGAACCACAAGAAATAGCATTAAAAAGGTCAGAAAGACAACGTAGACCTGCTATTCTTGATGATTATGTGGTTTACCTGCAAAAGTTTGAATTTGACTTAGGAATTGTTGATAACGACCTAGTTTCATTTTCACAGGCCATTAAGAGTGCTAATTCTGATAAGTGGTTAGATGCTATGAAAGATGAGCTAAAGTCTATGGAGCATAATGAAGTCTGAGATCTCGTCGAATTACCTGAAACGTATAAAAGAGTTGGGTGTAAATGGGTCTTTAAGACCAAACGCGACTCTAATAGTAACATCGAACGTTATAAAACTAGACTTGTAGCCAAAGGTTTCACTCAGAAAGAAAGATGGTGTTGACTATAAAGAGACGTTTTCGCCCGTCTCTAAGAAAGACTCATTCAGAATTATAATAGCTTTAGTAGCTCATCATGATTTAGAACTACATCAAATGAATGTAAAAACTGTCTTTCTAAATAGAAATTTTGATGAAGAAGTTTATATGGACCAGCCTGAAAGTTTTTCAGTTGAAAGAAAGGAACACATGGTGTGTAAACTAAAGAAATCAATATACGGACTTAAACAAGCTTCCTGCCAATGGTATGTTAAGTTCAATGATACCATTACTTCCTTTGGATTTAAGAAAAACATCGTTGATCGCTGTATATATCTAAAGGTCAGTGGGAGTAAATTTATCCTTTTGATTACGTATGTTGATGACATCTTGCTTCGCTACTAATAATCTTGGTCATCTCGACGAAACTAAGATATTCCTCTCTAAGAGCTTTGAAATGAAAAATATGGAGAGGCATCCTATGTGATTGGAATTGAAATATTCAAAATAGATCACAAGGATTGTTAGGGTTATCTCGAAAGCATATATCAATAAAGTCTTGAGAGATTTAAGATGGAAAATGTTCAAAGTGAAGTTGTTGTTCCAATTCGTAAAAGAGACAAGTTTAGTCTCATGCAATGTCCAAAGAACGAATGGAACGTCCAACAAATGACAGCCTATTCTTATGCATCCGTTGTTGGAAGCTTAATGTATGCTTAGACTTGTACTTGAGACTAGACATCGGTTTCTTTGTTGGAATGTTTGGCAAGTATCAAAATAATCCAGATTTGATCATTGGAAAGTCGCAAAGAAAGTATTGAGATACTTACAAGGAACGAAAACCACATGCTCACCCATAGGAGATCCGATAATTTGGAGGTCATTGGATATTCGATTCGATTTTGCTTGAATGTGTTGATACCGTAAAATCCACATTCGCTATTTGTTCTTCTTGGGCGGAGGGACAATATCATGGAAAAGTCTTGAAACGATCGACCATTCTTTGCATCCACTATGGAAGTCGAGTTTGTGGCACGCTTTGAGGCCACTATTCAAGGAAATTAGATCATGGAACTTTATTTCGGGACTTGGGATTGTCGAGAATATAGCCGAGTCATTGAAAATTTATTGCGATAATTTCGCAGCCGGTCTTCTTTTCAAAGAATGACAAGTACTCTAAAGGTGCTAAACATATGGAATTGAAGTATTTTACCGTTAAAGAAGAAGTTCAAAAACAAAGAGTGTCAATCGAGCATATTAGCACAAATCTTATGATTGCAGATCCACTAACAAAAGGACTGCCACCAAAGACATTTAATGAACATGTCAAAAGAACGGGCATTATTGAAAATGCTCATTGACATTATATGATTTATGATGTTTATGTATTTGACACTCTGAGCTCAATTATATATTGTTTTTTGACAAAAGTATTATTATTGTCCTAATTGTTGGTATATATACATGAATGTTGACAAGGATAATCTTTACGAATTATTGGTATACATTTATTGAACTTCTCATTACATATCTTATTAAGTAAGGACTAATATCGTAGTACATGGAAGGGGCTATGTCGAAATGATGATGTACAACCGCCATGACGACTCTTATTGGTCTTTACTTAAGGATGATATATTAAGTGACCAATGTATGTGACGAGAGATTTTAGCTTATGATATGCGCATTATATTATAGATCATATAACGAGATAATATTATATAGGCCAGTGGGAAAATGTAAGACCTATTAATGCGGCCCATTTAATATTATTAAATTAATTAAATGAAGTGAGTTTTAATACTCAAACCTGATTGGTCAATTGAGAAGTGACAGTTTCTTAACTGCACACTTTGATGGAAAGTGGGCAGTTTTAAGACCAATTAGAAACTGCCTCTTTCTACCTATAAATGTGAACATATTCTATCAAATCATATATGTTCAATATAGAGAGGTGAAGAGAGACAACAGCTTTCTTTATTTTATTTTCTGGTTTCTTTTATATTACGGTGTTTTATTTCTTTAACTATCATCAATGGATCAAGATACGCTTAATTGTTTTATTCATAATGTGAAAATCATAAAGTTCCAAGATCAATGATTTAAGGTTCATGTTATTTTTGACTTTATATGAATTTATTGAATTACTAACATACAGATGTTAAAGTAAAAGGTGTTTCATGGTTGGTACTAATATAGCATGTTTGTGAGCATCTTCATCATCCACTGGATTTTAGAGGGATAGAATTATCAAAGAAGAGGTTGATTTATTCAACTTCCTGATCCTGAAGGCCTTTATGAGAAAATAATTAATCAGTTATAACAGAGAATAATTTCCATCTCCTTTACAAACAGTAAAGTACAAGACCAAAACTTATACAACATTTTTTGAATTTGCAAATCTAGAACGTAGTGTTTGAATTTATTCTACATTGATGTAAACGAATTGTCATATACTTGTAGCAAAGCCTCCCATACAATGTAGTAATTTGATTCTATCTAACTTGATCATCATAAAACTTCATGTTGTTTGAGCTAATTTTTCAAGACTGACAAATGAAAAGGAGAAGGAAACTTCTTCACCTTTTCAATTTCTAGTACTCTTGTGAGATATTTTGAAGAGAAGATGCATCTTACAATGTCCATATTTCATCATTGAATTTAACAAGAGCAGTAAGCTGCGCCTATAGATAGCAACGATAAAATACTGTGACTACTAGTCTGGGACAATGTAAATGCTGGGCTGGCATCAACTGAATACATCTCTTGGAAACCATTTTTTATGAATGCAATTTGCAAGGACAGCACACATTTAATTCACAGCAATGCATGAGTCATGAAAATACTTAATGAGGGTTCTAAGTTCAGGCAAAGTATTCACTGACCTAGGAAGGAAGTGGGAAAATGAAACTATATGGCTACATCTCCTCTGGATATCTTTCACTGTGTTCCAATTCTTGTCATTCATACAATCAAAATACAGAGCAAGGGTCTCACCATTTTTAAGTCCATCAGGCCATCTGCACACATGGAAGTCCTTACATGCCTGAACGGTAATAAGCCATAACGTTATCTCCTAGTATTTGGAGGGAAAAAAAATGAACACTAAGGGTTTGTTTTATTTTGATTAAAATTTTGCTAAAAGTTGAAGGCAAAGTTAACAATTAATTTTGACCACACATTTCATCAACTTTTATCAAAATTTACTAATAATCTGATTTTTAGCAAAATCAAATGGGCACTAAGTTAAATACATGAACGGAAAATTCTTATACTCCATTAAGCTTTCTTCATTTAGCCAGTAAGCTTTGACAGATTGATAAGAGATTCAATTACACTGTTGGTAACTAAATAATCAGGGTGACAGAAACATGGTAGAGTAAGAAATTTGCCACCGCTTCAGAACAGCGTTACATGCAACATGTAATGATACATAAAAAAAGCTTATATCTGTATTCGCAGAATAAGAGAAAACAATGGATTCCACTAAGTAGATATTTAAAATGCTTACTAGGAGAAAGAAAGTGAATCACCATTTCCAAGGACGGGATTCTAATTCCAGTTATGTCCCTTTCCTCATCAAAGCTCTGGAAGTAAGCCAGGTTATGGACAACAGGATCAGTGATAAAGACTGGAAATGCAAATAATAATAGCATCAAAAGTTTTAAAAACAATTTACCTCGTGGTACCAAGAGTATAATGGGATAATTCCCAAACCATCAACTATGCTGGGCTTAGTTTCTACTCCAAGTCTTTCACATGCATCCAGTAATTTATCCAGCTTATCAAGAGAACTAAACTGAACAAGTCAACAGCAAACATTAGTTAGAAAGTGCTCTCAAAGGCTTTACAAACTCAGATAGTATATATTTGGTGACTGACTGCAAAGGGTGAAAAGTTCTAAATCCGATACAAATTATAACCAGAGAATATATAGTTTTGACAAATAAGGGGGGCAGACCTCGGTTTTCTCAGAATTGAAGACCTTGCAAAACATAGAGTAAGAAGGGGCTTAGCAGAAACTCAAATTTGGGTGATTGGACTGCGAAGGGTGAAAAGTTCTAAATCCGATACAAATTATAACCAGAGAATATATAGCTTTGACAAATAAGGGGGGCAAACCTCGGTTTTCTCAGAATTGAAGACCTTGCAAAACATAGAGTAAGAAGGGGCTTAGCAGAAACTCAAATTTGGGAGATTGGAGAAGGCTGTCAAGTGTTGACAAATACCTAAAGAGTTAGAACTTTTGTAGAAGACAAAATTGCCAATGCGAATAAGTGTTTAACCCTACACAACCTTTTTGTTTCTGGGGTTACCAAGAGAAAAGTGTAGCTAATAGTACTAGAACAAAGTGGATCGGCTAGAGGTTAAAAAAGCAGGCTGACAAAAAAGCATCAAGCAGAAATTAGTATTACATGCCTACAAAAAATTGGTATAGTAAAATTAACAATATATTTTCATATGAAACATAATTTCATTATCCATAGAAATCCGTAAGAATAATAAAAATTTAGATATGTCCCTTAAGTCAAAAGTTCTTGCTCTATTGCTTCCAATATCTTATTGTTTCTCACAATCCAGGTTGCCCAAAATCGAAACTACTCTATTTCCACATGATTTAGGAACTAAGTTAAGGATCTAAAATTGAACTTACTTAACCTGGTAGTTTGACAAACCCTGAGCTATATACACTTTTTATGTTTCTAATTCTTGAAAGAATGTGCTGAAAATTACTCTATTGGAATCGTGGTGTTTACTATAGGATTTAAACTTTGCTGTTGTCAGTTTAGAAAAGAAATCAACGTTGTAACCGATACTTCTATGCATAAAAGAGTACAACACAAATTTTTGCAGTATGAATTATATCTGTCCAAGTAGAAGTATAAAGGTATTTTTATTCGACAGGAGTGGGAAACAACCGTGGATGCTTCTATGCATGGTTAAGTTTTCTACTCGTGCCACGAGATTGATATACAGATATATATAGCACCATTTGGAAATAATTTCAACACGTATCAGTGTTTTAACAAGGAAAACGCTTGAAATGAGGAATTTCACTTCCGTGAGCGGTAAGCCGCACGTAAACCCCTGAAGATTTTATCCCAACACTGTTAATTGTTCTCGCAGTTTATTTTGAAATTGAGATCTTGCAAATGAATCAAATTTGTTCACGAAAATCGAGCCAATAAATACAGAGCATTCAACAATAGTAATTCACCAAATAAAATAGAAAGCTAATGATGCTTACATAATTGTGTTTCTCCCTACGGAGCCAAAGATCGTGGTTACCAGGCACAAAGAATACATGGCGGAAACTTTCTCTCAAAAGGGACATTGTCAAAACGAAATTCCCGCAAGTCTCGGCCACATCTCCTGCAACGATAAGAACATCTTTCTTGTACCTATCGCTCGACAAAGACCTCACCCACATCATGTTCTCAAAGTAATCCGTGTGCAAGTCCGAGACTACAAATACCCGCGACCCAATTGTCTCTGCTTGAACAGAAGGCAAAATCTGAGGCCTCACAACGCGGGAGGGAGTAATTATACTGCTTCTACGGTTTATGAAATCCAATTCATAGCTGAAATTTGCATTTCCTGGCTGTTGAGGCAATGGAAGGCAAGCCGAGTACAAGCAAAGAGCCATTTGTACCCAAAACAAAACCTATATGTATAATAAGCAATGATACAAAGCTATGTTTTCAACGCTGAATGTATGTTCATCATCAGCAGACCCAAAATCTCCAAGATGACGTGCTCTCACTGTAACCTAAAATCGAAAGAGAGACACAAAAGTATAAATTCAAAATTCCCAAATGTTTATAGAGTAGCTGAAGAATTCAACAATTTTGAAGTGAAAGATACCCGGTGGGAGAAAACTAGAAATTGGATTGGTAGGAGTGGAAAATGGAAATTGATAGAATTCGGTTACTGATTAGCAGTGAATGGTGAAAGAAATATTTGACGACCGGCGGTGAAGAGTTGAGAAAGAAATATTGGAGCGATGGCGGTGAAAGGCCAGTGTATTACAAATGAGATTGAAGAAAAAAAAATCAAAAGGAGCTTAATGACTCCTCTCCTCTTCTTGTATTTCATCCAAGTAAACTTTACAGTGAAAGCAGCTTCATTAAAAATAAAAAGCTGGTTATTGTGGCATGTGATACCATACCAGAAAAGCTAACAAACAAAATTGGTTGAAACAACAATAAGTTACAGTTGGTGTGTGTAACGCATGTGGGTAATATCTTTAATACTCCATTTCAAGTTGGAGGGTAGATGTTGATCAACACTATCTTGTTGGTTAGCTTTTTAAAATGTTCTTGATCAAAACTATCTTGTGTAGGGTTTAGTTGAAGGTGTCAATTCGAATCAAGCTGCGGGTGGGTTGGCCTGCCTCGACGAAGCCCCAGTGATGCTACTGATTAGAAAAAGTCTGGCATGGCGGCGGGTTGCGGGTCGCCAACCCAACTCACAAAAATTGAACACGAGCCCATATGGGGCCCAACTGCCTACCCATCCCAGTCAAGCCCATGGGTCACGGTTTAACTCGATTCGGTCCATATGAATAAAAATTAATTTTTTTTGAAATTACTAAAAAATTTAGTTATCTATTGTAATTAAAAAAAATATTTACATATATAGCAAAAAATATGTTAAATTACTAAATAAAAAATAAATAACAATGATAAAATATGTCACATCTTTCACTTTAAACGGTTTCTGTCGCCATCTATTAAAAAAAAATCAAAATAGGCCACGTTTAAAGGTCGAACCGCTCGGTCGTGAGCAGTGACCTCCCAGCTCACGGGTCAGCCTGGCAGATTCACCTCCTCACCCTTCTTCAAATGGTGAACGGCTGCCTTAACAGCCCCCCGCAATTCCAAATCGAGATGAGTGGGGCGATGCGAGTTCGGCCCCGCCCCCACCCATCTCGACACCTCTAGCTTAGTAAGAATATTAGTTAGTTGATTCTTCAAAGAGATGTGTAATGTTTGATCACTCCAGCTTGAATCTTCTCTCGACCAAGGTGACAAACAATTTCAATGTGTTTCGTGCATTCATAGAATATTGGATTTGTAGCAATGTGAAGTGCTGCTTGGTTGTCACTACTGATGTTTTGGTATGTGGCATACCAATTTATTTCAACATAGATAGTAGCCAGGTGAGCTTATAAGTAGCATTGGTCATGGATCTATACTCGCCATCGGTTGAGGATCTAGAAATGGTTTGTTGTTTCTTGGACTTCCAACAGATTAAGGACTCTCCAAGGAAAACACAAACCAGAGAATGGACCTTCTACCATCTGAATATGTAGCCCAATCCACATCAGAAAAACTTTCAGCTGGACCATTGGACATGTGGCTTCTTCATAAGTCTTGAGGTGCACTTGAGAACTTGAGGGATAAAATAGGCCTTTCCCTGGATTTCTTTTATGTATTGTAAAACTTGTTGAGCTACCTTTAAGTGGGGAAGTCTTGGAAGGCTTGGAAACTGACTAAGCCTACTAACATAATATGAAATATCAGGTCTAGTTATGGTTAAATAAATGAGCTTCCCAATCATTCTTCTGTACACCATGGGATCTTTAAATAACTCTCCATCTTCCTGATTAAGTTTCAAGTTAGCCTCCATAGGGGTACTCACAGATTTCCAATCCAAGAATCCCACATTGCTGAGTAATTGTAATGCATAAGCCCTTTGAGAAATTGAAATCCCTTTCTGAGGCCTTGTTATTTCTATCCAAGAAAGTACTTCAAAGTGTCAATATCTTTAAGTTTAAATCTAGTATGCAAGGAAATTTTGAATGCCTTAAAAGTCTATTCACCATTGCTTGCTATTATAATATTATCAACGAATACAAGTAATAGGATGAAACCAGTATACTTGTGTTGTGTACTTGTGTTGTATGAAGAGGGAGTGATTAGTGGTAGATTGTATGAATCCTTATTCAAGTAAAGCTTGAGAGAACTTCGCAAACCATTGCCTAGAAGCCTGTTTTAAACCATACAGAGACTTATGTAATTTGCATACTGGATTGTGAGGTAAAATCTCCCTCTTAGGACTATACCCCTGAGGAATAGTCATATAAACATCATCAACTAAATCTCCATGAAGAAATGCATTGTTGACATCAAGTTGATGTAACAACCAACCATGCACAGAGGCCAAAGCTAGGATTAGTTTGACATTTACTAGTTTAGCCATTGGAGCATAGGTATCTATATAATCAACCCCTTCTTGTTGAGTGTAGCCTTTAGCTAAAAGTTATGCTTTGTGTCTCTCAATTGATCCATGAGAATGGAGTTTAAGTTTATAGATTCATTTGTAGCCAACATCATGGTGGCCAGAAGGGACATAAACTATGGACCAAGTCTTGTTAAGGGCTAGTGCCTCTAGTTCAAAATTTATAGCTTGTTGCCATTAGGAAATAGTATTAGTTTGAGAAAAATAAGTAAGTTCAAAAATGGTTGTGATGGAAAGGGTTGTGGCTTTGAAAGTTGGATGAAGACCTTTATAGCCAATAACATAAGTTAAAGGATGAGCTGTGGAGCTTTGAGTATTGAGGTTTCAATGATAATCATTCAAGTAGGAAGGTCTTTTTATAATTCTTCTAGATCTGGTTTGTTTTGGAGGATTTTGTGGAGTAACAACAGGGTCTAATGTGACAGCAGGAGTGTTGGATACATTTGATTCAACGCCGTGGTTATTTGGAGTTTACATATCGTAAAATTGGATTGATTGTCGATAATGGTAGTGGCGGACATTTTTAAAAAAAAAAATGTCTTCAATGTTTCTATTAGTGCTTTGGTTATAGTAATAGAATATCATCTCATGAAATACCACATCTCGGGAGTTATAGATCTGTCTAGTTTGCAAATCAAGCAAAGTATAAGCTTTCATGCCCTAAGGGTAGCCAATGAACACACAAGTTCTTGATCTTGGGGGTGAACTTGGTTCTAGTATTGAGGAGAGTGGAACCATAGGCTAAACAACTAAAGGTTATCATGTGGTAATATGAATGAACTTTCTTATGCAGAATTTCAAATGGAGAAATCTGAGATAAAACAGGTGATGGCAACCTATTGATGATGTGAACTGTAGATTTCATATATTCACCCCCAATATATCAGAGGCAACTTGGAATGGAAAATGAGGTTTCGCAACGCTTAACATGTCTTTGGGTTTTCTCTCAACCACCGAATTGCGCCAGCGCCTCTCACACAAAGAATGATAATGCATAACTTCTTTAGACGGTAAAAGATGTGATGTTGAGCTCGGTGCATTATCGATCTAAATCCTTTAATAATCATTCCATATTGTGATGCAACCAAAGTTAAAGAATTGAAGGATGCATTTATGTACCTCTAATTTATTATGCAACAGATAGATCCATGTAAATCTTGAACAATCATCCACTATAGTTAAGAAGTATTTAAAACCATCATGTCTAAAAGTGGAGAAATGTCCCCACTCATCAACATGTATTAACTCAAAGATAGCATCAGACAATTTGTTTTGGCATATAAAGGATAATTTCCTTTGTTTATCAAAGTGACAAATGGAGCAATGAAAATCTTTACAAACTGTATTAGAGACTGGTAAATGTTTGGTTAACTGCTTCAACACTTGTCCTCAAGGATGTCCCAATCTGTATTGCCATATGCTTCTAAATTTATATTGTAAATAGTCACCTTATTGTTGGAGATGACCATATCTTCATAACTTTCATTGTTTAGATAATAGAGGTTGCCAAACCTTTTAGCAGTCCCAATCAGCAGTCCATGTGTAGTGTCTTGAATTAGGCACTTGTTATCAAAGAGCATCAAAAAAATATTAGTTGTCCTTTGTCAAGGAGCTAACAAAAGTAAATTATATCTGAAACTTGGAACAAAAAAGACTTTTTCAAGGATAAGAGATTTATGCAGACAGACTTTTCCTGCGACTGGCTATTGTAGCATTTTATCCATTTGGTAAATTCACAAGAGTGGTGAAAAGGCTCAAGTCATGGCATACATGATGGGTAGGACCAGAGTCTAAAATCCAAGCATGTTTAGAGACAAGAGTGTGTATACTAGTGAAGTTGGAGATTGAGAGTTGATCATCTAAAATTGTGCTTGTTCGTTGAAGCTGGGAGCTCAATAAGGCTATAATCTGTTGACATTGAAATGGTGTAAGGACATGCACTGTGTTTTTAGTTTGCAAATGATTAATGCTGGGAGTAAATTCTGCAGTTGTGTTTTCAAGACCAGTACCAATCTGATTAATAACGGGCTTGGAATGATTAATCTGTCTAGTGCGATGGTTCTTGAACTTGTAACCAGGGAAAAATCCATGAAGCTTGTAGCAATCATTTATAATATGGCCTAGCTTGCCACAATATTTGCATATAGGCTTACTTTGTTTCTCTTTGTGAGTGTTGTAATTGCTGGCAGATATTCCAAATGCAAAGGGTATTTGAATTGGTGGTGTTAGATGTAGGTGTAGGAATGTAGGAACTTAAACCTCTATGCCTTTCCTTTTGAATGATTAATGAAAACACCTTATTGATAAGAGGCAAAGGATCTAACATCAGAATTTGAGCTCGAGGTTGTGAGTAAGAATCATTCAGTCCCATTAAGAATTGCAATACATATTCTTGTTGCTGAAAATCCATGAGGGATTTTAGACCACCACAAGTGCCTGCTGAGACATGTTTATATTCTCTCAATTCTTCCCAAAGAGTTTTAAGTTTTGTGAAGTATCCACTGATGTCATTGGATCCCTGGGATAGGCCATTCAGTTGTTGCTTTAGTTAAAAAAATCATTGGTCCATTGCTTTGATGAAATCGTTTATGAAGATCATTCCAAACATCAACACTATTGTCAAGATACATTATACTTTTGCAATTTCTTTGGACACAACATGAAGTAACCAGACAATATCATGTTGTTGCATCTTGACCAATAGTTATAACATGGATCGTGAAGAGCCCACGTACAAGAGATCCATCAACAAAGCAAATTTTATTCTTAGCAACTAAAGCCATAGCTATAGCACGAAACCTAGAGTTATAATTGATGCATGGTGAAGGGACTAGATTCAAACCAGAGTTATCTCCATTGCTGAGGAAATATGAATTATAAGAATCATCAAAGCTGGATCATTCTATAACTTCAAGTTGATTAAACCGACTTCCAATGTTAGTGTTGGTTGGATGAGTATTACTTTGATTGGCATTTGCAGCAACATCTTTAGAACCTCCTCTTCGAGCCATGGAGAAGATGACTTGGCTTCACATCAGAGCTATTCTACTTGCTCTGGTACCATATTACAAATGAGAATGAAGAAAAAAAATTGAAAAATGAGCTTAATAACTCATCTATTCTTCTTGTATTTCATCTAAGTAAAACATTATAGTGAAGGGAGCTTAAATAGCTACATTAAAAATTAAAAATAGAAAGCAACAATTGGTTATTGTGGCATGTGATGCCATACCATAAAAGCTAACAAACTAAATTGGTTGGATTGGTTGAAACAACAACCAGTTACAACTGGTGCGTGTAAATGCATGTGTGTAATATCCTCAATAAGAAGCAAGTTGGGACGGAGATATTTGAGAAGATTAATGACTTTTAATCAAAATGGTAAAGACACATATACAATCTTTGTTCTCATGAATAGTGGTGAAAAATCTCTTTACGGTCAGTGATCATTACTAGTATATACTGCTTACATGCGGTGGGATCCGACTATAGAGTATAATGATGATATACCAAATGTGAATTTTAGATTTCCAACAAATAAATTTTGCAAAAGAGTACACATAGTAGAGAGAAGATTTGAGATGATGGATTGTTAATTTGAGAAAGACATATACTCTCTTACGGTCGGTGATAAATTTACATTATTTAATTTCTGTAGATATAAATTATACAAGTTATTGATAAGGATGCTAAATAATTCAATAATCACTTAACTTTTACTCGTATCTTCTATCACTCAATTTACAAATGTTGTTGTGTACTCACTTAATTTTAAAAAGATACGCTCATTTAATCACTCTTCACGATTCACTAACTACCAATGAATGTAAGCACACTCATAGTTGACAAAACACTCACGTAACATACATTTGAAGTTAAATTATGTCAATCAATTGAAGCTATCCATCCTTATCATCAAAGCGCATTTTTAAAATACGATTTATATATAAGAAACGTTTATTCATTTTATTCAAATTCAATTCCTAACCCTAACAAACCAACCTAATCGAAGACCACCACTTCGTTTAGAAATCATCAATGTCACACATAGAGGGACCTCTTGGAGGTAAGGCCACAAGATTGTTGGTATTTTGTTTGTTTTTCGTATTATGTACCAAAAATCTACCCGTATGAAGTTCTTCTATGGGAAATCTAATCCTAAACGTGAAAAATATAATTTATTTATTTATTTATGATATATTTTACGTTGCATGTTGTCTGTTAGAATATGTATTTTGCGTTGAAAAATATGTATTTTGAGCTTATTAAAACTATTTTAGCGTCTGACTGTCATTTTTTTTGTGCCATCAGATTTGGAGGAGTATCTACATTTTATTGATTCTGAGAATCTAAAGAGGTTGACAATGTAGTAGATGACTTGGAGTATCCATCTTTTGAAGGATTAATAAGTGATTATGTATCTGATGATGAAGTTGATTTCTAAACAGAGTGACGCTTCTTGATTAGGCTAATTTGTTGGGAGAAAGGGGGTAGCGCCATCGTTTTGTCACATGAGAAAATGGGTTGGGGCTGAGGAATTAAATTTAGGAGAATAAACTCCGAGGATTTCAATTTGAGAGAAAAAATAAACGATTCTTATGTATAAATTGTATTTTGAAAAAGTGATTTGATTACAAAGAATGACAGCTTCAATTGGTTAGTGGAATTAACTTTAAATGAGTGCCACATTTGCGTTCTGTCAGCTACGTGTACGCCTCTATCCATCAATAATTATTAAATTGTGAGAAGTGATTAACGGAGCATAACTTTCCCAAGTTCAATGAACAATCATTAATATTTGAATGTTCAATGAGTAATCGATGATGCTACTAGAAGTTCAGTGATTATTGAATCTTTTAACTCCGTATTAATGCAAATTTGATGGTTGTAGTGATGGAGTGTTTACCACCTTATTGAAATGTTGAGAGTGCATTAATTATTTAAACGTAAATGTGGTGATATTGGAGCTACATTTTTATTATTGTATTGAATTTTAATTAAATTTAAAATTCTCAACATTTGTTTATTGTAGTACTTATGTCGTTAACTTTGTTTTGTCGAATTCCTATCTTCAACTTTCTATTAATAAGCACATCTCGTAGTTGATGATGATTTCTATCAAAAAATATTTTATTTTGCGTGCTTTGAAATGTGAAAAAAATAATTTGTCGTACTTTTGTGTTTATATTCTTTTTTTAAAAGTATAATAGACAAATAAATCATTTTACGCTCTTCAAAAAGACTTTTTGGATGGAAACCATTGTTAAAGACGAAATGTGCTAATTAATAGATTGTTGAAAATAAGAATGTGACGAAAGAAACTTTAAATGCAATTAAAATGTATTACAACAGATAAAAACTATAATATGAGTATATACCAAATTTAAAGTTGAGTATAATGGTTATCGACATTTTTAACCCTTACATTGTAAAATTCATTTCTCAATTATTTTGATTATACTTCCAGAAGGAAAATTGTGTTGTACTTTGCGCCGGAAGCAGGCTGTGCTTCGTTTAGAACTCTACATTCAACAATGTACAATCAAATATATAAAGATAGCTGCGTGTTAATGACATCATTCCAGAAAGATTTGACATATTTTGCATGGAGACGAAGAAAATTTATGAAATGTTTAATAAGATAGATTCAAAAATAATGAATAGTAGCATCAAAGAAAGAAAAACAGAAGTTAAATTCGTATCTACTATACTCTCTAATAGTGTCCAATCATACCAAAATTCGTTTAGTTTGTGGATTGGGGAATACAGTGGCTGAATATTTCACCTTGATAATGTCAAATGTGTAGGGTAATTTGAAGATTAATAACTTTTTCTTTCCTGTTATTACACAAATTTTACAGAAGCATCAGGTGTAAACTCTACAGATTATAAGAACACGCCACCAATAAACAGGCAGCAAAAAATAGTATTTACTGCAAATGAAATCTGGTGTTACCATTCATTCTCTATGTTCCCCTCATCCTGTCAACAAAACTCCTTCCTTTCTCTTCAATGTGACGCCTCCTGACTTCAAGCTTTTCTCCCATCTTCTTCCCCAACCCAAGCATGCGCTCTTTCGTCCCAAGTCTCCTAGGTCTACTAGTATCATCTTCTTCTGAAGTATCATTCTGTCCCTCAGCCAAGATTAGTGATTGAGATGGCAGCAGGTGAATATTCTGTTTCTCCTCTGAGGTTCTTGGTCTAATGTCTTGTGGGGTGTCCTTGTCTAACAAAGGGGATCTAAGTTTTTCTTGGAAAGAACGGTCATTCAAAGTTGAAGAACCCACATGACTCGGGTCCAACGATTGACTTGTTGATTCTGTAGCATGGCCAACACTCTTTGATTTCTCATCGCCAGGTTGGAAACTGGGTGCTTCTTGTTTTGGGGTAGAGCTACCAGCATTATCTTGATTATGCCACATAAATGGAGCGACTTTCATAGGGACCCAGTCATCCATCTCCGCTAACATACAAGGAATGCAAACACTTTCACAGTTTGGAAGTACCAAAGTATCACGAATTGCAGCCTGCAAGAAAAATTACAGGATCAATGACCTCAAACTTTGACCAATTATAAACTGGCAGACACTGTAGTTCCAAGACGCCCCTTCATAATAATATTATAGCCAACATCAGCTTAGGCTCCTAAACAATTTTTGAACCGTGTACTGAATACTATCCATAGCTAAGTCCGAACCAACCAGTTTACTTTTCAAAGAAGAATCCAGTAAATGAACAGGTGTATATCAACTGCTGGACACTTTCATAACAACAAATAGCTTAAATGTTGAAAATGTGTACATGTCATGAATAAATGATCTCACCTTGAACCGACTGATCAAGAACACAGCAACATGCCCACTTGTAATTTTGTGGTCCCCAACAAAAGACTCCAAGTTAAATTCAATATTGGGCATGGATGTGAATCCAAACCATATCTGATCAGAAGGTGGAGCCTTCACGTACATCCGCATTGTTCCACGAAGGGTAGAAACCCTCACCCCCAATGAGATTGGAACCTTCAATAATTAAAGATTAATCAGGTTAGAAGAAAGATAAGCTTTTCAACATTTTGCTGCGCTCCAATTGCTCCTAAAAACAAGCTGCAAATTTACATATGATAACTGTATCTATGGAGTTTTAGGCAATTCAGTGACCAAAGTATCTTATCGTACACCATCATCAATCTCTCTCTCTCTCTCCCCACTCCTTCCCATCCCCAGCTATGTGCACGTAACCTTGTTCTTGGTTACCATTCCCACTTGTGTTACATATGAAATTCTAGTGCAGAGATAAGTGTTCAACTTCCCCATTTCAATCCTAAACACAGGCAATCCAAACATGCATAATAGTGGCTTGATTTGATGTTAAACTTCTAACTTACTAGCTGTTTTAACTTCCACAAATCCAAAATATCCATATCTAATTCCAACCCAAATATCATAACTAATCTATACTAATTAAACCAGATTTTCTGATACAATTTTATTTATTTTCCTTTCCCTACAACTATCTAAAAGTGCTTGACTATCGAGATACCAGCCCATCAAAATAGAGACCTACCCCGTTTAGATTTGAAAATATGTAGTTGAGTCATTGAAGTTTAGAGAGGAATTTCAGAAATGGTGAATCTAGGTAGTTAAAGACAGATGGACAGGACAGGTGTAATTTATGGAGAAATTGAAGATAGCGAAAATTAAATTCGAGATTTGGAACAAGAAGTCTTTGGTGATCTAAGAATAGGAAAAGACAGAATCTTGGTTAGATTGGAGGAGTTAGATAAGATAGAGGAAGAGGGTGATTTAGGGGATACCCTAAGATCAGAACGGATTCATTTGGAAAATAAACATGAAGTGTTTTTTACTTGTGAAATTACATGCCAGTGCAAAAAGAAAACGGTTAGATTTCCAGCTGATTATTAAAGCCCTTTCAAAATAACATAAAATCAAAGAACATTCACAGATACAGTAAAAACTAAAAAAAGAAGATGCCGACAAGGTACTTCGTAAAATGACCACGAGCAAACTTTTGGGTGAGAATCCTAGAGTCTTGGAAACTGAATATACCACAGAAAAATAGCTAATCAAGTAAGAATGGAGTTACAAACCTGTTGAACCTGTTTGGTTATAGATTGTACTATAGACTTCCACCTAGACACTTGAGATGATGCACTAGTAGTGCTTTTGGAGTTTCCAATCTCATCTGCAAAGTTATAAAGTTGAGATTATGGTACCACATTATAATGGAGATTAATATATCATCTTCGGATGAAACATAAGTTTCTAGTGTGTACAGAAATCAGAAAAAATGAAACATTAGAATCAAGTCAATAGATCTAATCACAGTAGATATGCATAGGACACTTTTTATTGGCTGATAATTGAGCAGTACTTAATTTTATGAATCAAATAAAATAAAGAAAAACAGAATGGTAAGATATATGAAGCACCAACACTCCCTCAGGCTTGACATGCCAGTGTTGAACACTTGTCTGACAATTGTTGCCATTTCTTTTGAGAATCTCTTACGCACCAACACACAAGGACAAATTTGTGATACGCTTTCTCACAACTTCTGAGACATTTCCAACATGCTTCCACAGGTGTCTCCTTTTGTTTCTATAATTTTCCTGCAAAATTTTATTACTGAACAACTACTTTACTTCATTAACATGCAGAGGAATTGGTTTTCATTCATAGAAACCTTAGGCTTATATCAAGAACAGCTCCTTGATACATAGAAGGCCAAACTAAGAGGAGGCACATTTTGGAGAAGCTTTTGGTTCATTTAAAGGTGTAAGAGATATAGAGATCACACAATTTTCACTTTATGAACCGTACTTTAAGTGTGTTCTCTTCAGCGATGATAGTATAAATGACAGTGAAGTTAGTGAAGACGAGGCAGTTGAAATCGAGTCAAGTGGCAGATGAAGTTCTTGGTTGGCACAGGGAATCATTTTTCATGTGGGCTATTACAAAGCATAGGAAGCGTACGGAAAATAAAGTCAGCTTATTTCGCCATGCTAAAATGGGTTTAGACATTTAGTTTCATGATTATGTATCTTTGATGAAGTGTTGGAATTCAAATGTAAATGTTGATTATCAAATGCGATAGGATTTTTGTTATCATGTTATGTTTAGTTTAGACTTTAGTGCTTAAATTTTTCATCTTAAAGATGTATGTATGTTGATTATTTTTATACGAAAATAATGTTATTATCTTGATTCTGTATTTACAAGTAAGAATTTTATATTTTTATTAAAGGCGTCTTCGCCATGTCGTTCCTAGGTTTCGGAAAATTGGTTGGTGTCGTGTAGTATCCGTTGACCGTATTAGTTCTTCTTAGGTAAAGATGCAAGGAATTTTGGCTTAAATTATTGCACAAAGAACATTTGTTTAAGTTTGACAAAGAGATATGTCCTCTGAACTTCCAAAATATCATGAGAGGTATAAAGGATTTGTATTTTATGCCTTTGATATGCCAATATTCATACAATTTAATATATTTTTCATTGTGTTGGTGTTGACAGTTTTTTGAAACTTGGCATGAAGCCTCAATCTACAAAGGGATATATATAGCTGGAGTTTAATTTTAATTTAGTGGACAACGAATAAGTGAAAGCTTATTAGGAAATTAAGAATGAATTGAGACAGAAAAATTTGAGTTCTGAGTTGTCATTGTAAATCTTCTTCAACAAGAAATTGATTTTCACTATCTATCTGTACCAACTCCTATCCCAAATCACAGACATTTTCTGATCACGGACCGTACAACAGTAGATCTCAACTATTAGTCCATTTAAGACCATCCCACTTTAGGACAACTTTGAATAAAGAAGACGGATAGAAACAGATTTCACAATTCAGGCAGAGGTTTAATATACATGACTCAAACCCTAATGCATCTATGAGGTGACTGAGATTAATCAAACACGTACCAATCCCCTAAATCCAAGATATCACTCAGCACTTCCTCCAATTTTGGATGCAGTAAAGCTTGGCTTTCTTCCGCACTCTGACCAGCTTGATTTATAAATGAGCTAACATAGATTGACTTGAGCTTGACTCATTTCCGTGTTGATTTCTCGTTGGAACTAACTCATTAACAAAGTATAAAATCAGACATCCTAAAATTTACTGTTCTCCTTTATAATCAGATTCGGGAAAAGCATTTGGTTGAAATGAAGAGAGGAACCATCATTCAGGCTCTTCTTCCCTCTCCTTCATCCACTTCAACAAAAAATATGTGAGTCGTCAATTTGCTCATTCCTTTGCCCCATCCTCTTTATCAATGAGGGTCTCAAAGACCCTAACAACTCAATTCTATGCAACAGTCCTGCAATACGGAGGCTCATCTGACTATTTCATTCTAATGAGAAAACAATTCGCCACATTGTGCTGCCCGTCTTAGTAAATGAAGAGTTTAAAAGGTAGTGAGGTCATATGTTGTCTACTCCATAGACATCAATTTACCTACTTCCTTTATCTCCAAGAGAAATGCAAGCATCATATAAGCAATCACTCTTTCTCAAATATAAATTTAGAAATTTATGCAAAGCTGAGAAAGATGGAATTTTACAACTGCATTTAAGTACTTGCACTGGATACTTGACCAAAAAACCAGGTCTAGAACAGGTGCCTATAATTCTGGAACAAGTATGTACCTAAGTAAGCATATACAGTGAGATAGTTGTCATAGTTTATTTAATTGAATTAAGTTCTTTCTTAATTAGTCACACTATTCTACCAGAGAAAAGCAGTAAAATTTTAGGGGAAGTTTTTGTGCCCCAAAATTCAGATCCCACACTCTATTTCCATTATAGTGATGCAAAATGACAAATAAGACCCTGATTTCATGCTAAAAGAACAACCGTCCTGGCTCACATCTTCAGATAATTAACTTCCATTGCTACTGCTTTTATCAAAGATTGTACAGGTCCAAACTCCAAACACAAATTGTTCCTTCACTTATTAAAGTATCTCCACAAACCAAGTTTTCTAAACAATGGATGGTTCGAACATCGATTTCGTGAAAGATTTCAATTTACAGAGAGGGCCAAGCAAAATCCAAACCGACTTGTAACCCAAGGATACATTCAGCTATAAATACGCACTAATGACACATACCTGAGTCCATGTAACACCCATGGATGGTTATCCACAGACTTCTTCAAGCCACCACATTTATTTAGCAATGGCTATGAACAATGATCCTACATTAAGTAATTATCCCCATTTATAAAATCAATGAGATGTAACTCCAATGCCAAGGGATGATATAAAGCCAAGTTTAACCATTGGACAATCTTTATGCCCCAAACCATTCTCCTTAATGTGTCATTATGATCTAGCAGTTGAGAATGCCAAACTCAAGTACGGAAGCACTAAAAACTTTTACATGGCTCTCGGACTCTATGCTAATAACTTCATCATGCATGGGTAATGCATTTTGCTCAAATATTAGAACCAAACAGACGTGTAAAAACAAACATCAAACACCAAAATATAAAGTTTGCTTATTCCCCCAAGAACAAAAGTCACCCTATCTGAAGGAAATGGTCTGAACATCGTTCAAATAACATGCTATTAGGAGGCTATACGTGCAAAGTTACCTACAAGAGAGGAAAACTAAAAATTAAGAAATATGCTCAACTACTTGATATGGACCAACATGTTAATGATTTGGGTAACTTCTATATGCCCTTAAGTTACATAAGAACACCAGTCCAATGGAGAAAGCTAAAAACTCAGGGCACTCCAAAATCGAATTGTTACAGTATCCTAGTTATACTTCTAAAAGAAATTCTAGGAATTATTTCCAGTGTTAGTCATACCCATGGTGAATTAAAAAGCTAAAATGAGTTAGACTAGAATTATTGCTATCATATGTTTTGCAAGCATGAAAGTGACATTTTAATGTTTCTCTGTATCCGCTTTCGATTACTATTTTAGCAAGTTCATCAAGCATGGTTTTGAAACCTGCAAACATCCCATATGAAAAATATTCAAATTAGACCATTGAAATCCGTATGCCATAGTTAATCTCAAATCCTGTTGTCTCAGGTGAACTGCAAATCCTTTTTCTGTTACATTCCAAGTCAGCTATGATAAACATCATTTCTAAAATGATCAATTAATTTTCTCATTTACCTATCACTGTAATGCCAAACTATCATTCAAGCAGAACCTTCAAAAATCTATATAAATCTTATGTTACAAATAAGTGTGACTAACTGGAAGGACTGGAGATTCAAGTACCTAAAGTATTGTATAAAAGCTACTGCATAACTATTCCATACATCATCATACCTAATGTTTTATCCAACATATGTGATTTCGCCAAAATTTAGAGCAATTAGTGGTTCAGTCTTGAAACAAAAGCTCATATATCAAGCTATATTTATGGGGCACATCAAAATGCAACTAGAATTAAGTAAATCATTCAACTACATACCTAGGATGGTATCTCCTTGATCTTTTTGCTCTACCCCATCAGTTGTCTCTTCAGAAAGCTTCAATTGTTTCCCAAAATATTCAAAACCTTCCAGTAGATCAGAGGTGACCTCACCAACAGTGCTCGAGGGCGAGCTAGTTTGCTCTCTTTCAAGTTCCAGCTCTCGAATTTCGAGCCTTGTTTCAATTTCCAGAACCATGCCACCAGAATACTCTAAATCAACTTCCAAGGCCCACAGCTCATTCAGTATCTGAGGGAAGGACCCTCATTGCAAGAATATGTGGAGGCAGAGTACCGGGATCTACAGAAGTACATGTGACTTCGCCGAGGTAATTGGGGCTTCGCATGTGGGATAGTGCTCTCTATAACATTACAAATATACTGGTCAATTGTGCCACAGGCAACAATACGCAAACAACATCTTCCAGTAAACTGTATTAAATGTCACTTCACAACAGCCATATGAGGTGAGTTTTCTATATGACACATCGTAAGAATTGTCACAAAAATAAAATATAAAAATAACGCAATACACTCATTAAAGGAACCTTATAATAAACTTATGTCTCGGTAGTAAGTTGAAGCAATAAAGTGAAGATTCCACATTTCCAGACATTACATTATATTACATTGAGATGCATGATAATGCCTTTTAGTTGACTTAGTACGGAGAAGGCTGATATACATAAAAATTACCATGAGACTGAATGCATTGCAATACCACCCTCAATGGTCAGATACCTAAATAATACTTGAAGTGAATAGACAATCCTCTTTACCTGGAAAGCATTAGCATGACGATGGACCAAAAAAATCCAGGCTGACTCAGAAAGCAATTTCAACTATGAAACAGGTGTTTGATAATGCCAAACATTGAGCCCAAATGGAACTCAATGAACTAAGTCAGTCAGGACAATCACAGTAGTCACCTTCACTGGGCTTAAGTGACATCTATGGACCAATTCAAAAACGACAAAGGCTAAGCACCTGGATACCCCACTCTTGAAATTCCACCAAACTGCTAATCGTCTTAGACATGGTAAATGATTAAGACCGAGGAGCTCTATGGTGAATACTTGTGTTGCTATCCAGGTGAGACTATCATTACCCATAAGCTGTTTACCAGCCATTTATTTACTTGAAGATTAAGCAAACATAAGCCACCACAAGCAGTTGCACCTGATTCTTTTGTCAACATAAACTTGTCGCTGCTTGAGTAAAAACGCAACGACTCCAAAGTGCAGCTGGGTAAACCTTGTGATGAATTATTGAAAAATCTCAACTGATAAGAAATATATGCACGTTCATCTCTTTCATTCTCTATAAATATTAGGGAAAATAGCATTGTTTGTCCCTAACCTATTAACCAAGTTGCAAGTTGGTCATCAACCTTTCAAAATAGGTGGACAACGAGACCCCACGGACTGTTTCAATTTTTTGTTAAAATGCCAACTTTTTGATGAAAGACATTTACATCCTTCATTTCAATAGGAAACATGAAAATGAAAAGAAAAAAAAATAAAAACAGAAAGAAAACCTCCCGCCCCCACCCAAATCCAACAGCGACACGCCGCCTCCACACTTCATTTGGCTTAGGCCCAACATCTACATTTAATTCCAACCCAACCACTTCACCCGCCCAAACTTATCTACTAGCGTAAGTGGTTGCTGCCCAATCATGACGACCGGGATCCCTCTAGTCGAGATCTTAACCCAGGGCCAGCACTCATCTATACTGTCCGCTTTGGGAGGCCCGGAGCCCATCTTACCCCTCAAAATTTCTTTTCGCATCCTTAGTGATTCGAACCCAAGACCTTTCCCCAATTGGTACCAGTATTCAACTTAAGTGCTTCATTAGTAGAGGTCTTGGGTTCGAATCATCGAGAACGCGAAAGAAATTTGTGAAGGGTTAAGATGAGTTAAAGTCCTTCCAAAGTAGACAATATGGATGAGTATCGGTGGGGGTAAGATCTCGACTAGAGGATTCCGATCGTTACAAAAAAAACGTGCGTTGAGGACCAACTTGTGCAGGTCGGATGCTATTTTTAAAAGAAAAATTGGTGGCTGTCCAAGAAGACTAGGTGCAACCATATTCAAAGACTGAGGACCAACTTGCAACTCAGTGAATAGGTTTGCGACCAACGGTGCAATTTTCTCTAAATATTATTTTAAATGGTACAAACAGGACAAAGGAATATCTTCTATTCTTCAACTCTCTTACAATATTTATAATCTGCACACCATTTTTGGCTAAGATTTTCTAATTGTGAAAAATGTAGTTAGTCTATGGTAAATTATATTGAGGAAAACCTACAAGAAGATAGAGTATGTATAGAAGCCTCAACAAATATCATCTGAATTCTTACATTCTAAATGAAAGGTTATTTAACAATTCATGTATGAGAGAAAAATATAAAAACATACCAACATTTTTTGTGCATGCACATGTAAAAAAAATAATTACTTAAATAAAATGTTTCAGTGGTTCAAATAGGTAAAACAAACCTGAATCCGATTTTGGACTGAATTCCTAATCTGCAAATTTCTTTTGGCGTCAAAGAACAATCGTGATATTAACAAATTCAAACAAAGCGTTCCTTCGTCACTAGAACTCTTGTGATCAGATTCCACATCAGATATGCCAGAAATATAACCTCTGCTTCCTGGCTCAGTAGAAGTTGACATAGTTGATGCCACACTAGTGTCCTCAGAAGAAACACTGGGACGCTTTCCCGTTGGGACCATTTTCACTAAGCCAGGGGCCAGGACTGAGTCTTGGAATGAACGATATTTCTCACTCAACTTTCTTTCTTCACGGCCTGAAGTTGAAGTTCCACTTGCTATATATTCTACTCCACTTTTAGAACCCTTCTTTGCAAGTTTCTTGAGGAACTGGCGAACCTTTGATGAACCATCAAACTTAATTGGCTTATCAAGTGGTTCAGCACTCAAAACCCCGGAGGGCTTCATGAAAGAAGGATATCCTGCATTCAACGATGTCAGGTAATTGTGAAACTCTAGATTCAACTTGGTGAACCACTTGAGCTGTTCTTCATCACAGGAAGCTAGGCGGAGGGCTTTACACCAGGACTCCTTCTCCCAAGACGTCTCAAGATATATGTAAATTATTTTACTTCCCTTATATATGACTGAACCTTTGCTCTCCACTTTAATGGGATATCTTTTGGCCCTATTATAAGAAATAGAAAAGAAACGTATGTTACCATTCTTCCAGGAAAATAACACATTAGTCAAGGAAGAAATATTATTTCCTCAAAAGAATTCCATGAAATCCAGAACAGGCATCGTGAAATGGATTAGAACAATTTAAAGGGATTTTCCTGACTTTCTTTGAACGCATAGGCATGTAATATACTGCAGGGAAAAATGATTCTGACCACAAAATATATATTTTTATTTGATTTTACTTTGCTATTGCTACTTGGGCATCAATATTTCTTGGGCATAAATTCAGATTTAGTATGGGTGAGAGCTTTCCCTCAAAACAAACTCAACCTAAAAGAATGTATCCTTCTCAGAACCAAAACCCACTACAAGATTGAAAAGCTGCCAAGTGCCATATAATGTTTAGTAGAGTTAATCAAGCCACCTTGAACCTAGCAGAACAGGAAATTTGCTACCCGAGTTGAGTTAGAGCACATTCTCTTTCTCAAACGTAAGCTTCAAGCAGCATTCACTGAAGCATATAATTTTAAAACCAATCATTAAAAGTTAATCATAACCAGGAAATCGTAACTTTACAAGTCCATCAGGAGTATACCAAATGGTGCATAAACAAGACTACTTGATTCTAAGAAATCTGAAATTTCAACTCCTAGAAGAGTCTAGAAAATGCCAAATCACCATTTTCTTGAGGACAAGTTTGTTGCTGATACAGCTGCTATTGTGCAACCCCTGAGTGAAATCTCTACATGGGAACCATCTACCTCTGTTAGGATAAGACAACGATCCTTAATTTTTGCATATTTCTGGACAGGTATGACCTCCAAATAATCCTTTTTCCGCTTTTGCTCCTTAGGCACCTTGTCCAAAAGCCCGGGTTTTGGAACCTTTTCTGGTTCTAGAACCCATATAGCCCCCTGAAACACCAATGGAAACAAAATGATAAATTTGAGGAAAAGATTGGTGGATAGATGACATTTAATGAAAATTGTGACGAGCATGTAGGCAAGATGCCAGCATAAAAATAATACTTTGAATATGTTCTGGAAAACCTTTCCCTCAATTCCCTACCAAAAAAGAAAACGATATGATAGGGGGCATCAAATGTATGAACAACATAGACATATGACTAAATATACTATGACAAAAGAATTATCTACTACAATAATTATGTATTTTTTACCTATAAATAACAATTGCGCAGTCGTATGCAAGAACAGGAAGTAACTTTAAAGTTTCTAATTTTCATATTCCTAGTTGCATGGACCATCAAAAGGCAACTTTTGAAGATAAGGTTGGTAACGCACTCAAAGAAACTAGATACTGATTTGTAGTATTATAACATATATGCCCAAGACCTGAGACAGCTAAGTTTCTGATATTCACAAATTTGAAAGACACAAGATTCCTGAGATGTTGAAACTTATAAAAAAATTATTTATTTCGTGGGTAATCAAGGGGAAAGAAAGGGAACAACAAGTGATGAAATCACACAACCAATCTCTACTTGTCCAAACACAGAACTCAGAAGATGGAATTCTGCATTACCCTCAGAACAGAAGGGGACATTTTTCTTCAAATAACAGAAACGTGACACGTGTTAAAAAGTATTAAAAAAAAGAAAAAAGAAAAAAAGCCAAGGTGCCAACTTTTGGACATATGGTGCTAGTATATAAGCTTGTAAGTATTCATAATTAAATAAAAATTATATTGTCAAATATCAGGTATGACAGAGATAAATCTGTTTTTAAAAGGTTGAATTTTATATAAGCATGAATTTACCAGAATCATATTTTGCTAGTACCGAAAACAAAATTCTCTAAATTGATAAAACCTGGCTCATGCGACATATGAGTTACTTGGAATTGGGAAATTTCAACTCTTCATCCATTTTAGTATTTATGTTTTCTCCATTAAAAACATGTGTGTCAAGCACAATAACTGAAAAAGCATTTTGTAAGTCCTAGAAAAATGTTTGATTATTTTTAATGAAAGACCAAAATTCAAGAGATGTAAAATTACAATAGCAGTCAACAAAAAGGTTTTCATCTACATAATAAACTATAATAACACCTTGCACATCCAGTAATGTGGTGGAAGATGAAAATAGCCAATTCTTTGGACCACAAGGAAGAATCTACCACCCAATCCCACAAGCAATGTGGTGGAAAGTGGTTCTTCCAAAACTTTTAAAATGCCTCTCGAGCAGAATAGATCATGGTATAGCCATCATACCATACATACATGAGATATTGCTTCCATGATAATCCTAAAACCTCAAAATCTTGTTTTAAACAAACCTAACAAATTTTCAGGGAAGACAGGGACTTATCCGGAAAACCACAAACAATCTCAACCATATCTTCCTCGAAAAGGTGTAAAGGAAGAAAAGATGTTTTATGCCCCACTGCTTTGACAACATATAACTAAAACATTGGGGGATAAAACCTTCCAGTGACAACACTCATGAACGGATCATTGGTACTTATTTTCTTATGAGCTGGAGAACATGTAAATGCCTTTACCTTGAAAGAGGCATCTAGCCTTCTGAACAAAAGTTGTAAAAGGAAAAGGTCAAGGGACTAGCTAGCAGACTAAGGGTTCGTTTGTTTTCAATTAAAATTTTGCTAAAAAACTAAAGTCAAAGTCAACAATTATTTTTAATCTCATATTTCATGGACCCACAATTTTTTTACAACTTTTCAACCACACATATCATCAACTTTTTCAAAAAATTTGATTTTAATCAAAATCAAACACACCCTAAATAAGGAAAAAATAATTAGCAGAAAAATATTCCGGAATCTACTACATTGGAAAGAAGATGATATGAATCAAGAAGATTGAGTAGACTCACTAAGTTATCAAATTTATGATCAACGTTATGGTAGAAGTCAATTCTCAAAAAGGGAATTTTTTTGAAAACTAACAAACAGAATTTTAGAAGAACTGTGAAGAAATGATGGGTGAAATAATCTAGATTAGAGATAAAAGTCGGTTTTATAATACAACACAAAACGTGTTTTAATTCACTAATTTGATAAAATTGGAAGTAACTTGTTCAAAATTGGCCAACTAATTCAAATTTTGAATATTTCTATCAATCTGAAAATGGGAGGTTCCTATCCCTTCCATGAAGATGGGAAGGTTAGCTTCCCAATATATAACAATAAGCGTAATATATAATTATGTGTCACGATATATGTTTCTTGAAGTATTTCACATTAACAAATTGTCATCTCCAAATTTTTTGTAAATATATGTATAGCTATGCCCATATCATATGGTTTCTGTAACCCTGTGCTGTTTCGCACTTTTATGTTTATAATTTGACTTTTGAAGATTAAACAATTTTATTCCAACTTGTTTGTGATCAACTCATTTGATCACGGATGGTTTAATGAACAAATTAATGGGGTAAATTCAACCAATGGCCACTAAACTTTAATTAGATTTCTACTTAACCACTGAACTTTAAAAGTTATCTTAATGGCCACCCACTTTCAACCGGTTTCTATTTAGCCATCGAACTTTAAAAGGTATCTCAATAACCACCAAACTTTCAATTAAGTTTCTCATATATCACCACTACTCGTTCGCTTGCATTCTTGACGAAATATCCTACATGGCAAAAGCTCTTTCAATATAGCATAGTAATATTATTAAATCTCTCTCAATCAGTAAAAGTGCACTACTCAAATATGCCATATTTCTTCTATATAGAATAGTAATATTATTAAATTTCTCTCAATTAGTAAAAATACACTACTCAAATACGCCATATTTCAAAGAAATTGTAAACGCTTTTAGTTTTTTTTTCAACCAAATTCATGCGAATTAGGCATGTTTAAGTAGTTCATTTTGTTGATAACATTATTATCTCGTCGGAAGATCGTTTACCACGTAAGATATTTCGTCAAGTATTACAAGCGAATGAGTAACGGTGATATATGAAAACTTAGTTGAAAGTCGAGTGGTTATCGAGATACCTTTAAAGTTTCGTGGCTAAATAGAAACCAATGAAAGTCAGCGCCATGAGATACCTTTAAAGTTCGATGTGGTTAAGTAGAAACTCAATTAAAATTCAATGGGCCATTGGTTGAATTTACCCCAAATTAATGAAAGATAGAAGTACATTTTTAACTAAGATAAGTTGCAATTAATACTACGGAAATCCTAGCACCTTAGATTCATGTTGTGTTATGTTATCTTAATTGGTTTGGAAGTTGTTCACTCCCTCCATTCCACTTTGAGTGTCACCCTTCAGTTTGGTGTGGATTTAAGAATTGAAAGATATGTGCAGAAATGAGAGAATTATTCGACAATAGTGTTGTGCAAAAAATTGTTTCGTATCATTTCGAACTAAAGGGGGGTTCAATCTTTGAAATGGTAAATTTCAATCGTTTGGATATTGTTTTTTTGAATTAGAATGGGCTCCACAGGCTAAAGATAGTAGTTCAAATATGATGGTGGTTTGAGAAAGAAAGAGAGAATTGTTTCCTATTGAGTAACATTTTAAATTGGAATATCTCAAAATAGAAAGGGTGATTCTAAAGTAGAACAAAGTGGGTATTAATTTTCTTTGTTGTTTTATGATTTGCAATATCAGAGTCTTTGTTGTTCTTCTATGAAGATTCACTATTCCATTTTGATTAGGATTTACATTATGTAGGCCTAGGAACATAAATACTATTTCTACTAGTTTGTCTTAAGTTTTATTATAATACAATTCTGTAGAGTTTTCTCTCAATTTCAGCACAGCAAACCAATCTTTGATTTGTTATTCTCCACTTGTTATCTTTTTTACAGCAAGATGAATTCCCTCTTCCATAAAAAACTGATAAGATATTGCAATCTGAAATTTACTGGTTGACATCACAAACATAAACAGAGGTCTTTTTGGTTTGTTTTGGACCGTTTACTCCCTTACTGACGGCCAATTGGTATCAAGAAGCAATTAAATACTTGCTTTTAAACATGTTCAAAATAAACAAAGAGGTGGTGATTTCATGTCTTCTGTTCTAATATCTTTGTTTCGTCAAGCAATACGTGGAGTGCCGCCGATATAGCGGTAAAAGCAGTATGTGTAGGTGGATAACAGAAAATATGCATTCTTTCTTTTCTCCAAGAAGTTCAAAACGAACAAATAATCATAGACATACATATATACCTAAAGAAAAGATATCCCCAAAAGAACTTGCGCTAATCAGAGCCAAATTACCTGAATGTCGTTTAAAGTTGGATTGAGGTGGCCCGCCGATGCAGAAGCCTTCTCTTTGCCTTGTTCTCTCGCAACTCTCTCATTTATTAGGCGAATCAAAATCCACAGCCCCACTACTTCCATTGCAATAACTGTCAGAGCCCCAAGAAGAAATACTGACAACAAAAGCAGCACCATTGTTACCCTCCCCAGAGTTTACACCCTTTCAATTTCAATTGCTACTGCCCATTTTCTATTACCATTATTATATGCAAATTCACCTATCTAACATACAACAACACAGTGCATTCAAGGATATTTCCAACTCTTGAATAAAGAAGAAAATATCTAGAAGTTACGGGATCTGATGCTCTTATGCTTATACTTCAATTGATTCGAGAGACAGGAGGTTTGAATTTTTTGGCGTGGAAAGTTGACCCTTACACGGTTACACACAGGAACGATTATTTGTACAAGAGCAAATCAGTCGACTGAATTAAAGTAGGTAACTGACTATTTCCTTCAATTTATAAAATTTACAGAACTATCCAAAATAATAGAAAAGTAGGTAACTAACATCCTATAATTTATAAAATTTACGGAACTATCAAAATTAGTATATCGTTTATTGGTAGAATTCATTGTAGAAAAATGAATGAAAATTGATAGAAAGAATAGAAAGAACAAGATTGAGACCGATAAGGAAAGATTTGGAGAAAAATGATGAATAGAAAGATAATTGGGAAGGAAAAATCGAAAAAAAAAAAAAATTGGAGAGATAAAAACAAAGATAGAGCAGATTTTGGGTAGATCTGAAAAAAATACCTACGGTTTTGATAATAGAAATTAAATGTTAATTATTTTTGGAGGAACCGTTGATAAAAAAAAAAAAAAAAAAAAAGAGTGTATGATTTGTATGAATCACTGACATATTCTCTTAATTATATGTATAAGTGGTATTAATTTGGATAACCAATAAGGACAAATTATTTTTATTGGAAATATTCACATAATCCCTGTATATATTAAAAGAGTGAATTGAGCATGAGCTAGGAATGCGTGCTCAGCTATTATTATTCTTTTTTTTTTTCCTATTTCCTTTCCTTTTTTTATTTTCCTTTTTTTTTAATTGTAGATTTTTTCAGCCCAAATTTTTTTTTCAACGTTTTACCATTTTTCTCGTTTTCCTTTGGTCGTATTGTTCATTTTCCTTTTGACTTTAGTCATGCATTTTGAAAAATCGTCCAACATTTTTGCATATGTTTTTATTATTTTGGATAATCAATCAAATATTGTTTTTGTTTTTCTCTAAATAGAAGCTATTCAAATTCCTAATAACTTAAATTATTGAAACAATATTTAGTTCCACACATATATATATATATATTAGGCTATAGGTTCGATCTCTTAGTCCGATACATAGTAACATTTATCAAACAATCCACTTTGAACTTCAAAATCATTTGCAATCGAAACAACTTTCCTTCAATTAATTACTTATATTAAGTTAGCAACACATTTATTAAGATTACAAGAAATACATAGTTTTAATTCATTTTTTCTGTCACACGATTCTTCGAATCAAATTACAATTAAGTCCAAGAAAATTTACTCATTAAGCACAAAATCTTGCACTATGCAAGAAAAAAGAGAAAGAGAATACTACTACTCGAGGTAGAAAGTTACAATAGTGGAGAAAGAAAATATATTTATGAGTACAACTCTGTCCAATATATCAAAAAAATAAAATCACTAATTAACAACTTATGCTAATCTATATAAGCATTTTTACTACTTATTATCGCAAGTTCACAAGAAATCTTATGTATATTTCACGACACTCGTGTGATTTAAATATTTTTTAATGTTTGATACTTTAGAATAAATAAAATAAAATTGAAAAATTAAAATAATTTACAAAGTCGGATCATAATGAGGAGAAATATGGAATAAGTTTAAATTTTAAAGCAACAGAATAATTTTATGAAATCATAATTACAGTATTCAGTTCTAGGATTTGTATTAATCAATTATGTTAGTGAACTACACATCATTCATTACACCATTTAAAAATGAGAAACGTTCTTGTTAAAGATCAATTGAAACTATATCGTCCACCTTTAAATAATACGTATTTTTCTCAATAAGTTTTAATATATATTTTACTTAGTCTTTCATAAGTGAAAAAATAATTAAAAAATTTACTAACAATGACTACACTATTAAATACTTAATTAAAATACAACACGTGCCTTGTAGTTGAATTTCACTAGTGATTCCAATAAGAGTAAAGATAGCTGGCTATACTACCAATCATAAGTCGAGGCTTTAAGAAGTTCTTTATCTTACCAAACACAAGCCTTGCTAAGTAACAAGGCTAAGCTAGGGCACACGAGAATTGAGGTCGGGAGATTAAATAGGATAAATTAGCAAAATAATACTATTCACTGTCATATTATGGAATAAGTTCACTGTCATATTATTCAATAAATATATATACATTTTAACTTGAATAATATGACAGTGACCTCATTGTCTATGCATCGCCACGGTTAGTGCATAGCTTTACTCAAAATAACAAATTTTGAAGCACCCGTGTAAAGTTGGGTTAGCCAACATTTAGAGAACTTTGACCTTGTTATTAAACAAAAATTAAAAATACCTAATTTTTCAATTTTTATATTTTTAAACATACTTAACTAAATTTTTTGAAAAAAATACCCCGTTAGTTATTTTTAAAACCAAGTTCTAAAAAGTAACATATTGTGATACTTTTATATTAAAAATCAAAATTTCAATTTTACATTTTTTACAAATTATATGTTAAACATCAACGTTTTATACAAGTATATGCATATTACTGTGTTACTTGTATTTGTCTTATTTTTTGATTTGTAGGATGAATATGTGTTACTCATGTTACTTTGTAGAGTAACATATGTTCTGCATGTGTTACATATTTTTTTGATTGGTATAACTTTGTTATTTGTAGGAATAACATGTGAATGGCATAATAATAGATATCGAAGATATCAAATCAACCAAAAAATGGCACGAAAGTAAAAAACACAATATTTGTTTCATCGAAGTTCCACCAAAATGGTGTATGTCTCCGTTTGAGCATCCACCTAGGGATATGGCTAGAGAATTATTAACTTTGTGTTCGCTTTTAAAAATAGTGTCAAATTATAACTATTTGATTGATAAATTCGTCACTACATTCAAAAAAACATTCTATATACATAGTATTCTTCAATCCTTAGATTATTGTTTATAAAGAACAATGAATCCTTTTACTCCCTCATTTACAAGAGTTACTTCACATAAAATATGAACCGTAACTCAATCTAGAATCAAAACCCTAATCTGAAGACCAAAAACAAAAGAGAGAGAAATAGAGAGAATTTTTGTTTGTGACTATTCTACTAATCCCCAATTGACCGGATAGTGGAGTAATTGAGAAGGTTTGATAAGTATCGAGATCAACGGTCCATTTTCCTCCTTGTGGCACCATCACAGAAGACGTGCCTTACAGGAGTTAATAAAGCGCGTGTCGTAAAATGGTTTTTAATAATTGCATCCAAGGACCTCAAGCTTCTATTTTTACCACATTTTCCCAACATTTCTCCACCTTGATCATTGATGCAAACACAAGCTGCCTAAGTGCTCAAAAGCCATCTTTCCCAGCTTCATCGCTCTCTTTTTAATGTTAAGCAAACTTTTCTCAATTGCAATTTTTCAAGTTTAATGATGCATTTTACTATGTTTCTAATAAAGTGATATTTAACATCAACATGCTTTGTCGCATCATGGAAAAATAATTTTTACTTAACTAAATGACACTTTGAGAATATGAATAAAGCACAACATCATCGCCCAAAAAATTCTGTTTCTAAGAGTAAATTCTTTAACCACATACCTTCTTTTATACCATCGATGGCTATAGTATATTCAAATTTCTTTGAAGATATAACAACTATATTTTGTAATTGTGATTTCCAACTAACAAAGCAGGGTAAATACATAAGAAGAAGTAGACCATATTCTATCTTTTTTACCAGCAAAGTCTGGGTCAACAAAAGCTTTTAATTTTACCCTCTCTTTAGATTTTTTATATAGTAATTCTCAATCAACACATCCTTTAGTATACTTTAGCAACAACTTCATGGATTTCTAGTGTGTTTCACCTAGATTTGCCTTGAAAATATTTTGAGTACTATTCCTTCTAATGTCCATTGCCATATTTTGTGTGATAAGATGTTTGACTTAAAAACAAAAAATTCTCTTTTCTATTCCTTCTAATGTCCATTGCCATATTTTTTTCTTGCTGGACCAAGGTCATTGATATCAAGTTCAATTTTTTATTTTGTCTTAATGCTTTGTATTGTAGAAATACTTTGACAAGTTAAAAGAATATCATCTGTAAATGGATTGTGAGTATTTTTATCTTCAAAGTAAAGACAGCTTTAAAAAAAAGTACTTTTTTACTAAATCCAATGTTATGTACATAAGAGTCAAATATTTTATACCATTTCTTAGAGACTTGTTTAAGACAATACAAAGATTTGTTGAGAAGAATCTAAGATTTTCTTACCTTTATGTTCAAAACCCTCAAGATTTTTCGTATATATAGTCTATTCTAAATTCCCATTCAAGAAAGCAATTTTAATACTCATTTGCTCTAGTTCCCGTTGAATTATTTACTAGAGTAAGGTAACTCTTATAATAGTATACTTAACCACTAGAATACAGATTTCATTGTAGTCTAGATCCTCCTTTTGAAAGAAGCCTTTTGCTACCAATCTTAATTTAAACATAATGTCACATTCCTATACTTCATATCTTTTTAACTTTATAAATCTATTTGCAATCTATAACTAACTTGTTTTCTAGTTTAGGAACTATCTTCTAAGTTTCACTTTTGAGTAAAGAATCCATTTTTTTTTTGCTTTCATTGCATCTTTATTTACTGTTGCTTCTTTAAAGGTTTTTATTTTATTTCTAAAGTAATCTTAAAAGGTAAGCAATGGAACAAATTCAGAATAACCATATCTCAATGGTGATCTTATTTCACTTTTCTGTATCTCTAGTGAGCTGATAATCATTAAGTCATTGAGAGTAGTTGGAAATTCGAGTTTCAAAATCTTCTTCTTTGTGAACTCTCCTCGGCATACTTATCTTGAGGACGTTGCTCCACGTCAATTGGATGATCGATGATTTAAAAAAAAAATTATTCTAATGGTCTCAAACTAATTTCACCGTTCGTATCTTGTTTATCTTTTTTGAGAATGTTGAGTTTAACTCATTTATTCAAGGGTGTATTACTGTCATATATTTTAAGATTCCACAATTTTTACAAAAAACATTTAACTTAGCAATACAAAATTCGAGACAATCTATTCTTAAAACTTTAATTCTCTTACTAGTTTGATTCTCAATTGATTTTTTCCATTGTTTAAAATTCTCAAAATTCCATATTACAATTTTGAGAAGAACTAAATTTTCCTCGAAAAATCATCTAGAATTATGAGGAAATATCTTGTATCGAGTGTGCGTTGGTCCCTGCAATTGAGCATGCAAATACTCTATCACACATTGTGGTTTATGATGTCCATACATGAAAGGCAATCTAACCTACTTACCAAAATACAATTTTCCAATCAAATATGTACCAAAGACTCCTTTACTTTTCAGTATTTTCAAGTCTTTCTCATTTATATGGCCCAATCTCTTAGGCTATATTTCAGTTTGATATTTTTGATGAATTAGTACTACTGCGTATGGACTAATGATGGTTTTAGCGTACATAATGTATACATGATTTCTCTTAGGAGTTTGCACAACTTGTGAACCCCTTAAGATTTTAATATATCACATACTTATAATTTTAATTTAAATCATATAAGATTCTAAAAATATTAAGAGCTTGTTTGACATTGTTTATAAACCAATTTTAGTTTATTTCAGCCGTCATTTTTGATTTTTCAACCCACTTTTAACATGAAAAGTCAACAATTTCAACTCAAATAAACCAATATTGGTTTATAAACTAGTTTATAATCTCTGTCAAACAGACCCTAAATTATTTTATTTTATTTTTACATCAGGAACATGTTTTGTTAACTAATGTTATTTGTTAACTAATGTTATCTTGTAACTTTATAATAAAAGTTCCTATGCCTCTAACATTACAAGACACGTCGCTCATTACTGGTAGTCATCTTACATGACATTACTCAATTAGATGAATTATTTACTCCAATTGAATTATGTATTTATAGCCATTAATTATAAATAATTTATCTATTTGAGTAATATCACGTAGGATGACTATCGTTAGTAAGCGACTATGAATAGCATTACTCTTCTCCGAAAGGTACAGCTCAAGTCCTTAATCCATTCTTGAATTAATTGGCTGGAAATAGTAACATATTCTTGTTGTTTCTTAAGACTCAGCTATCCTTTTTAAAGTAGTCTTTTATGAAATGTTCATTTTTAATCACAGAAACGACATTACTTATTATCTATAGCCTTATTCTTTAACTTGGATGGGGACAGTTTTCTTTATTTTTCCAATTTTTCTGTTTATTAGAACTTTTTCCTTAAATCATTAAATTTTACACTAACAATTTCACTCATATCTGATTTTAATTCTAATTCTTTATTCTTTATTCTTTAGATAGTTGATTACAACTGTTAGTGAGTCTCTGCCATATTTTAGAACATTTTTACCAAGATTCTAAAAAACGCGAGGTGTAGTAAAGCGGTAAGACCAAGTCTCAACTCTTATGAGTCTAGGCGTAATAAGATGTTTCAAAATTTTAATATAATATAATTTAATTAATCCATAGACTATTAATAATCATTTTAATTATTCTAATAAGATTATTAATCATTATTTTTATATTTTATTATTTTTTTAACCTTTAAAAAATTTAAAAATAAAAATTGGAGAAAAATATATAATAAGGTTGGAGCCTTTTGCCACCTAAGCTCGCATTAAACGGTCACAAATAGAGTTGACTGTTATTTTCACACCATATGCAAGACATTTTCTTCACACCTCCCAATCTATGTCCTGCCTTTTAGACAGGCCCGATCACCTCGGCCCCAAAACCAAATGGGGCCCATTTGAAAAAAAAAATTATTATCAAACACAGCTACGGCCGCCCAATGGCCAAAGCCAAAAACAATCTAAAGTTTTTTTTTTTTTTTTTTTTTTTTTTTTAAAACAAACCAAGCCCAACAAGAAAACCCCGGTCACTAGAAGAAAGACAGAGATAGCGACCTCACGACCTACTACCATCAATGCGCTTTGCCGGTGCTTTGCGATATTGCTGCAAAGTTTTTCAAATCGCGAAGGCAACGGGGTTTATGGAGTTATAGGCATCCTTCTAAGTTCTAACTTCTTGTTGAACAGAAAATGAATTTCTGGGTGGTATTGAACATGAGAATTTCTCAAAAATCAAAATGTAGGTCAGTTTTCAAATCACACGATTGAATCTGCAATATTGGAGTCGAAAAATAGCTTCCATTCTCGCAATATCATAAGATGCAAGAGAATAATCATCCAAACACAAAAATAATCTCTTTTGATTAAGTGGTAGTTTAGAATATTTTCGACCTTGTTAACAATATATTATAATATATTTTTTTGTATATTATATTTTGTTTGTCATTTTTTTTCGAGTTTTAAGTTTGCAATTAGTTAAGTAACAACTTTGTGGATATTAAATGCATAATACAATTTGGGAGTTCATTGGGAGGCCTAATTTCTGAATTTCGCCTCAGGTCCGGAAATGTCAAAATCGGTCATGTTTTTAGAAAACTGTTTTTTTATACATTCCTATATTTATCTCATGTAGAGTTTAAAAGCGTTACAGTAGGACAGGTCTTGGGAAAGTTTATTGAATCTCTTCAAATTTTCTTCTAAGTCAATTGAGAGGTCAAGTTTAAAACTGAATATAAGACATATAAGCCTTGCTGGAACTACAAGAAAATTGACTTTATGCGTCCTTAGCTAAAAATATTTGCCACGGTTTAGCTACGGGAAAAACTCTGTCAAAACAAAAAGTGCATCAAACAAAATTACGATGTCAAGTGACCCTATTCACCACAGTTTCGTGACGGTTTCTAATGCAATGTAAATAGTGCGTCCTAAATACAAACTTATTTAGCAGTTAGCACGATACTCTACAGTTGTAAATAAGATTAGTCACCACGGTAATTAACTGCCATAAAAGAAGGTTGATCTTTTTATAACGGTAGCTTGGTAAACCATAGTTCATATATAGAAAATAACTTATTTACCACAGTACTATTGTCCTCGCAAAAAAAAAAAAAATTTATTTCTATTTTCAAGCAACATATAAATCATGAAAGCTAAAGTTGAAACCTTGAAAAATCCAACCAAATTGCTTCAAAGAAATATTTTACTAAATAACAATTCCTGAGTGGAACATATGTATACTGAAAGATAAATCGATACCGGAGTGGAGTGGAGCGCACCGAATAGAATGGAGCAAAATGACGGCATCAGTCTTTGGGACTTGTAATTTATTGTTAGTGTGCCACGGACGGTACAAGAGTATTTTTAGAATTTTCTTAATATTAAACGGGCTAGGGGTAGTATATCTAGTTGTATCCCTACTTTTCATATATTAAAATATACAACACCTTTTTCCGTGGAATAAGTTTACTGTCAAACTAAGTAAATCCATGCATTTTTCTTTCTTGTTTTTATTCCGTATAATTCATTAATATTGCTGCACATAACACAACACTTATTTACCATCAAGTATTCACGTAAACAAGCTCACTAAAATCCATATGTTGTTCGACAAAATATACATAAATAATTTAATAAATTCAATAATAAAATAAAAAATAGAACCGAGAATTGTTACAATATTTGCAGAAAAATTGAAATTAACAATGGAAGAGGGTATTTAAGTAAATCGAGACATGTGTAAACACAGTGTCTCTAAAATATATTCGCCCCCTCAACCGTAGTTATTTGAGGACAACCTAACGTCTGTATCTTAGATACGATGAAACGAGTAGCAAGCTTAGCACAAAGCTTCTACTATGACGAATTGAATTATTTTTCCTAAATAGAATCACTAAGTAAACTCCAAGTGTAGTAGTGTCACCATTAAATTATTTATGCATTAAGAACAATCGCACACTTAAATGGTGAAATAGTTAATATTCAACCTTATGGTACAAGGTGCCAACCCTCATTTAATTCATGATTGAAATATAAGTTGTGTCATATTGTACTTCTCAATGCAAACACCCAACTAATAATAATATCACAAGTGATAATTAAATATTGCAATAGACAGTAAATTAAGTAAAATAGAATTTTATTTATTATAAAAATATTATTTTATTATAACAAAACTATAGTATTTGGGCACACAACCAAGAGTTCATTTATTTAAAGAACATGTACAAGAATGGTTTCTTATATGATGATCTTGTTTCTAAAGCAAGAGCTAGAGTACAGGGGTGTGAGAATAACCTACTATCTGCTGGAGGAAGACTACCCCTTATTAAACATGTTCTGAACTGAACTCCATGCCCATTCATCTTCTCCAAGTCTTGGACCCTTCGTTATGCACATTGAGAAGACTAGAAATTAAGAATCTTTAATGATTTTTCTTGGTGTGACAAGGAAAATGTTAAGCATATTCACTGGTCATCATAGGAGAATGTGTGTTTGCCTACAGAAGGAGGAGGTATTGGCTGTAGAAAACTTAGTGAACTGAGTAAAGCATTTGACTGTAAACTCTGGTGGAGGTTTAGAGCCGAGGAATCACTCTGGAGTTGGGTTATGAAATCTAAGTACTGCCCAGATACGCATGCAAGCCAAGGCATTTGGAAAAGTAAAAAGACTCCAATATGGAAGACTCTAATCAAAGTTAAACACATAGTGGAGCCACATGTAGTTTGGAAAGGGGAAGACACAGTTTCATTTTGGTATGACATACTAAGTGCCTCTGGTCCATTAATTAACAATCTTATTGTTGCTAGATTCAGAAAGCTTATGTGCAGGATTTCAAGAAAACTCCAAATTTGTTTGCTTGAATACTGAGTAAATGAGGTCAAACAAATCCCATGCTCCTTGAAGGAAGATAAGATCTATTGGAATCTTACATCCACTGATGAATTTTCTATAAAATCCAGAGAAAAGACCTTTCAATCATCCTACTCCTACAAATACATTTGGCATAAATCAATCAAAAAATTTCATTAGTTACTTGGAGATTATGGAATGGCTGGCTACCACTTGATGAGGTGTGTTGTGTTTAAATCGCAAGTGTACGATATCTGTTAAACAAGTAGTATAGTAAATTTAAAGAGTCTGGATTATGGTCTCACAAAGACTATTTTATTTGAACATTAATTTAACTAATTCTTCCTCTTATTCGATGAAAGCAAAATTTATGGCAACGTTGTTAATTAATACTATGATTAACTAATTAGAAAAAACACAATTAAACGAACAAATATGATGGTTAAAGTATCGGGACTCACAATTTCACTGTAATTATCACCTTTAATCTCGCTTCTCAAGTTAATTTATAAAGTTGTATTTCGTCGAATTCACTAATTATATTAATTTATCTCTCTCGAGTTCAAATCAATCATATATTCCTATTTAATTAAGTCAACTCAATATATCTTTATATAGATCTGAATAAGCATTAAATAAACGTATTTAAGCACCTAGGAATTCAATTAAAGACCGCACCAATAGCAAAAACATATATGTATCTTACCCAATTGTTGAATTTTACTACGTGATCTAAATCTATAACTCACATCAGCTTGTTAAAAGTTACATATTAATGAATTAGTCATCAAGTAATTCAAGCATGAAGGAAAGAAGTAAAATTAATACATGAATCAATCAATTACACAAAACTTGATAACTAAAATTAAAGGTTCAAAATTAGATTACATATCGTTCGTCCCAACTAAAATTTTAGCTATTCATAAAAAAGAAGAAATTAAAATTCACCACCAGGTTTAAAGAAAAAACGAGAAAGAATTGAATATCTTGCACTAAGAATTCGTCATCTTCAAGCTAAAATCTTCGAACCTTTGTAGTAATTCTCCCTTTCAATATATGTTCGCCCCTCTTCTTTTGACCTAGATTAGGTCTTTATGTAGTGTTTAACTTACCTTGAAACTCGTGTTTAGATAAAGGACACAAATACCCTCACATATAAGCTAAAAACATATTTGAATTCTGTCCAGACGGCCTTGATTTGCAAACCGTAGCCCAACCGAGGCAAACATAATTTCTATGTTTTCCATAGTCTGACCATGGTTTTCTTACCGCTTTCAAATTGTGGCAAACTGAAATTCCAGTTTGCCAACTTTTGGTCAATTGGCAACTTGGTCACTGATCTTTCATAGTTGTGTGATTTGGTCTATACTTCATGTTTTTCGTACAAGTTTGGCCATTTTCGCTCACAACCTTCAACATTGATCCAATAGTTCTAAAAGATTCTACATTGGTCCTCGAACCTTCATAGTCATTCAGATTTTGTCCTCCTCAAGTTCTAGAAATGTGCAAATCAGTCCTCAAACTTTTTGTAAGTTAAATTTTACTCTCAAAACTTGTGACTTTCCTCCAATGACTCTCTTTAAAGTTCTTATCATTCTCATGCCATCATGTCAGTCTTCAATTGCTTTTGATCAACTCAAATTAAGCTCGATTTCTCCATTAATTTTTGCTCCATTTACCTCAAAATTTGGGTTTTATATACAATGAAAATATTCACACAAAATTAAATAGAAACCTGCTCAATTTACAAATACATAACAAGTTTATAAGTTAGGCATAGCATGCAAGACACTTAGCAAGGTGCTTAAGCAAAGAATATATGGCGTTGTTGTGTAGAGGAAACTCATGGGGTTACAATGTGCTCCAAGAGAGTTATTAAAAAAGTGGAGACTTTGATGTCAACTTTAATAAAAGCTAAGGTGATTCAAACGAATAAATATAATTGTTACGCTCTTGTTTCTTGATTTAGAGAATCTTTAAGCTGGACAGTAAAAAAAGTAATACAAAAAATAAGCAGAAAAGTAAAGATAACACAAGAATACGAGCGTCCCTTTTTAAGGGGACATGCAGTTCAGCATGTTAGTGCTTACGTCTGCTTTTGAGGCTCTACAAACATAGATCCGGCCTCTTTATGCACTACTAGTGGGGTCACGTGCGATGCGCGTGTTATGGCCGTAATGGTGTGTGTAATAGTATTAAAATGGTACTCATTAGTATACAATACATTCAATAATTTGATAATAAAATTTAATTGAAATAGTCACTACTTGAGTAAAAAAATAACAGAATGAAAATGATTCGATTCTATTATAAAACAAACCACAATTGCAAGTATATTGAAGAGAATGTTGAATCTCATATCATAAAATAAATTTTACTCTCAAAAGACTAAATCACAAACCGAAGCATTCAACCACCATCATTTCATTGTTAAAAAACTTAAAATATTTATTGGCGCAATTCTTAAGTGGACAAGAAATCCCGAATTCCTCAACATTGCCTTTATATGCGAAATTCAAAAAATTTTCCACTGTATCTCTATATTCTTTTGAAATCTTATATTTCAAATTAATCCAATTTCAATCCAAATATTGAAAAAGAAAATAAATATATATCATTAATTATTGAATCCAGAGTTGCGATTATTCTTGCATCATCCACAACATAACTTCGTCAACGTCCCACCGTTTGTACCGTCAAATTATTTGAAAAACATGGCAAGGGTATTTGGAAAGCTAAATATTACAATCTTGATACGTGCATAATCCAATTTTGACAACATCGAGGTTTTTCTTTCCCCGTTTATGTTTCTTCCTAGCTGCTTTAAAAATCCAATTGCCACCCCAAAGCATTAAAGATAAATTTGTTATTGGGTTATGTAAATTTTTCTAAACTAAGAGACATTTCCCGACATTGTCATCGACAAAATTTCCCTATGAATTGAAAAGAGCATGTTATTTGAGCTACAAGCACAAAGATCATAACTAAGTGAAGAAAATGTAGAGCTCGCAAATACAGGATCAATTGGGACATAACACAAGTCATCATCACCATTCCATCATTAAGATCAAAATCCTTAGTGTTTTATATCCAATCAAAAATGACAAAAAGTATTCAATTCTCATAATCACAAACATCAATGATTAATCAAGTTCGTCAATGCATTACCTTTCATGACAACAGGCCCTCGTAACCAAAATTCACCACGTTTTCCGGGAGGTAAGGCCTCGCCATTTTCAAGATCAACTATCTTGGCTTACAAGCCCTCTGCCAAGCGCCGACTATGTCCTGAGAGATAAAAAGAAATAAACCATTAAGGGAGAACCCTAAAGGAAAATGCATGGAAATTAAACACACTACTAAAATGTAAGAATCGAAAAACTAAAGGGAAAATTGAATTCAAGAAAGTAAAAAAATCCACTTAAATTAAACAAATAAAGGGAGAAAAAATATAATACATAGATTTAGGAAAAGTGGGTAGGATACCTCCTGAACCACGAAAAAAAAAATAGCATACGAATTATATGTATCTGAAGCATTGTATGCCATACATTATATTTATTAGAAATTCATGGAGTCAAAAAGCAAATGAATTAACGTAAGTAAAAAAAAAAAAGATGTTACCTCATTTAACATCCTATGCAACTCATCTCTTGCCACCACAAGTACGAGGTCCTGCGTGTTTTGGAAGTAGTACCTCCACAATGGTTGAATCTGCAAATAACGTGTATTAATTAGTTAAATAACTGTTTCAAGAAACTCCAGCAAGAACAAGATAAGAAGATATAGGAATCATTGTAGTCTTAATACCTTTTGGGAAATGATAAGGTTAATAAGAAGGTATCATTTTCCAAAAGGTGAGATAAAAAGGAAAAATGTGATTACCTCAAAGTATAGAACTGTGATTTTAACTTTATGTATTTTGATAAAGCCATAGGCGTAGATTAACAATGGCACAGACACACAAGTTTTCCCGATAAGCTAAATCTTTCAATAAAGTCTAATCTCATGAGATTTACCATAAGGTTATATATTACATGTGTATAGCGTCTATGGAATAAAATGGAATTTCTCCAAATTTTTGTATCATATGTTTACCTTGCCTTACATTAACTTTGATGGTCTTATTTAATATATGTATGGAGGAACGCATGAATAAAACAAAAAAAGATTATAATAATTTGGAACCATATTTATTGATAAAAATAGAATTTTATTGGACACACAAATTGATCTAAGCTCAAATATTTATACATTAAACACTTGAATTGACAAATTATAAAGCAAGATCGTAAACAATTTTTTTTTTCTAAACTAAACAAGCTCAAATATGGCACGTTATGATTAAAGAGGTGTTGTGAATTGTAATAAAATGAACTCAATCATGTAAACATGTGACAAAAAAGTAATGAAATCATGTGATATCATCAACACACTTACAACGACAATAAAACCAGCTTTAGAATAAGTAAAGACATTTTCTTTGAACAAAACCAATAACCTACATTATATACTACCTTTTATCACCATTTGGTCAAAAACCCATGATATCATACCAATTCAACAGCAAACTAAAAATTATTTTCAATTAATTTGAGCTCAACTGCACTCATGTCACAAGTGAAATGTAGGGATCCAATCACAACCTCATGTCACAAGTGAAAGACATTATACCAAAGGTGTGAAGGAAAAAAATAAAATATAGGCAAAAGATGCAAATACCAATATGTTTCCATTTCCCAAGCTATTTAGGGGATGGTTTGGATCTGTTCCTCCCATTGAAAGAAAAGCTATTAGAAACTGTACACTTGCAAATTCTCACCACTATCTATCTGATTCTTTTGCCCAATTCAGTCAACCTAGAAAAGAAAAGCTAAAATCAGATAGATCCCGACACAAGGAGTCCCAAATACAAAAGCTTCAATAATGGCCACAATAGATACCTGTTTAGGGTATGCTCCATCTTCAAAATAGAATTCAGGCCTGCCACCTTTCGCTGGGTCAAACCCAGGTTTCATTTTTGGCACCGCACTTGTGAGCATAGTTATTAAACCCGGACCGGACCGGCCGGTCGGACCAGAAAACCGGCGACCCGGTGGTCCAACCGGTCCGGTTCTCTTAATTGGATCGCTAAGCAATTGAACCGACTATGACCCGGAAAAACCGCCGGTTTTTTTAGTAAACCGGTGACCCGAAACCCGGTGACTCGGCCGGGTTGTTACATAATGAAAAATTTCAAATTTTTTTAGTCTATTTTTTTAATCTATTTTTTTAGTCTATTTTTTTTTTTCATTACAATAATTTATGTTATTTTTATAATAATTAGTTGATGATACTAGTAGTCTCGTACTTATTTTGCTAAATAAATTTCTGATGGTGATGATTTAACAAAAATAGACTTATCGGTTTAACATGAATTAACCCACCGGTTCAACCACCGGATCACCGGTTGAACCAGAAACCCGATAACCCGTCTCATTGTCCGGGTCGATGTCCGGGCCGGGTCTGATAACTATGCTTGTGAGAATTATGAGAGCATCAATACCTTGGATTGCTGGAACAATGCTCTATGTTGTCCTTATATCCCCAATGTAAACATCATATGCTCCATTAATTTTTTCCTTGCTCTCTTGAGTTCTGACAAATCCGATCTCTCCTTCAGTTTCTTATAAACAATTTGTCCTGCAGTTGTTAAGCAATGTATAAGAATGCAAGAAAGGATTTTGGACATGTAATCTTGTACTTCTCGTCTTGTTTTCATTCCAAACAACTGTAAATCTGACAAACTGATGTAATGCTGAAGTTTTTGTACTATCAAGTGACAATAACCGTTAAGATAATACATATGAGCATCTAATGGTCTTACTTGATTCTGACTCAAATAATTACAATGTGACATTGTTAGCATCATACTCAAGTAAATTAAACTCTATAATTGTTAGGGGAGGTAATTAACTTTTAGTCACATCACATGGTCAATAAAGAATAAGGAAACAGCAAAGAATAAACAACAAAAAATAAACAGATCCAATATCTATTGGTAAGATTAATAGATTTACGTCCAAGGGCAAGGGGGAAGCAAGCACTAACAGAGAACCGATGAAAGATTACAAAACATAAGCAGTTCTCTGAACAATCAATCTCATGATAAATCTCTTAGACCAAGCATAAACGTTAAAATATATATAGGTAACATAACAAAAATCCAACGTGTAAGAGCCACGTGGTTTCTTCAAACTCCACTGATAGTCCTAGAGCCTCAACTTAGCCATTTCAGGTATGCCTCATCAACAATATTAAATGTATTAATATAATTTCAAATGGAAACATGGTTAACAAACAAGGAGAATGCTCGAATAGGCTTATAAAACAATTTAGCCAACTGGATTATGTAGAAACCAGTTAGTATATATAATTTTTTTTTTTCCTTTGTCTAATTTAAGTTGAACATTTTATACATTTCATCTGGATAATCAAGCAACGATCCTAGAGCAGTTCAATTAAATATAAAGGAGAAGTATATTTCTTTCAAGGTGGTTTTTATATAGCCATAGTTTGGCTAAATTGCTTCATGATTCATGAATCAATTCAAGTATGTTTGCAGTCATATTCATTCTGTAGTTGTTTCAAAATAATAAGAATTGCCAAAAATAAATTGATAAAAAGGAGATTCTCATTTATGTTGCCCTATGGGAAAAAAGATTGCTACTTTGATTCAACTATCTCTTTGCCTACTTAGATACTACATGCCAACCAATTTTAAGAATATTAATTGATCATCTAATATCTGCAATTATGTTAATCTCTTTAATGTTTTACTCTTGTTGGTAAAATAAAACTTAAATGTTCCAAACATACCATAATTCAACCAAAACCATAAACAAAAACTACAACCAAATAAAAACAATTCAAAACTCACAATTCAACCAGTTCGCACACACAAAGATGGATCCAATATATACATACATATTATGTAAAGACTTTCAATAGAAAATAGAGAGACAATTTATGAGGTTTTAACAAACTGCAGGAAGTTTAACTTTTCAAATACAACATTTTATACACTAATCCGGAGGATAGCGATGTAATCAACGCAAAAGTCCAAAAAGAAGATGATAATACATGATTTTTTTAAGGAATCCATGGAATAATCAAAGATTCATGAGCAAAAAATTTAATACCATAAGTTGAATCTGATAACCCCCAAAAAAATTCAACACATAATATACTTAATACCGTGTAATCGAAGGACGAAGGTAAGCGGTTGAAAGTTTTGACCGGACAAGTTGAAATCGCAGTGCAAAAGTCCCAAGCGATCCCACAATATACTATTTTTTAAACAAATCTGGGAGAAACGCAAAAACATTGGACGAATTGGAGAGGAATTTGTTTGGGTGCTTTAGATATGTTGTGAGCGAGTGCCGAATGTGGGGATGGAGATGGAGGAATCGGTTATGGATCTTGATCACGAGAGAATAGTTGAAAAGAAATTGGAAATCAAAACGACGACATTTTCAATGACCACATGAATAGTGATAATTTTAAGGCTCTTTTATTTTATGTAGGATTAGAAATCACAACCGTTCAAGATTCAAGTTTACAGAAGTTAAACCACTCAGAAAAACCCTTATCTCTTATTCATTACAGACTCCTCTCACAATATCGATCTCACAATATCGAGATAACATCCTCTACCAACAGATTTGAGGATAGATCACAGAAAATTATAGTAATCTTCATCAGATTACTATAGCAACAACCTTTCAACACACTAGAGGAGAACCAACGGTTCACTCAATAGAAAGGAGGAGGAAGAAGAAGAAGAAGTAGAAGAAGAAGATCGAATGAAAAGGGAAAGCTGCGCACTCACATAACGTAACCCTAAAAGTGACTGAAGAAGCCCTTTTATATTGCACTTCAATAGCTGAGATCAAGAGTAGAATATCAACAGATGGCAATCAACGAGTTCTCGACATCAAAAACGCATTCTTAGCAAAAGGAAAAAACGTGCTCCATCCACTTTTGGGCCAAACAGAACTGGGCACTTTCAGTTGGGCCAGATTCACTGGGCTATCATCATTGTGGGCGTGGGCTTATAACATTTGGACACAAAGTTACAACAAAAATCTCCACCTTAAACCAAATGTAGCTTCATAGTGCAAAAAGAAAGTAAAGGATCATAACATTAGATCATTGCCTCTGGTACCTACAAGAAGAAATTAAACAAGTTAGTGCTAAAAAGAAATTTAAGAATAACTAATCTAATATATATACACTATATATACTATTATATTAGACACACTTAAAACAACTTAACTTTGAATCAATGTTCAAGAAACTTAGACATGACTTAAACTTGTTTAATGACGTGGTTTAGTTCCCATATCAGAAGGGTTTGCGTGAGTAGGAATCTTTTCAAGATCAATCTGATTCTTGGACACAATGTCCCTGATAAAGTGTAATCTAACATCCATATACTTAGTTCTATCATGAAAGATGAAAGACATGATTCTTGCAAAGCTGTATTGCAGATTGACTATAAAAAAAAACAACAACATGATTATAGAGTAAGTTCAATTCAAAGAGCAAACCTTTCAGCCATAAAGCCTCTTTCACAACTTCAGTAATTGCAACATATTCACATTCAGTAGTGGATAGAGCCACTATATGTTGTAACTGAGATTTCCAGCTAATACAAGAATTACAAAGAGTGAAAACATATAAAGTAGTAGATTTCCTACTATCTCTATCATTAGCATAATTTGCATCAACACAGCTTGTTTTATTCCTTCACTACAATGTCTAAAGACTAAACCAACACTTGCAGTACCTTTCAAATATTTCAATAACTATTTTAAGGCCTCCCAATGTTGTTATCTGGATTTGACATACATCTACTCAAAACACTTACAGAATAAGCAATATCAGGTCTTGTGCAAACCATGGTGTACATTACAGAACCAATCATATTAGAATAAGACACTTTATTCATGTATTCTAATTCTTCATCAGATTGGGGACATTGGTCTTTACTTAGCATAAATGGTTAGCCAAAGGAATAGAAACAACTTTAGAGTCAAACATAGAAAACTTCTTCAAAATTTTCATGATATAAGACTGTTGTTTTAACATTAAAGTAGAATTAGATCCGTCTCTAATTATATCCATTCTCAAAATATTCTTGGCATTGCCAAGATCTTTCATTTCAAATTCTGAACTTAAAGCAGTTTTAATGTTACTAATTAAGTCAACACATGAACTGATTATTAACATATCATCAACATACAGCAGTAAGAACACAAGAGTATCACTAAGAAGTTCGATTTAAAGTAGAGACAATAATCAAATTCACTTCTATTAAAACCTAAGGATAACATGAAAGCATCAAACCTCTTATTCCATTACCCGGAGATTGTTTCAAACCATATAAGGATTTTTTAAGTAAACAAACATGATCAGACTTGTGTTTATCAACAAAACCAATAGGTTGATTCATATAAATCTTTTCATCCAATTCACATGTAAAAAGGAGTTTTAACATCAAAATTTGTTCCATTTCCAGATTAGAATGAGTAGCTAAAGCAAATATAACTCTTAAAGTAGAATATTTTACCATAGGAGAAAAATTTTCAATATAATCAACACCATATTTTTGAGTAAACTCTTTAGCAACAAGTCTAGCTTTAAACTTGAGAGAGTCGAGAGGACTTATTAACCTTCCTTAACCTTGTATAACCACTTGCAATCCACAATGGATTTATGTTGAGGTTTGGGAACTAATTTCCAAGTCTTGTTTTTGTACAAAGAAGTCATTTCATCCTTCATTGTATTCCACCACATAACAGATTCACTTCCATTTATAGCATCATCAAAAGTTTTAGGTTCATTACCACTTAAATCATCAAAAGAATTTACAGCTAAAACAGCAAGGTCATAATTAGAAAACCTAGAAGGCACCTTAGTGGTTCTTCTATCCCTATCTCTAGCTAAATGATAATCTTATAATCCCAGGTTTTGAGTCTGATGTTGACTTTCATTTCTAATCTGATTGAGGTTTGAATCATCATCGAGTCTATAGGTTGATTGAACATCTAGGGAATTCTGTTCAGTTGGAGTGATAACTATATTATCAGGCTCTACCTCAATTTCTATATCAGTGGGATTACTATTATCACTTATCTCAGTAGTTTGTTTTAAACAAGGCAATTCATCTTCTTTAAAAACAACATCTCTACTGAAAATAGTTTTAAAACTCCCCAAGCTCCTAGCCCATAGTCTATAACATTTTGTTCCATCAGGATATCCTAAGAACACACACTTTTGAGATATGGGATCAAGTTTATCATCTTTCAGATGAGAATATGCATTACAATCAAAAATTCTAAGATTAGAGTAGTCAGTAGGCTTACCATGCCATATTTCTTCATGAGTTTTACCATTTAAGGGAGCAAAAGGAAATCTATTAACAAGATAACAAGCTGTAACAACATCTTCATCCCAAAAAGGTTTAGATAGACCAGAACTAGAAAGCATACACCTAACTCTTTCTAGAAGAGTTCTATTCATCCTCTAGCAACACCATTTTGCTGAGGGGTATAAGGAACAGTTCTATGCCTCTTTATACCAGATTGATTACAAAAATCATCAAAGGCTTTATTAAAAAATTCAAGACCATTATCTATCCTTAAACACTTTAAGGTTTTACCAGTTTGATTTTCAAGAAGAGTTTTCTAGGTTTGAACTTATCAAACACTTCATATTTATTTTTCAAAAGAAAAATCCACACTTTTCTTGAAAAATCATCAATTATAGACAAAAAATACTTGTTCTCTCCATGTGTTGGTGTGCTAGATGGACCCCACAGATCAGAGTGCACATAATCAAGTATGGAGGAAGATTTATGTAAGCCATCAGTAAATTGAACTCTACGTTGTTTTCCCATGATACAAGTTTCACAGAAAGGGAGATGAGTTATTTTATCTTTTCCAAAACACCCTTGATTTTGTAAGATACTAAGCCCCTTATTACTTAAGTGAGCTAACCTTTTATGCCAAAGATCAGTACAATCATTATTGATAGAATTAATCATAGCAGTACTTAAAGAAGATTTTTTGAGTGAAATATAAGCTATTTCTTTTATTGAAATATAAGCCATTTCTTTTATATCCTTTGTCAGCAAGGATGGCACCCTTTGTTATTTTAAAACAGCCATCACCAAATTTTTCATCAAAGTTAAAATCTTCAAGAGTGCCAATAGAGATAAGAATTTTGGATAAATCAGGAATGTGTCTCACATTTTTAAGGAGATAAACAAAACAAGTATCAAATTTAACTCTTATATTACCTATCCCATGAATTTTACAGGCAACATTATTTTCCATATCAACTATACCAGGGTTCATTTTAGTATAAGAGCAAAACATATCAATATTTGGAGTCATATGAAAAGTGCATCTAAATCAAGTAACCATTCATCAAACTGACAAGTAGAAGACACAAAGTTTACACACGTCTTAGACTTTTCATTATCAAAGGCTACATACAACTCACCAAGAGTTTCAATATTAGTGGTAGCAACATTATTCTGTTCAGAGGGTTTATTTTTCTGAGAATTGTTATTCAACTTATAACAATCTTTAATATAATGCCCCAACTTATCACAATTATAACACTTTCTCCCTTTTACTTTTGATTTTGATCTAGACTTACTATTGCCTTTCTTTTTGTGACCTTGGCCATTAGGATTATTTCCTTCTTGATTATTAGACAATCTATATTGTGATCTACCTCTAACATATAGGCCTTCACCATTACTTCTAGCTTCTCTATCATTTTTCAGCTCACGACTCTTACTTGTTAGAGCATTTATGATCATATCAACAGTAAGTCATCCCTACCATATTTGATGGCACTTTTGACATCTTTATAGGCATGGAATTGAGTTCAACATTATTATTGCTTTATACTCATCAATACCTTTATCACCCAGTTCTTTATATCTTGGATCAACTTATTGAATATATCAAAATTTTCATCCACATCCTTTGATGGATCTATTTTAAAACTAAAATTTTTTCTAATAAAAACAATTTGTTTGGGAGTGATTTTTCCAGATAAGTTGATTCAAGAGTTTTCTATAAAGATTGACCATCATCAAGGGTACCAATTTTTCTAAGCACATAGTTAGACAAATGAAGTATAATAGATGTATAGGCTAATTCATCAACCTCGACTCTTTGATCATCAGACATAGTATCAGGAAAGGATTTATTTATAGCCTTGGACACTTTTTGTTGAACTAAAATACCTTTCATTTTTTGTTGTCAGATAGCAAAGTCACATTTTCCATTAAATTGGTCAAAATGAAAACTTGAAGTAGCCATTTATCACAATTTATCACAATTTTTCACACAAATAACATAGATGACAAGAAAGTGGTATTTTATTCAAAGACAAAATCTAGAGACAATGAGGTAAGAGCACCAATAATCAGATACAAGCACATGCAAGATCTTACACACAGTTTTGGGAGAGAACTATAATCAAGACCACCCTAGGATTTCGTGAGAATCAGGTTCTTAGGTTAAGGAGTGATCAAGAAAGTCTCAAGGGAGGGATGTTTCACTTAAGATGACAAGATTGGTTAAAGAGTATACTTTACAGTTATTCACACAAAAAGTAGTACTCACGTATTAAATCAGAATATCACAATCTTTTATACCTATTTTAAGAATTGTTTCACAATATCTACTGAGAGCAAATCATATAGCATGTAAAAGTCAAGTTTTCTTGTACTTAATACAAAACACAAAGTTTATATGCAAGAAACTTATCATTTCATACTTATATTTAAAGAAATATAGAAGATCATACTTATAGCCCTGAGATTTGTCTTAGTAACAGAGGCGAAGGAAGATTAAACATCAAGAAATAGTTATATGTGCTCTGATACCACTTGTCACGCTTTGGTTTCTTGATTTAGAGAATATTTAAGCCAGACAATAACCCAAGTAATACGAAAAATAAGCAGAAAATTAAAGATAACACAAGAATATGAGCATCATTTTTTAGGGGGATAGGTAGTTGAGCACGTTAGTGCCTACGTTTGCCTTTGAGGCTCTACAAACGTAGATCCGGGCTCTTTATGCACTATTAGAAACCACAACCGTTCAAGATTCAAGTTTACAGAAGTTAAACCACTCGGAAGTGCTCTTATTTCTCCTTTATTACGACTCTTCTCACAATATCAAGATAACATTCTCTACCAACAGATTTGAGGATACATCACAAAAAATTACAGTAATCTGATGAAGATTACTATCGATTACTATAGCAACAACCTTTCAACACACCAGAGGAGAACCAACGGTTCACCTAACAGAAAAGAAGAAGAAAAGAAGGAGTAGAAGAAGATCGGATGAAAAGGAAAAGCTGCGCACTCATAGAACATAACCCTAAAGTGATTGAAGAAGCCCTTTTATATTGCACTTCAATGGCTGAGATCAAGAGTAGAATATCAACGGATGGCAATCAACAGAGTTCTCAGCATCAAAGACGCATTCTCAGCAAAAGGCAAAAATGTGCTTCATCTACTTTTGGGCCAAACAGAATTGGGCACTTTCAGCTGGGCCAGATACACTAGGCTTTCATCATTGTGGGCGTGGGCTATTTGGACACAAAGTTACAACAACAATAATGTTTCTAGAGTTCCTACTCTAGTTAAATGGACTAAACCCAATGGTGAGATAATCAAACTAAATACAGATGGTTACCTGAAATGATCAAATTCAGAGCAGGTGTATGGTAATTCGAAACTTTGCTGGGGAAGTTGTAGTTTTGGTGACTTTTATGAATTCTATACAATCTTAGAAGTGGAGCTGAAAGCCCAAGTAATGGGGTTGAGACTTTGTAGAAAAAAGGTTCATACACATTTGGGCTGAGACTGATTCAAAGGTAGGAAAAAGACAAAATGGGCCTTTTAAATGTTCAATAATTGAAAGTATAGTTTGGAACTTGATATATATTTACTTGAAATAGAGAATAGAAGAAATTTGAAAAATAACATTATAAAATATAGTTACTTATTTTCAATAGCTAAATACATTTAGATTCATTAGTAAACTTTATTGGATCTCCCTGGTGATAGACCTACTGAAACTATAGTGAGGTACCAGTACACAATCATTTCCGTTAAATGAGAGTAGACATCAACCTCTAGTATATACATTGTCACACTTACAATGCAAAACTATATGAGTGAATACTTAGTAAGTAATGATATGCATGAACATATTCGTGATCATGTGTATGATTTCCTATTCTTCCTTCTTCGAGTCTTTCATCACCATCTCAACTTATTTGTATTTTCTCTCTTGGACCCTGAACTCCACTACAATGTATTGTATGAGCTTAAATATCAATATGACAAATAACATGCACGTCTTCCAGTACTTGTGGGTCTGTTGTCGCTTACTAAGACTTAGAAGATCATATTGGTATCCGTCGTTGCCACCAAGACTTAGGATAGTGCAATAGAAGATACAACAAATATAAATTAGGCCCGAACTATGTATCGCCGCTTGTTGTGTTGATATGGAGTCCCAAGGCCATCAAGGGACTTCGACACCGCCTGCCGTTATCTTTGTTGAGCCCCAAATACCCTATCATCGAAAGCCCTTAATGAACGTTGAGCGTCTCAAGCTGTATATCTATTCAATTGCAAAAAGTAGCACGTTACACATGATAAGTGTATTTTATATACTTATTTAATTTTTTTTGATTTAACTTTTAATATATATCTCGAATAAAATGAAGTATTCATTGTGCTAATTCTATTGATATTTCTTTATTTAGGGACAATGCTGATCAATGGTGGAAGGAGGTGAAATGAAGCTAAATCACAGATTATAGCATTGGTAAGACTAATGGAATTCACCGAGCATCTTGAATAAACTACGGAGAGAAGACCGGATGCAACAGAAACAAACAGAGGCAAACAAATGGGCCGAGACGAGAAAACCCCTTCTTTGCCCGCTCAAGCGAGCCAACCGAGAGAATTTTCCCTCTTTGTCCACTGAACGGACGACTCACGAGCAGACATTCCGTCTGCCCGTGAGTTGTTTTTGGCAGACTTTTCTAGGACTCTTTGGACACATTTTCCAATCCTACATGGAGGCTATAAATATGAGAACTCTTAGACAAAAAAAAGGTTCAAATTTTGGAGAAAGAAGATGACGAAACATAAGTTTGAGACGAGATTTTTTCTTTCGGTGAATTGTTAACCAGAAAGAAACCAAGGAATAAGTTGAACTTTGTTGGGAGTCTCGTTTGAAGATTTTCAACCTGGTTAAAATAAGATTTTCACACTTCTTCTTGCGTATGCCATTTGGCCTATGCAACGCTCCTGCCACATTTTAGCATTGTATGATGTCTATTTTCTTCGATATGATCGAAAAATTTAATGAAGTATTCATGGATGATTTTTCAGTTTTTGGATCATCATTCGACGAACTTGGTACCTTAGCGTTTCGAGAAAATGAACTTGGTACTTAACAGGAAAAATTCCACTTTATGGTCCATGAAGGCATTGTGTTGGGACACATGATTTCAACTAAAGACAATGAGGTCGATAAAGTAAAAATCCAAGTTATAGAGAAAATGCCTCCTCCGAAAACAATTAAAGGAATTCGATCTTTTCTAGGACATGCAGGTTTCTATAGACGGTTTATAAAAGATTTTTCAAAAATAACTAAAACGCTGTGTAATTTGTTGGAAAAAAAAGTCAAATTTGATTTTTCCATAGACTGTCTTAAAGCTTTCAACACTCTCAAAGACAGCCTAATCTCAACACCAGTTATTGTGGTCCCTGATTGGGATCTGACGTTCGAACTCATGTGCAATGCAAGTGATTTTTCCATTGGGGGCAGTTTTGGAGCAGCGAAGAGAAAAAGTCATACATGTCATATATTATGCCAGTCGAACTCTCAATGGCGCTCAAATGAATACGCCACTACAGAAAAAGAATTATTAGCAATAGTATTTGCCTTTGAAAAATTTTGATCTTACCTCATTGGATCAAAAGTGATAGTGCACATGAACCATGCAACATTAAAATATCTTTTTACTAAAAAGGATGCAAAACCAAGACTGATTCAGTGGATATTACTTCTTCAAGAATTTAACTTAGAAATTTGGGATAAAAATGGGAGCAAGAACGTAGTAGGTGACCACATGTCAGGAATATAGCAGTTAGAAGAGAATAAAGAAGGTGAAATAAATGAAAAATTTCCAGACAAGCATATTTTTGGGATAAAACAGTTGGAAAAAGAAGATAGCGCATTGTGGTATGCTGATTATGTGAATTACCTTGCTAGCAGCATCGTGCCGCCTGATTATGATCATCGTGCCGCCTGATTATGATCATAACTTAAATACTATTTTTGGAAAAAGTTCTTTTCGTAACTTAAATACTATTTTTGGAAAGATCTTATTCTCTATAGATGGGTCTTGATCAAGTAATTCAAGGTGTATACCTAAAGAAGAAATGAAAACTGTCTTGAAGCAATGTCGCTCCTCACTATACTGGGAGGTCATTTTGGTGCTATCAAAACAACAGCCAAAGTCTTACAATCTGGGTATTATTGTCCGACATTATTCAAGGATGCTTACAGTTTGGTAAAAAATGGTGACAGTGCCAAAGGACGGAAAACATATCTCGAAAGCAAGAAATGCCCATTCAAGCATTTTAGAGGTTGAACTATTTGATATATGGAGAATTGACTTTATGGGACAGTTTCCACCCTCGTTCTCAAATTCCTGGTGGCCGTGGACTACATTTCAAAATGGGTAAAAGCTATGGCCTTACCGACTAATGATAGCCGGGTGGTGGTGAATTTTCTCAAAACATATATTTTTACGCGTTTCGGGACTCCTCGAGCAATCATAAGTGACGGAGGTAAACATTTTTGCAACCAACAGTTTGAAACTCTCTTGGCAAAATATGGTGTGAAACACCAAGTGACTATTCCTTACCATCCACAAACTAGTGGCCAGGCGGAAATTTCCAACTGGGAGTTGAAGCGGATCCGCTGACCGTGAGTACCTTGAGAAAAGATTAGTCGACCAAACTAGATGATGCTCTTTGGGCATATTGAACTGCATTTAAAACTCCAATTGGAATGTCACCATACTGCCTAGTTTTTGGAAAGGCGTGCTATTTACCGGTCTAGTTGGAATATCGAGCTTACTAGGCATTGAGGAAGTTAAACTTTGATTTTAAAGAGGCGGTGAAAAACGAATGCTTCAATTGAACGAAATTGATGAATTATGGTTTGAGGCCTATGAAAATACCAAACTACACAAGGAAAGAACGAAGAAGTAGCATGACAAGAACATTTAACAAAAGCAGTTTGAGGCTACGTTCAAAATGGTCCGGGTCTATCCACATGGAGGGGTGGAAGTTGCTCATGACAAAAAGGACAGGTTTAAGGTGAACGGACAAAGGCTAAAACAGTACTTGGAAGGTGATTTTTCGAAAGAAAAGTCATTCACCACTTTAAACAATCCGGAGTGATCACCGCGACAAAGTCTAGCTCAAGACTATAAACAAGCGCTTAATGGGAGGCACCCATTTTTCTACCCTTTTATTTAAAATTTCGTATCATTTAATTTTTAAAAATTTCAATTGACGTTTTGCACGTTTTATTCTTTTACGATTTAAAGTAGGCACTTTCAATTCTTAGGTATATAGGAGCTTTAATCATCATCATTCTGAATAACCACATTTTTTTAATCATCATCATTCTGAATAAGCACATTTTTTAAAGTTATGTTAGATTAAAAAAAAAAAGTGAAATGGTGCATACTATGAGATCGCATAGATTGGGCAGAAAACATTCTGCCCAGATTTAAGCTGTCTTGCGATTGCAGGAATTTCCTTCCTTGCGATCGCAATGAAAGCCAGAACACTTAAAATTGGGGTAAACAGCCACAATCCAAAAATTCACTTTCAAACAAAAACGGAGCTTTCTCTCTCCATCCTTCATCTTCAACATTCAACGGGCATAAAATTCATCACACTGTCCTCCAAATCACTGAACTACATCATCAAATCCACATCCTCATAGGTATGTTCAATCTTTAGGGTGAAAATTTTGATTGTCTTTCAATTACATGTACATTTGTTTTTTATATGTTTGGAGAAATGAGGTTTACATTAGGCTTGAATCGAAGGTTAAAGATGATGTTGATTGGTTTAGATGCTTATGATGAGAAAATTTTGATTGTGCATAGATTATCCAAATCACTTACCCTATGAAGAACAAACCTTGCTTGCAAGGTGTTCGACAAAACACCCCAACCAATTTTTTTTTGCTAAATGTGGGAAAATGTGATCATAGACTAGTGTAATTAACCAATACTATTGTCTAAGATCATTCACCAAAGTTTGGGCACTATTTTATCACCAAAAATCAAACCGTGACCATTTAGGAGACCCGGCCATGCCATGGCGAACCTGCAGTCCCCTTTCACCTGCATCTGTTAGCATTTTCGTCTTCTGTTCGTTTGGCCCAAATGACCTCGAAATGCTATGAAATTTGAATATGTGGTAGACCAAAGCATGCACTTCCATTCCATCATTTGCCGTTTTACTTTTGAATATTCTTAGGTAATTTTCTCTGGATCCAAAGTAACTTAGTCGAACACAATTTTTAGAGAAAGATTACCTAAAGTTCGAGATAGTTTGGGGGTGACCAATAATACCATTTTTGTTATGTTTCATATCTAACTTGTTTATATTTCTTTTGAAGGTCTTGACTCAAAAAAGACCCCAACCGCCATAGAAAAAGAAAAGAAAAAGGCAACTGGAGGCACAACAAAGAGAGCACGAGTGGAAACCACCGACTCTCCCACTATTTATCCGAGGAGCACGAAGAAATATATAAAAACTCACTAGCCATTGGACCAAATGGGGGGAGTGGAGATTATAGTTGGAGGATTTTCCTGACTTCATGTTGTACAATTTGATCGACGTGTGTAGATGGTCAAGAATTGCAGAAACACCGCAAAAGATCTACTCCTAGCTCGTCCATGAGTTCTTTGCCAACTTCAACCAAGAGATTGACATACATGGGACAGAGCAATAGGGACAGACGTAGGTGTGGGGGTAAATGGTTTATGTTTACCTCGCGTATCATTAACTAGTACTACGGGATTACATCGAAAGATGTTCACCTGTTGCCCACTATTCAAGATATAGGTGAAGTGACCCTATTTCTATATGGTCGAGACGATGCATGGCCACTACCCGAGAGAGACATTGAGAATAGCAAATTGACAAAATCCCTACTCATCCTGAATTTGTTCATGAGCCACAATATCGACCCGAGCACGCACCGCACTATTATCAATTACGCGAGGGTTCGATTTCTATTCCATCTAGCTCACTGGAGGAAGGTAGACTTAAGAAGCTACATCTATACCTTGATCAGTACTATGGGCTTCCAAACAGACAAGAGGCACACTACTATCTTCTTAGCTCGATCAGTGGCATTTGTAAAGAAGCGGGGTTTCAAATTTCTGCAGCAGAGCTTATAGTTGAAATCCAGGGGACCGATCAATCTTCTTTGCCTTAGAAAATTCAAGAAGACACACTACACAAGCTGCAAGGGCAGCCCTAGCCGTAGAGAAGCAGCCATAAGAAGGGTATCCAACCGCACCTCTCGGAGACATATCATCCAAGCTACGTCACTAGAAGGTCATGCTGAGCAGACACGGCTCATTGTCGCTACACGAACTAAATTGCACATCGTGCAGAAAGAGTTGATGATGCTGCGATCTCCCATGGATACAGTTTGACATACTCAGATGAATCACAAAAGCGATCGGTGACAAACCGACTGGGCGAGTTGGAATCGATCTGACTGCGACCAAGTCAAGAGGCGCCTAAACAGATGTTCATGCCAGCTGTATGATATTTATACCAAGATTTGCAGACCGGCACCTGGCCAAGACCCTCTACCAGTAGATCCTACCACACTCCTTCTTCTAGCCCCAACCGATCCACCTTCGGAAAGTTTATGAATTTTTCTATATATATTTCTTTTGAGTTTTTACATTGGGGACAATGTATCTTTTAAGTTTGGGAGTGGTGGATAAAAAAATAAAAAATGCTTGATTCGATGATGGTACTTGATATTTGATTGTTAACTTGTTTTTGTTTGTTAAAAAAAAAATTATTATTAGTGATTATTTTCGTGTTTATGTGACATGAATAGTCTTGTCAGCTAATGATGAAATTGTTTCTTTGAGTTTAGCTTTAATCATGACTTGTGGACGAATTATTACTTTTGTTTAAATGGGAGGCTACTTAACCATGTCTAATACCATGTTGTGTCGGCTAGTTATGATGAGATTTAGCTATGTTGGTGCACCTTTTTTGAGAACAATAGGATGCCCTTTTTAGGCTAGAACTATATATTTAAAAACTAAGAGTGATTAAGTGTGGTAGTAGTTAAGTTGTAATGGTGGCTATCTTGGTTTGTGATTGATTCCGTGTGTGTTGAAAAAGCTGTGTAGAACACTTTAGACCAGTTAGATGAAGCTAAGTAATGACCGAATGTTAGGAATCTAATCCCCGTGCATGAACTTCTTACACGCAAAGGACTAGGCTATTACTATCTTATAACTTTTTTCGTAGCCTTTTTGACTCGAGGATAAAGCCCATAAGAGTTCTTAGAATTCGGTGCCCTAAGGTATGAAAAATCTATGAGCCATTGGCCTAAAACTCGTTACATGAGTCATTTAGAAAGCTTAATGGACTGAGTTTTGCACATAAGATGTAAAAAAAAATTTGTTTTTGCTAAAGCCAACGAAAAAGATCATTTGCAAAGTTAAAATGGAGATTAGATAACTAATGAGTTTGACTTACTTTGTAGAAACTTCCTGGTCGAGAGCGCTCAGAAAGTAAAGAATCTTCATAACCCTAGTTTGTCACGATTATTAGCTTTGTCAACCAGCTTTGAGTAAGAAAATAATGAGTGAACTATAACCTTAGACCCAAAATCTCGGGAATTGAAAGAAAACATCAATTTGGAGAAAGTGTATCTTACGAGAGAAAAATGAGAAGTTGAGCAAATAGTTGGACTATCACCACCACAGAAATTAAGTAGATCGGATTAACTGCTATCACATATATTATTGGGGTGAGGACTTTACCAATGGAAAGTCAATTGTCTATCTCACCAATCTTGTGTGATCAAGCGCAAAAAGTCTAGCTAATGACTATAAAGAAGTGCTGAATGAGAGGCAACCCATTTTCTTTCCTTTCTCTTTGCATTGCATGTACAAAGTTAATGTTATTCGTATGATTGTCTTTAGTTAATTTATTCGAGGACGAATAAAAGTTCAAGTTTGGAGGTGTTTGATAAGTTTAATTTTGTACTTATTGGAGCTCACAGAAAGGGACGATTATGAGTACTCGTGACATGTTTTCGATATAATGGTGCATTATTTTCTCAACATTTTAGGAAATAATCAAATTCAAGTGTCGGTCTAACGAAAAGAGAGCAAACATAAGGAAAAGGGACTCAATCGCAAAGACAAAAAGACTTGAAGGGCTTGACATGCAAATATCAAAGAAAGAAATTCAAGAACTTCATCTAAAATAACCATGCGATCGCATGGTTATTCCATGTTGCATTGCAAGAGTTGATTTTATTCTACGAGCGTAAAGGACAAAACCATGCGATTGCATGGTTAAATAAAACTGCGATTGCTACACACCAAATTCAGTTGTAGAACGTAATTGAACAATACTATTCGATCGTTAGGTATTGAACCATGCGATCGCATGGGTATTTCGCACAGCTGATATGTTGTTTCGTGATGATAATAGAACTCTACCGAGTCCAGAAGAGAGAAATGAGTTAAAACACATTTTGGGGAGGGGTAGAAAATATATAAAAGGCAGAGAATAGACATATCGTGAGAGGCGAATTTTGGGAAGAAATATACAAGAGAAGAATCGAAGATCAAGAAACGGATTGAAGATCTTGAGCCGAAAACATGGGTGGTTTTTTTAATTTTTCTCCTTTTTCCTCTGAAACATGATTAATACAATTCTTGTATTATTTTATGAGATTATGTCCGGATAAATTATTATTGTTAGGATGAACGATGAAACCTTATGCTTTTAATTAATTAAAAGTTTTTTCGTTTTAGTAATTAATTGCTTTTGTGTTGATTATTCTTTATTCTTTCTTTCTAAGTTTTAATGCTTGATCACTATTAGAATGTTTTGTGATCTATGTTGAAGTTGAGATATTCAATATAGACAAAGCAAATGGTATTGAATAACATAGGGTCTAATAATATATCAAAATTACTATTATGCCTTATGAAATCTATTTAGGTGTTTTGGGGATTTTAAATGTATATTTTTATGTTTGAAACTTAATTAGAGATAATTAAGTTTACATATCGATATAAAATTATTTGACCATCGAAATAGGCTTTTGATTATATTAAGATCACCGATTTTCAATCTAAGGTAATTATAAGCTAAAACAATTAAATTGATAATTGATTAACGAACTTGTAGGTGGATTCCCGAACCCTATTATTAGTAAAACTCGAATTCGTTCAATTTACTTTGATTGCTTGATAATTTAGATTTAATTAAAAATAAGTAGAAGAATTTTAGAATTGAAATCAAAACGAATCGGTGTCTTTATATTGTTAAAACTCGAAGTATAAATTAATAGATTAATTGGTAGCTAGTCCTTGTGGGTTCGACACTCTATACATCGCTTTATTACTTGTTAACAATCCATCCACTAGAAAGATTAAAATCTACAACAAAAAGTCAAAAAAAAATTCAATCGTTACATAAATTTGTAGCGACAAAAGTTGATTAATTGAATGTAACATTATTTAAGTTAATAAATAGTCTCTAAGTAGAATATTTATCACAATTGATGTTAAACACTAACTTTGAGTGAATATTGAAATATGGGTGTTATCAATTGATGCATTGGTGTTACATACCCTATCCGTCCATTTATATAGTCTGATTTTGATTTCACACGGATTAAGAAATTTAAATTAATATTATTGAAAAAATAAATTTTGCAAAGAATTTTCCTAGTTTACCCCTATTTAAGTAATATCAAGGGTCTTGATCTCCCACCCACTTATAATGTCCATCAAGAGTGACATCACATGATTGGTAGTTTATGGTCCTACACTTATTATTTTTACCAACCATGCGATGTCACCTCAACAGAGCGTGATAATATAAGTGGTAGAAGAACATGACCAAGACTATCAATTCCCACTATGTACAAGTTTATTTTTGTTGATAACAAAGTACATTGTGAGTATATTAGGAATGAAAAAAAAAATCAAATATACACCCTCAACAATGTAAGTGGACTATAATTTGGCAGACAAATAAGAAAAATTAGCCAATATAAATGGAACGGAGGAATAACATTTACTCTTTATATATGAATGGATTTGGTTATGATAATTACTTGTTTGATAGTATTGAATAGAAAACATCATGCAAATAATAACAAGAAAAAAACAATTAAAATGTTGTTTATTATTGATTTTTCATTTTCTGTATTTAACTTCTTCTTCTTCTTCTTCTTCTTCTTCTTTTTTTTTTTTTTTTATGTAATATGCCAGTGATTCAAGGGGAAAAAAGGATTATAAAATGAAAAATGAAAAGGTCAACTACAATTTTGTTGCAATTTCATTTTCTACTTTCTATTTTATTTGCTTTCTTAAAACTTATTGATGGAGTTTTTAGGTAATAATCTATTTTAAATTAATTATTTAATTTTTTTTGAATAAATTTGGTATGGAATATTTAGTCCCTTTCTTTAGTTTTTTTTCTTCTCTAAAATGTGAAATGTTGGCACCATTTCCCATTGTTGTAGTCATCAAGCTCCCACATATACATACAGTCATGCTCAATGATAGCTAGATGGAGTCAACCGTAGGACACCACATGGCATATAGACGACATAGAATTTACACTAATTCAGTACTCAATGAAACGAGAAATGGTTGATGATCATGAAATGGATCGAAAATCTGGTTACAGACATTCATACAATTCTTGACTACAATTGAAATTCAGATTTAAGGCCAAGAGACCACATACTCTCTCTACGATCTTCCTCAGAAGAAAATATTTGGATTTTGTGTTTGGAATGTTACCTAGACAATTCATTTTGAGAAATCCGCAAAATCTTGAACGTATAACGAGCATTGATTAAGGTATCAGTATTTGTACTAGCATTGTATTTTTATGTTCATTACTCATTTCTATCTACACGTTTCCTTGTAGTGATAAGAGTTATTTTACCTATTTTCTTTATTTAATATTTTGAAGAAACAACTTTTCACAAATTGCTTTCGAAATCAACAAGTCATGCATGATATGAAGTGAGCGTGCAACTTTATTTAGTATATTCATTTCTTATTAGTCATGCATGGTCTATGTTTTAAATGTTTTTTATTTAATATATTATTTAATTTTAATTAGAAATTTATATGTAGACTTTCATTTATAAAATAATTCCACTTGTCTTTAAAATAGATGTCATTTGATCATACATAATGCAAAAGTTTGACAATTAGACAAAAACATGGTTGTTAGACTTGATGAACTTAGTGAGAAATAAAAATTGCCTCGTCTACTTTTAATATTAAATTTGAAATTTGTGGACTGATTTTATATTTATTCATAAATAAAACCTACTAGCATGAATTCTTTTAAAATAGAATGATAAATAAATATGTCATTTGATTATATACAATAAAACAGAAATCTGATTGTTAGACTTGATCAAAATGATTAAGAATAAATAAAAGTTAATAACGTTGTTTGTATCATGTGTGAGTGTTAGAAACTTTAATCAATCATTTATGTGAGTGGGGTTTTATCTACCCAATGTGAGAACAAAGAATCAAAGGGATTATTATATATATAGTATAAATTCAATAAATGGGCAAAAATTGGGTAGATAGAATAGAACCACATTCATTCTTGGGTCAATGTAGTATATATATACACACACATACTAAAGAATTTGTTCTTGTTGACGTATATACACACTACATAATTTATTCTTGTTGACGTAATTAGTGGGCATAATTTAGTCAATGAATCATTTCATAAAATTCTGAATTATTGTACCCATGTGTCAAGAACAAGATGTTAGATTCACACTCACATCATAGTATCATAGTTTGCAGGTTAGAATATAATATTAAAATTGCATAATCGCTAAATATTAATCTTCGAGAATCATTGTTTATTTATATTAAGATTTTCATTCATTCACATCAGGCAAGTCAAACTGTTCTAGTTTGGATACTAAAAATACAAACTTTAAAATTAACAGATATACAAATACTGATGGCAATTTTTTTTTATTTTTTTTATTTAGAGCAGTTAATTGACACAAAGATATGTACATAGGAACACCTTTTACAAATCAAAACTAAGTACAACCCAAAAATGGCAAAAAAAGATGTCAGGACTTAAAGCGGTGGAGGCGTGGTCGTATCGACTAGTCACACTGTCGTACACTTCAACTACACTACACTATATACTCATCAATCTAAGTACATTTTTTTCTATTTTATAAACTACAAAAAAAACAAAAATAAATTATTAAACTTTCATTTCGGTGTGGTAGTATAAACTAGTAACCACGTCGTACACTTCAACTAAAGTAAAAACACAATGTTTAACATCCTCATATGTCTCAATCTCCTCCACTTCGTCTACCATAGTATAAATCCGAATAAAGTGTTTCTTAGTGCACGTGACACATATAGCCATCAAAGCCAGGGTGAGTTCTGCATGATTATGAGTACGAATTATCTCGAATTCTCGTAATGCCAGAAAATGAGTATTGCAACATTATCACTGTAACCCCCGCATTTTTCTCAACACAGAAGGTCACTAAAATAATTTTTAAATAATGTTTGACGACTCTAAATAGTTTTCCTGTGCCTTTGAATGATTTTAAAAATGGAACTATTGCAGAAAAATAATAAGCACGCAAGGGAAAAGAAATTTACTTCTAAAATTGAAGGTTTTTACCTAAATCGCGATTAAAAAAAAACCTTGGGACCGTCCAAACGTACTAAAAAATTTACAAGATTTGAACTATAAATACTTGGGACCATGGACTAGGCCATGTTAAAATTTCAGACCTTAGCTACATCGTTTGGTAGGTAAAAAAGTTGGCCAAAATCATAATAAATTCATACGATGAAATTTTTGAGTGATTCCAACTTTTGATATTAGAAAACATATAAGAATTTCCATATCCACTAATTTCTCTAAAAAATTCCAAATGCACAGAGAGTTGTGATTTTTCAAAAAATATGGACGAGAAAGTTGAAATTTTTAGAAACCACTTCACAATTCTTCATCTTTAAATTACAATCGGCAATCTAAAATACATATTCAATTTTCAAGCACTTAATGTAATAAAAGATAACAAATCCAACATTGCAAATAAGTTTTACCTCATAAAGGGCTCGATTATATTGGCGCCAATTCATAAAATAAATAAACTAAGTCTTTCCTTCAAGATTGTACTTTACGCTCTCATCACCCTAGTGCCAACCTTTTCATTCTGGACATTTAATTATTTTGGGGTGTGTATTTCGTAAGAAACCCTCTGTAGTAAATTATACTAACTTATGAGAAAATATAAGAAATTAATATGCAACATGCCAACCGTTTAAACATACATAGGAACAACATTTTTGGTAACTGGCACCAACGTGAAAACATAAGTGATTACCTTCAATCACAACATACATAAGTGATTACCTTCAATCACTATCATCATATTCCATTATGAATCATTAATCAAGGCATAAAAATTCACGTATATTTCTCAAAATAACATTTAAAACGTCATGCTTAAAGTTGGATAATAAACTACCTTGAAAATGGAAATCCTGTTAAATTGATTTGTTGTTTAAAACTAGCTATTTCTTTTCCTCAAATAATGATCCCATGCTTGCTTTTTCGTTTCTCAAACTCCTAAGTGTTGTAATTTGGTTTCGTGATTAAAAAAAGAGCTGAAGAAGGAGGAGGAAAAATATGATTTTGCTGGCCGAAAATGGGGACTTTTGGGGCTGGAATATGTGACTTAGATGGCTGAAAATTTGGGTAGAATAGAGGGATACATGTTTATGGTGGTTGAAGAGCAGAGAAAAGATCAAAATTTTTGGGACTGATATTGGGACCTTTGGGGGCTAGAATTTGGTGATCTTTATTGCCAAAAAAAAAAACTGATGGAGAGAGGACTTGGTGGTGCCAGTTTTCAGCAAGTTTCTGGCATGATTTCGGAGGGGGTAAGGGGTAGTTTTCTTGGGACTTTTGTGGACTAATTTTGGGAAAAGGTAGGGGGTTTATTGTTGGGAAAGAAGAGAAGAAAAAAGGCTGGCTTGTTGTAGAAACTTAGGACCGCTGAATCTGGACTAAAGAAACCTCCCAGTTTCACAGAACATGGAATTCTCTCTAGAACCACATTAGGTGTTTCCTCATAAGCCATATCATTCTTTAATTCCAATGACTCATAGTTTATCACATGCGTAGGATCATGCACTTACTTCTTTAACATTAAACATAGAATATGTCGTGCACTGCTAAGAGCTCGGGTGGCAATGTCAGACGATATGCCACCTTTTCAATTTTTCTCAAGAATTTCGAATTGGCAGATGAATTGTGATTTCAACTTCTATTTTTTACCAAAACGCAGGATTATTTTCACTGGGGCTACCTTCATAAAAACTTTTTCCCCGACCCCGACCCCAAACTCTAATTCTTTTCTTCTTTGATCGACATAACTTTTCTGACGGTCTTGCCCTGTCTCAAATAACTCTGGACCCAAATTTCTTCTTTCGCCAACTTCATCCCAACAAATTGGCATACGACATCGACGACCATACCATTCCAATAGTAGCTTGAATGCTGTTATTATAAACGAACTTGACCAACAGCAAGGGACTTTCCCATTTAGCACCCAAATCCAAGACACATACTCTCAACATCCTCAAAGATTTGAGTAGTCCGATCTAATTGCCCGCTAGTCTGAGGATAATAAGTCGTATTAAATTTCCATTTAGTACCCAAAGATCTCTGAAGACTTTTCCAGAAATTTGAGGTATACCTTAGGTCTCGGTTCTACACAATGGACGCTTGTACTCCATGAAGTCGAACAACTTCCTTGACATACAATTGATCTAACTGCTCCAAACTATAAATCATTCACATCCACAAAAAATGAGCACATTTCATCAAACGGTCTACAACAACCCAAATTACACCATTACCTCTTGCCGATCTAGGACAACTTACAACAAAATCCATTGCGATTTTCTCCTACTTCCACTCATGTATATATATATCTATTGGATTTAATGGTCCTCATGGCCTCTAGTGTTCTGCCTTCACTTGTTGACACACCAAACATTTTGACACAAATCGAGCTATTATTCATTTCATGTTTCTCCACTATAATGTATTACGTAAATCCTAATACGTTTTGGTTACTCTTGGATGTGCGGCATAAGGAGCGAAATGGGCCTCAGATAAAATCTCATTTCTCAGACGTTCGTTGTAAAGCCCCATATTTTCTTAATCTGGAGAGTTACTAAAATAATCTCTAAAATATATTTGACGACTCCAAATAATATTTTCCATGCCCTTGAATGGTTTTAAAAATATAACTTTTGTGAAAAATAACAAGGGCGCAAGGGAAAAAGGATTTTTCTTAAAATTTCCATGGTTTTGCCTATATCGTGATAGGTGACGCCACAATTTATTTGATCATCCAAACAAATTTCAAAAATTCCAAACATTGAACTGTAGAAACTTGGGACTATATAATACAACTAGTGTTGCGAAGCTGCCAGCATCTGGAAATCCCTTCCGATTTAGGGTTTATTCTATGTCTACTAAAGATGAAGTACATGGGTGCATAAAGTCCGTTGAAGACTTTGCTTTGCAAATTCAGGAAGAACAACGAGATAATGGAAATGAAGAGCTCAAAGTCATTATCTCCCGCTCCCAACTCGTATGGTAAGTACAACATTAGTTTCTGGTAGTATATCTAAGTGTTCTTTTTTATTTACTTACCCGATTTTAACTACTTTTTTGTTGCAGTGGTCTCTTGGCAACATTCGGACTTGAGATTCTTCATATGGTAAGTAGCAACATCAGCTTCTATCTTTTGCATGTTCTGATATTTATCCTGGATTGATCAATCACTGCTTTTTTCTTTGTACTGAAAATGATATTGGAACTTGTGTGTTGTGGGTAAAATTAAATAACCAAATTTGTAACTGGGAAGGTGGATGAAGTGGATCATTCATTCTTGGCTTCTACACACTCGTGTTACGTCTCTCAAAGTTTCTCTTCCTGAAAACTCACGTTGTTTCTTGACTCTACTTGTAATGGTTGGATCTGATGTTCTTAGTGCATTAAAGGCTGAACTGCGTTACCAGTTGTTGTCTTATTTCTTATTCCAGCCAGTGTGTATTTGTTTTTTTATACGCTTTTAAACAAATGATTATGTGCTACAGTTGCATGTTTGTTACAGTCGTTTCATTTATCATAATCTGAATTTTTGAGGAATTCTGAGTTAAAGGATTGTCAATTACCTGTGAGATTTCAAATTGTTGGTTTGGTTTGTACAAAGATGATTATAATGCTCTCTTTTCTCTTTCTTTTCATATGAATGCAACCATTAAATCAGCCCAATCAACTTTGTCCCTTCACAAGTATAGTATCATCAATGATTCAATAAGGATTAGTATCATCAATGATTCAATAAGGATTTCTACTCTTTGTACAACCCACAAAGAGAACAAGAAAAAAACCTAGGATATTAAACTTACAATTTTTTCTCAAAAAAACCCTCAAGTCACTTACACAAAAGAAGAGATAACATTGGGAATATATAGATAAGTTTGACCAAAAATTGTCCCATTAACTCGCTGAAAAAGATTGGGGATAATTGCCAAGTATCCATGCAAACCCCAAAAATATCTTATGGCATCTTCTTCTTTTTTTTTTTACATCTTCGTTTTTTACTTCAATGCAAATCATATTTGGACAATCTCCAAAATAGGAAGTAATTTGATCACCCATAATATTCTTCTTATTTACAATTGAAGTCCTTTTATTTTGGCACTGTTGAGGTAAAATCCCAACAAAACTCCCATCTTATTTTCATCTCCTCCCAACCATAACTTTCTGATCAATTACGAGATATCCAAGCACAGGTTGACTTAAACAAAAAGTACTCATCATATATGTCGGAATGGATTGCAACACAGCTCTAATTAGAACCTCCAATCCCCCAACCGAGAATAGTTTCCTATACCACCAGGGGCGGATCCAGGAATTTTGTTCGCTGGGTTGAAATTTTTGACCTGCCTTTTTATGGAATAAAAACAAGTGTTTCTTTTATTGGTCGAAACTCGACTTTCCATTTGTAAATTCTAAAAAAACAATATACACGCACATACAATAAATCTATCAACAATTCAACAATAGACCGGAAAAACACAAAAATCTAATAAAAATCAACAATGCAACAAAATAGGCCGACGAGGCAGAACGATACAATAATAAGTTTAAGCTAATAAGAGAGTAAAAATAACCCAGCAAGACAATAATAATCTTCTATCAATTTATATCAGGCTAAAAAATAAAAAACGTCCAAATAGAATGCTTATAAATATTCATATGAACATACTATTTTGTCCATGAATCAACCCTTATTTCATACTCTTTTCAGTAACACAGAAGTCAAAAGGTGCAATTTTTGAAAGGCATTATAGTAACCCATTTCATTATCCAAAATTAACATAAAAAACATTGACTAATTGGAGCTAGCAAGCTAGATTAATGATAAAAATAAACATTAACCCATATCAGGAGGTGCTTAAGAACCCATCTCATTAAGACATTAAGTCTTATTTCATATGGTCCGACCCATTTCTTTATTCAAAATAAAATAAACATTAGCCAATCTCATTAATCCTTATTTCATACCCATTTCATTATCCAAAATAAAATAAACATTACACAAATAATAAAAAATAAAAATAAAAAATGAAAAATACCTGTGATTTGGACAATCGGATTTTAGATAAGAAATAGATGTTCGACTGGGTAACGGAGCTAGCAAGGTGGATTAATAGATTTATGGAGGATATTGACATATTTGAGCTTGAATTTGAAAAATGAGTGTAAAAATATATGAAAGACGATTTCTAATTTAGAGCTTAATGAATTTCTGATTTCATCTTGATTCTTCGACTCTTCACAAAGAGAAAATGAAACACATGGGCTGAAAATTGATTAAATAAACTAGAGTTTTGAATTGGACTTAAGCCATTCACTTTTGGATCATGTTAATAAAATTATATTATATGAGAGGACTTAGATATGGGCTGGATTTTTTCACATGGGCTACATAACCACAAAAAAGAATGCGGATATTACACCTACTACTTACAAATATTAAAATAATTCTAAATCTAACAACTTAACTTATATATTCCAAAAATACTACATAATTAATATTATATTAAATAATAAAATAATAAATTAAAATTAAATAACTATTTTCACGTGAATTCACTCAAATTTATTTGAGTCATTGATTATTTGCACAATAAGTCCTTCATCTTTATAAAATTTTCACTTTAGTCCCTATACTTCGTCTTTCATTTCAATTTTGTCCTTTTTATTTGCAACCCAAGTCCTTCAACTTTTAAATTTGTACAAGTTGGTCCCCTTATTTATACTTTTATATCAATTTAGTCATTTGTATCATTATTTGATACGGATGTTACAAATACTATTTTGTATCACCGAATATATTACGATTATATTATGTTATTTTACACAATACATATTACGTGAATTAATATTTTGTATCAATTTGATATTTTATATTTCAATTTGTAACACGCGATTGTTACAAAATATCATTTGTAACATTTGTATCAAATATTGATACACAATATCATTTGTAACATATGTATCAAATAGTGATACTATAAATGATTAAATTGATATAAAAGTATAAATATGGGGACCAACTTGTACAAATTTAAAAGTTGAAGGACTTGGGTTGTAAATAAAAAGGACTAAATTGAAATGAAAGAGGAAGTATAGGGACTAAAGTGAAAATTTTATAAAGATGAAGGATTTATTGTGCAAATAATAAAGGACTTAAATACAAATTTAAGTGAATTCACGTAAAATATATATATTTTGTGGTATAGATTTTATTTTAATTTATTATTTTATTAATTAATATAATTTTAAGAATGTAGTATTTTTAGAATAAATTTGTTAAGTTGATAAAATTAAATTATTTTAAAAAAGTGGTTTATTTATGAAAAAATCCCAAAAAAAATTGAAAAAATTACCAATAAGTCATCTCCACATGACTTGTTTCAAATTAAATCAAAACTTTTTTTTAAATTGTGATTAAGTCATACTTCACATCAATATTTTATATTAATTCCAAAATCACCCTTTTAACCATATTTTTCATTGACACAATCTTTCAACTCCACAAACCTCTTCCACCTCCGCCGACAACCTCCGTCGACAACCTCCCATGACAACCTCCGGCCACCTCCTATTAACTCCAAAGACGCCTCCACCTCCCATGACCTCCTCCTCCACCTCCCGACCTCCCATGACAACCGCCTCCACCTCCCATGACCTCCTCCTCCTCCACCTCCAGCGTGACAACCGCTTCCACCTCCAAATGACCTCCAATGACCACCGCTTCTACCTCCCAAGCAACCTCCCATGAGTGCTTCTAAGGCACAGTGTCACTTTTAGGCACTTTTTTTTGGTGAAGATTTTGGATCACTTTTTAGGCGCTTTTTTGGTGAAGATTTTGTTAACTGTGAAACTAAAAAATAACGCTTTTATGGACTTTGGTCACAAAGATGTTTGAATCCTTATCTTTGGTTTGTATGCTTTTTATTTCTTCATCTTACGTGGTTGTACTCTATTTTTAATGTCTTAATAGTTAGCATTGATCTATCCGTGCTGCAAGAGAGGCTGACCAATATGATTAACCTGGGTTGAGTATTTAGGTTGAGTATTTTAGCATTTATATAAACAATGAGCATTTTCCAGTTATATAAACAATGAGGTAACATCTGTTGTTGATACTGTATTATAGAATAGCAACTTGATATTGTATTAAACAAAATAGTATTACAACAGAAATGAGCATAGAATGTTGTATATATGAGCTTGAATGCTGTAAATATGAGCTTGAATACTCTACTATCTTATGTAAATATGAGCTTGAATGCTCCACCATCTAATTGCTGTAAATAGGAGATTGAATGTTCCATCATCTAATGTTTAGTCATGGTATATTATTTGATACTATATTATACAAAACAGTATCACATAAAACAGTATTACAATATAAATGGACATAGAATTGTTGTAAATAGGAGCTTGAATGTTCCATCATCTAATATTTGAATGTCTTAGTTTTAATCCATGATACTGTTTTAATGCCTTAGTTTATAATCTTTGTTTAATTATGGCAAGGTTTAATAGATTGAAACTTTGTCATAATATTTCACTATCATTTGAAACATGTTTTAATCCATGATCTTGTTTTTAATTACGCGATCTTGTTTGAATATATATATGTGATCTTTGATCTTTGCTTAATTATGGCAATGTTTAAACCTCGTGATATTGTTTGAATGTCTTAGTTTTAATCTATGATCTTGTTTTAATCCATGATCTTTGCTTTTGTTTGGTAATTAGTATATTTTGATACCGTTTTAATCCATGATAGTGTTTTAATCTCGTGATCTTGTTTTGATTATGGCAATGTTTGAACTCGTGATATTGTTTGAATGTCTTAGTTTTAATCTATGATATTGTTTTAATCCATGATCTTGTTTTTGTTTAGGTAATTAGTATATTTTGATACCGTTTTAATCCATGATCTTGTTTTTATCCCGTGATACTTCTATGTGATCTTTGATATTGTTTAATTATGGCAAGGTTTGAATAAGTGATCTTGTTTGAATGTCTAAGTTTTAATCCATGATAATGTTTTGTTTAGGTAATATGCATTCATATAAATTGATATTTGTTTTAATCCATATTTTAATCTATGATCTTGTTTTGCATAATACATGATCAAACAAAACATATATGACTAATTAAACAGTATCAAAGATAAAAGCATGATATCATAGTCATGTGTGTTGTTTGATACTGTATTATGCAAAACAGTATCACAAAAAATAGTATCACAATAGAAATGAACATAGAATTTACACACGTGCTCAGAATTTTTATTATAATATGTTTTCGGAATGGTCTCGACGAGACGGTCAAGACCATGCTTTTTTGCAACGCTGCCTATGATGGATTTTACCCGTTTGAAATCGTCTCTTTAGCTTAAAATGACAATCTTTAATTTTTTTTTTTCAAAACAAGATATCACAAATCCTCTAAAACAAGATTATCACGGATAAATATATCTTTATTGAAGCCACCATTCATCTTTCTCTTGTTGAACATCCTTTGAACTTGATCCTTTTTCATTAACACTCCTAGTTCTTGATTGATCAGATCCTAGTTCTTCATTATCACTACAAGAATCATAAAGGTTCACTACATGAATCATAAGTTTAACAATATCACAAAAAAACAGTATCACAACAAAACAGTATCACAATATATGCAGACTAGTAGTTGGTTAAAAAAAACCATTGTATATCAACATTTTGCTAAAATCTAAATAGAATATAACATAAGAAAAGTGGAAAGAATTGGTGCACATTCCTCTCAAGAAATACAAAAGAATATAACCAATGGATTTAAGATCATCACGCCTGCTTTGTTCTGCAAAACAAGAAAATGTGATACACATGTCATCATGCAGATAACCCATCATTTATCTTCCTCTTCTCCGATCTAAACGAAAAAGAAGTGGGTAGAATCTTGTCTTAAAAGAAAGGCCGGAAAAAATGTCTATTAGTTCACTAATTCCAATATGAGTGTTACAACTTGCATAGCGTGCAGTCCCTGTTAAATTCTTGTTCTCCCTGCATAGAGAAAAATAAAGCAAAGTATACTCATCTTTATATCTTTGTTGTTGTAAATGAACTCGTATAAAACTATAAACCAAATCATATCATCACTCAAGTAGTAGCCACAAAAAAGAGTTAATATCTTTGTTTTTTTTCCCAACATAAGTGTGAAAAGAAAATGTTTTCTAACCAAATAAGATAAGGTTTAGAACACTTTTGTATCTGCAAAATAAAACAGTATCATAACAAAATAGTATCACAAAAAAAAGCGATTATCACAAAAAAAGCGATTATCATAACAAAACAAGATCACAAAAAAAAGCAAGATCACCCGCTGAACAAGATCACCACTCACAATTAGCGTTTTTTTACAATTAAGGGTATGTTGGTCTTTTAGCTCTAAAATATGACTTTAATTGAATTAAGTTTTGAGCATATGACTTTAGAGCCCATAAGTGTCTAAACAGTGACCGGCCCTGAATTTTCCCAAAAAAATTTGCCTTGAATTTTTTGTTCTGGGCTGGGCTTGGCACAGCCTGTAGTCAGGCCCAACCCCTCTCTCTATTCTCGTGTGACTACACTACCACTTAACCCACTTCCAAAATATTTCATTAACCAAGGAGAACACCTTTCTCTTATTGCGTCCCACAGCTCTAGGAAGCCCCAAGTATTTGTCATGGGTCTGAGCTGCCTATAGACCAAACAGTTGCAGCATACTCCCATTCCATAAAGATAGATTTACTTTTTTATTTATCTGTCTCAAATTATAGTCCATTTTCTTTGTTGATAGTATAATTAATCTCTTAGTTTTCTAATTTGTCCCTATTTAATATGCCTTGCTATCAATAAATATGAACTACCAATATATTAATGTAAAAGAATATCAGAAAAAATGTAAGCATTTTTATTGTTCTAAGTATAATAATTACATTTTCTCAATCATCTAAAAATAGATTTAAGTCTATCTTTATGGGACATATGTAGTATTATTTATGTCCCTCGGACATGAAATATTTGTTTCCACCATGTGTGGATGTGCTAGAAGGACCTCATAAATCAGAGTGCACATATTTAAAGTTGGAGAATATTTATGTAAGCCATCAGAAAATTGGACTCTATGTTGTTTTCCCAAAATACAAGTTTCACAAAAAGGTATGTTTGTTATCTGGTCTTTCCCAAACACCCTCTATTTTTGCAGAATGTGAAGACCCTATTACTTATGTGAACAAGTCTTTTATGCCAAAGATCAGTACAATCACACTCAACAGAGTTAGCAATTGCAGAATCTACATGTACCCTATCTATTTTGGTGAAGTACATGTCATTCCTCTTATATCATTTGATTGCAAGGAGTGCTCCTTTAGTAATTTTAAAGGAGCCATCTTCAAACTTGCCATCAAAGTAGAATCCTCAAGAGATCCAATAAAGATGAGGTTTTTTTTTTTGTTTTTTTGTCCAAATCACGAATATGCTTTACATTTTCAAGGAGGTACACATAACTTGTATCAAATTTGACTCTAATGTTGCCTAACCCAATTATTTTCATGCGACATTATTTTCCATAATAACCATTTTATTGTTGAATTTGGTATATATGCTGAATATATCCAATTTTGGGTCATATGAAACGAAAAAATGTGTACCACTACAAAAAAATGTGTCTATAGCGGCAACAGGTATTACGACGACAAAATGTCGCCTCTATTAGTACTGGACAATGGAGACGACAAAGAAATGTCGTCACAATAATGTCTTAATATATAGCGATGACTTAAATCGTCGATATATTTAAATAGTCGTCGCTATTATATGTCATTTATAACGGCAATTTTTTATGTCGTCGCTAATTACTTTTCCAAATGGCGGGAACAAATTGCACCATTTTTTGTGCCAATAGCGATAACATAGGTCGTCGCAATATATGTGTATATGATGTTGTCAGTCACGTCAATCATGATTTTCCTCACAATACATAATGTAGTCTATTGTGACGACAATTGTTGTCGCTATAGACCTATATCAAATTTGGCGGAAATTCGGCACCCAATTTTTATATGCAGCGACGACATTTGTCGCCGCTATAAATATATAGATGATTTTTTCAGTCATGTGAGTTATTAATTTCCTCATAATATGTAACGTAGTGCATAGCGATGACATATTAATCTATATGTCGCCGCTATAAATCCTTCTTTTTCACTCACCATCCCCGCATTGCTGTAATGTGTTTTTGCAATTGTTTCACTTCCGTCTTTACAATTCTTCTCCAAATCCATCTTTTTTCTCTATAACCATCTTCTTTCCATTTCATATCTCTATGTCCATCTACTATCCTTACTACATTTGTGGATAAAGGAGTATTTTTCAAGTATGGATATTGATAATAGTTGGACAACAATTAGAAATCGCACAAAATTTGCAAATTTTCAAAAGCTGTTTAAAAGCATTTAAATGTCTATGCAAAAGATGTTTAAACGGTCTCACACATCCATTGGAAATTGTCGAGTCTCACATACGTCGGAGAGATTGTGGCACCTTTTGGGGTATTTCTGTGAGCCCTCAGAATGGGATGATGCCGAAAAGGATTTTTATCCAAACATTAATGGGTCGTGTATTTTGTCATGGTTTTGCGAGAGAGTTATGTAACATAGATATACCATGGCGAGACCGAAGTTCAGACTGCGAATGTGTATAGACATGAGATGATGGATGTCATGGACGACGTAGTTGGTGATGAGCATGCTGGTACAAGCACCGATAGTTACTATGACGAATTGTTTGAGGCTCGCATTCGAACTATACCCTAGAGTTTCATAGTTACTATGACGAATTGTTTTAGTGAAGTTGATGCGTATTAAGGTTGTGAACAAATGGCCAAACAAGTCATCGATGATATTTTGAAATTGTTGAAGTTAGCTTTCCCAATCATGAACCCGGTGAACTACCACTAAGAAACTAAGAAGATGATGACGAAGTTTGGTTTGTATTACAAATCCATTCACGCCTGCAAGAACGACTGTACACTATTTTGGAGAGTGCATGCTGATAGACAAACTTGTCTGATTTTTCAGGAAAGTCGTTGGGTGCACACTTTTAGAAAAGTGAACAGAAAGAATGTTCTGCATAAGGTGTTGTGCTATTTTTCCTTAACCCCAGACTAAAACGTATGTTTGCGACGAAGGACACTGCAAAACTTATGCGGTGGCACAGTATAGGAAGGTCTATGGATGATGATGAAATGTAGCATCCTGTTGACGAGAAGGCATGTCAGGATTTTTACATTAAAATATCCATTGTTCGCAAGTGAGATTCGGAATGTCAGGTTAGGTTTGGCCGTAGATGGATTCAATCCATTCGGTGACATGTGTCGGCGTACAACATGTGGCGATGGTTGTAACAGCCACAACTTGCCACATTGATCATATATGAAGCCCGAATACCTCATACTTACTGTTGATACCGGTCCTAAAGTACCGGTAAAGACATTGATGTATTCTTCGACTATTAGTGGACGAGTTGAAGGAGTTGTGGACCGATGGAATTGACACGCGTGACGCTAGAACCAATAGCGGTCAATATTCGAGAATGCATGCGGCGTTGTTGTAGTTAATGATTTTTCGGCAAGAAAGTAGTTTGTCAAGTTGGAGCGGTCAAGTGGTACATGGTATATCCTACGTGCAACGAGGAGACTCCTTCGATCATGTGATAGGTAAGGCGACTTATGTGGGTCACCGTTCGTTCCTATCGTCTAGGCATCATTTTGGAGCAATTTAGACTTCAACAGGAGGACGAGAAACGACCACCTTCGCGTCGATTATCGCCTACGAGACATTTTAGTACAGTTAAACTGTGTGAGACATAGTATTTCGAGAAGAGAGTTGCACTTGTATCGAGAGAATGCGAAATAGGTGTATAAAGCCTCACCGTATGTTACACCATGTCATTTGCAAAGGGTCAAAATTTTTGTAAATTTATCCGATCGGTTGAGTTTCCGGATGGCTTCGCTTCTAATCTTGAGAAGAATATTGTTCCCAATGATCTGCGTTATTGGGTCAAAGTGACATGATTGCCATATTATCATGCAACGGTTATTGAATTGTGCACGTTCTTCAATGTTAAAAATTATTTTACTACAATTATTGAACTGTGCACGTTCTTCAAGCATCTTTGTTCAAGAACACTAAATATTAGCGACATGATGGATTTCCACGATCACCTAGTACTCATCCTCTACAAGTTGGAACAAATCTTTCTTCCAGCCTTCTTCGACATCATGATTCACCTCGTAGTGCATTTACCAGAAAAAGACAATCCTTGGAGGTTCGGTGCACATGAGATAGATGTATCCATTCGAGCGATACCTGAAGAAACTAAAGGAGTACATCAGAAATCAAGCTCGGCCCGAGGGTTCAATAGCTAAAGGGTATGTTTTGGAAGAGGCATTGACTTTTTGTTTTAGGTACTTTGAGGACATAGAAACAAGGTTCAACAGACCAGACAGAAACGATGATGCTAGTGTTACGTGAACACAACTTTTTATTTTTCAGTCGTAGTGTCGCCCAATTGGAAAGAAATCACCAACGATGTTTTTCACTCATGTTCAAAATCAAGTGATGTTTTACGTCCTGAACAACTGTTCTAAAATTGAGCCATTCTTACAGTAAGAATTCGTTCTTAAATATTATTCATTTATCTCGAATGAACTTTGTCCTGTTAAACGAACTAATTTGTTAATCTCATATGCATTGTATAGGGAGCATAGGAAGGAGCTCTTGAACAATGGCTGCCCAAACATCGAATTAGTGTATAAAAGAGACTTTAACGGTTGGTTCTACGAAAAGGTAAATTAACAACGACCGAATACATTTCAAATATGTCCACATTCTTCATTTCAATAACATTGAATAATCCTCGTCATGCAGGTATATGTAATGCGCCAAAGCCATAGCCACCAAGTTTCTCATGAGTTGTTTTCGTTGGCTAGTGGATGTTACGACGGTGTTATGTCCTACACGGCTTGTGTTGTGAAAGTAGTTCGCTTCTTAACATATGATCGTGATATTTGAAGAAAAACTCATAACGATGTTGTGTCTGCCTCGAGGACGGGGTGAGAGTTTACTACGGACGGTTGTAAGAGAAATTGGAGTTACAGTTCGGACTGGAATGTAGAAGACGACACACATGAAGAATACGAGAATGACGAAACATCGAGAGAAATCAATGAGGACGACAGTGACGATGATGAAGATCAATTGTATCATGATAGTGAATCAGATTAAATGTTGTTGTGCATCACTAAAATTTATGAAATAAATTTATAAAAATTTCGTTGTTGTTGTTGTTGTTACTATTTTCGACTTGATTGTTTTTCGTTCATACTATCAAAATGCGAGTTTGGATGAAATTCCAACATTTGTAGACATAGTATAGGGCAAAAAAGGACTGCAATTGTATAAAAACATGGTAATGGGGACTATATATATTTAAACTCGTAAAACTTGAAAGACTTACATTGCAAATAAAAGATGATGAAATTGAAATAAAAGAGAAAATATAAGGACCAAAATGAAAAATATTTAAAGTGGAGGGACCTAAATGCAAACAACAAACAGAGCGACATATATAGCTACGACGTGCAAAATATTTGGCGGCACATTTTAAGCACGTGAACCAAAAAATTAAATACACATGTCGTCGCTACTGAGTTAATCATCTAAAAAATATGCAGAAAGCTCTTCTTCTTCCACATTTCACCACAGCCGCCTCTGGTGTCCGTTTCACGTGCCGCCACCGCTGTCCACCATCTCTCCTCCACCATCCATCGTTCCAAAGCCAGGTAAGTGTGTATCAAAATAGATTTAGGAAAATTTAGTTTTAGTTTTTTGTAATATTGATTTTGTGATTGATTGTGTTTGAATTTATTTTCATTAACAATTTGGGATAGTTTTTTGGTTTCCAATTTCTGATTTGGGATAGTTTGTGTTTGAGTTTATTTCATTAACAGTTTTTTGATTTGGGATAGCTTGTGTTTGAAATTTTTACATTATTTGTTCAACTGTTGTGTTGTTTAATGATTAGGGACTGAAATGCATAACATAAAAATTTAGGGACTGCAATGTGGAAAAATTATGAGTTCAGGGACTTAAATGCAAATAAATAAAGTTTTAGGGTCTGATGTGCAAATTACATTAAGGACTGAAATGTGGAAAAATACAAGTTCAGGGACTGAAATGCAAAAAACTATAAGTTAAGGGACTAAAATGCAAATAAATAATGAAAATTATTTGATGTGCAAATTACATTAAGGACCATTGGCAGAAAAAGAAAACAAAAATTTATGACGAATTTGCACAGAAACAACTAATGTAGGGACTGAAATGCAAAAAAATAAAAGTTTAGAGAACATTGGCAGAAAACTACTTGGTTTAAGGGCTGATGTGCTAAATATAAAATAGGAGCAAATTAGGGACTGAAATGCAAAAAGTAAAAGTTTAGTGACTGAAATGTGGAAAAATACAAGTTTAGGGACTGAAATATGAAAACTAAAAGTTTAGGGACTGAAATTCAAATAAATAACAAAAATTGTATGATGTGCAAATTACGTTATGGACCATTGGCAGAAAAGAAAACAAAATGCAAAAAAATAAAAGTTTGTGGACCTTTTCCGCACTAATTGATGTTTTATGTTGTTAGTTAGTAGCATGGCTGACGTCATGTCCCACGGAGGTGATGGTGCGATCGATCCTCCACATCGGCCATCCCATCGGCTCGATGCCTCACTGCGAGTTCAATAAAAATTTTGTTTCAAGACCACTTATTGTGCAATTTTCTAAAGTGACTTTATATATATCATATGTTTTTTTTATTCGGCGCCCGTCTAAGCAACGGGGTATCTCTCGAGGAATTAACCTTGAGAAGGTGTGGCAGGCGAATGGAAAGAGGCCACTTCCCATCGCGTTCGACAATGTTGAACATATAATGCAGCCGATCAGGAATAATGCGAAGTATTTCACGCGCTTGGTTGGGAACCAAGTTAGGTTCACCATGCCCCCTTGCTACCGTTCATGGACAGAGGTTCCAGATGAGCAGCAGGCATGGTTACGTAGCATCATCCAGATATTGACTTACAATAGTTTTTATATTAGCTCATTCTATAAAACAATGTTCCATGTAATATATATTAACGAAGTTTTTTCCTACGTTGCAAAGCTACTTCAATTTTCAGAACGATCGATCACCCAACAAGTACCGGCGATCGTCCCATCAGATCGCTGGCGGCCGGTCGTTATTGAGATTATAAACTCAAGGCGCATAATTACTTGAAAGCCCATGGACCGAGCCGCCCATACAAACAAGTTGTCTCATCGAGGACCGGCGGCGAAGTTCATTGACTTCTTCACCAGTCCTACTTTCATGGTACGTATTATCATTACAATTTTATGTTTTTATGTTAATATTTTTATAACTATAAAGATTTTTGCTAATTAATTATTTTTTATGTCTTTAGGAACGGTCGACAAAAAACAAGGCCAATCGGGGTAAGTCTAAATACCCGAGTGTGCAGGGGTCGAAAAACTTCTCTGCCACATGTTTCGATGAGGTATAAGTAATTTGCCAAGAAATTTGAAATGCATTACATATGAATGTTTTTAACTAATTTCACGCTTAAATTCTTGTAGCGGGACCCTGAGACCCAGTAGTGACCGGGTATTATTGAGTCGTTCCAAACTTTCTACACCTTTCGGGATGGCAATTGGGTGAACCAGCAAAGTCTTTGGTGACTATGTGAGGACATATTCTGATTTTTAAATGTTGTTAATTTTATTTGATATTAAATTATTATTTTTCTTTCTCACTAAATAGGATAAACTTGTTGAGTTGAGATAGACTCAATAGACACAGTCGCCTCTAATGGCGCGTCGGTGAACAAGCGTGTTATTGCAAAGGAGGTACTCCAAGAATGACAAGGACATGTTCGTGGGGTTGGACAGGCTCAGAAGGGCACCTCTCCCTCCCTAGATTTGACCGATGCATCGAAAGCTCCACGAGGAACATCCAATTAGTTCTCTGGAGATCCTCAGAATGACGAGGTTTGCTTTGTATGAGGATCAGCTGCGTCGAATGGAGAGGACAATTCAACGTCTTACGGCGAATCTGAATCATAGGTTACCGGGGGTTGTGTCAGAGGAGGTCGAGGATGAGGACGGAGACGACAGTGGGGATTTGGGGAATATGTAGATTTTATGTATAATGTTTATATTATTTAAAATATAAAAATTTAAAAAAAATTATAGTTTTTATAGCGGCGACAATGTCGTCGCTATAAAAAAACATTTATTACTATTCGCGACGACGATGTCAACTATATATATATTATATAAATAGCGACGACATTGTCGTCGCAATTAACGAAGTTATCAAAACGTTTGTGGCGATGATCTAAACGTCGCTACTATTTCAGATAACAGCGACGACATTTGTGACGACTTTGTCGTCACAATTTCTCTAATTTAGAGAATTAAAGCTCGACACTGTAGCGATGTTTATGTCATCGCCACTGACCTAGACAGACTAATCTAATGAGACGACATACAGGGACGACAATGTCGTCTCTATATATTTAAAAGGACGACAATTTGTATTTTAGCGATGACTTTTGTCGCCGCTATGGACCTCGTTTCTTGTAGTGTACCCACAACCAGCAACCACTCATCAAAGTGACCACCATAAGAAACATAATTCACTACAGCTTCAGTTTCTTCCAATTTGATGGCTACGTACATATCACCTAGTGTATCATTTTTGTTTTTTCGGGATTGTTTTTGAACTTGTAACAGTCCTTAATACAATGACATGCTTTACCACATTTATAGCACTTTCTACTCTTATCCTCAGACTTTGACCTAGATTTAGCATTCTCCTTTGTTTTATGATTATGGCCATTTGTATTACTCCCTTCTTGACTACTAGACTAAACTGACAAATAATCTTTCACAACTACTTCTAATTTCTCTTTCATGTTTAACCTTGAGATTCTTGCTTCTAATGGCATTCATAACAACTTTTATACTAAGATCATTAAATTTTTTGGCGTTTAATGTTTCACAAAAAATAAATTTCAACTTTCGGCGTCGTTACGAACATTCTAGTACATTTTAAACATTTTAGTCACATTAGATTTTTTTCATTTGCTTGCCATATATTTGGTTTGACGGTTATGAAATATTAAATATCACCAAGCCTCTTTAAATTTTCTAACATCGGATAAATTTTTGTCGAGTTAAATTCATGGATTTTTGGCCAATTGTTCAATTTGAAACCGAGCAACGATTTAAACATTTTCTAGGCCTAAGCTTCGGTCCATTTATTTACATTAGCTTCTGTCCAATTTCAATCCATTTATTTTCCAGTATTTTAACCCAAACCCCGTTCCACCTAAGCACTAGAGAAGCACCACCAAATGGTCCCTTAACCCTGCCAGAAATCAGCCCCCAAACAGCCCCTAAACCCTAAAGTTTTAACTTGCATCCATGATCTCCCCTGATTTCTGCGCATTACCTACCCACTTTTCCCACATCTTCCACCACTTATTTTCAGCTAATTACCTACCATTTACTCTTCAAAAAATCGTCCCAAACCTTCTCCCTAATCTGCAAAAAAAAAAAAACTGCCCCATGATCTTCCCTAAAACTGCCATTTATTTCCAGCACATTTCCCCTCTTTTTCAGTCATCAACTCTTGCCTTCTTCTCCTTGTAATTCTCGGCTAGCAAGAGGTCTCCATCATCCCCTATTTTCAGCCACTAAGTTACTCCGTAAATCAGCCAAGTAAATTTCTAGCAACAAAGTCTTTTATTTTCTTCAGCCAAACAGCCCTCCCATTATCAGCAAAACTGGCTGCATCAGAAAAACTTCCCACTTTGATCAGTTTTAATTAAACCAACTTACCCTCCTCATTTTTTTAAGATAAAACTCCCACACTCCCCTCATTTCCATCACCAAAAAGATCCCAGCAGTACCTCATTTTCCTCAGCAAATTCGTCTACCAGCAGCAGCCACTGAACTCTCTTTTTTTTGTTCCAGCATTTCCCCACCTTTCCTCACCAATTCCGGCGCCCTAGCAGTAGGCATTTAACCCTTTGTTTTGCTTCATCTTTACCTTCTTTTCAGTCCCCAAAATTCCAGCAACAAGGTCCCTTTCTCCTTCAGCCATAACTCAGAATTTTTCCGCACATAACTCAGAATTTTTCAGCACAAAAGCCTGAATGATTTAGTTTCTTTTCCGTAGTTTATAAAATAGGAAAAATACTTAGGTTGATTTGTGTTAGTAAATTTATACAAAACATGTTTAACTACGTAGTCCAAAATTGTAAACTGCAGAATAAAGTAATAAAATGAACAGAAGACAGGAATTCCTGCAAACCGAGGCCTGTGCGAACATAATTTCCTTGAAACAGATTCGCTCGCTTATCATAGCTTCTTGAGGGTAATGAACGCATGCTTTCCAGGATGCAATGAAAGAACTGGTAGCACGAAGCTGCTAAACCAGCGAACTGAGCTAATGCCAAAACAGTATCACCAGAAGGATACTTGGATATTTTGGAACAGAAATGAAGGAGTAGAAGAATGAATTTGGGTGTTGATTGTGGAAATTAGGATCTATTTATATAGGCTCTCAAGTGACCTTTCAATCCCACCATTAATAGGTAAGTTTCACGTGTTATAACATTAACCCACCATTAATACGTAAGTTTCAACTTACCATTCACCCAAGTATCATTTTGGGCAAGCAAATACATGATTTTGATGTTCTCGCGGAGGAGAACATGAATTAACTTTTGTTTTCATCATATAGAAAATGGGTCCCACGCAAAATCATGCTCAAATATTGCACAATTTTTATAGTTTTTCCAACAATTTGTATATAGTGTAGAATAGTTGTTGAGCTGACACACGTCTGCATAGCTTTAAGCCATGGTATCTTTTTGGCCGTTTTTGGGTTGTACTTAGATTTGATTAGAAAAAGGTGCATGTTCCTATGTATAAATCCTCGTGTATATTAACTTCTCCGGATAAAAAAAATACAATAAAATTGCCACTTTATTTTGGAATATCTGTTTTTAGAAGTTTGTATTTTTTAGTATACAAACTAGAACAATCTGACTTGTCTGATGAATGGAAAATCTTCATATATATATATATATATATATACACATAAATTAATCTTCTCTCGCAATTTGTTCTTGAAGATTAATATGATTGTACGCAAATTGCAATATTATAAGTTGAAAACTACTCAATCCGTACCACAAAGATAGACTTCTATTTTCACACATAGATTGAAAATTTTTAATTAATATAGTTGGAAAAGTTACATTTTTCCTAATACACCCCTACATTAATATCATGGTAGTTTATATTTGTTGATAGCAATGCATATTAAACAGGAATGTAGGATTTATTAATGTAGTTCGAAAGGTTGTATTTTTCCTAATACACCCCTACATTAATATCATGGTAGTTTATATTTGTTGATAACAATGCACATTAAACAGCACCATAGGAACTATGAAATCAAATATACTTTCAACAAGGAAAGTGGACTATAAATTAAGGCCGATGAATAAAGAAAGTAAGTCTATCTTTGTGGGATGGAGGGACTACGATATTATGATGTGAGTGTGTGTGAATGTGAATGTGCCACCATGTTCTTGACAAATGGGCGCTATTATTCAGAATTTTACGAATTGATTCATCGAATATTATGCCCACTAGCCCTTTAGGTTACGTCCATAGATATTAAACAAAACATTGAGCAACAATCACGGGCATATCAGGTTCTCCAAAGACAAATAATTAAAGGTCCTCTTTCGCTTGAAAATCCATAAGTGCACAATATCAAATAAGTATTAAAGAATGAATGAAGTATATATGGTTCTACTAGGATTTTGTACTTAGATTTGAATTCAATTAATTCTAACTTTATTCGAATAAGCAAAAATCCCGTTTTGAAATGGATAACTAAAAGTTGCTAAAATAAAACTTCGAAAAGGGTTTTGATAACTTTTGAGAAAATTCGAGTTTGTGAAGGCACTACAACTCTGACACCACCATTGTTTTTTCACTTTAATCTTCAAATTCAATAATTGACAAATACTTATTTGAATTGACGATCACTATTCTTAACTTGTCTAGCAATCTCTTTCACGTATGAACCTCATATATCACTCGTGGAAATTGTGAATCAGTAAAAACATAACGGAAAAATGAAAAATCAATAAAATATCACTTTCCCCTATCGTAATCTATGAGATGTGATGTGCTAAAACCAATAAAACATAACCTCGTATAAAACAATAAAATATCAATAAAATCAATAAAACATAATTAACCTCGTATATCTCTTTCCCCTATCGTAATCTATGAGATGTGCTAAAACCTATATTTGACCTCTCAAAAATAATGTACAAGTCACAACACCATTAAAATAGCGATTCTAGGTAGTTAAAACTCGGCCAACCACATTCAAATTACAAGAAATACCATATGGAAAATAAAACATCACCTGAATCTTCAAATATCACTTCAAAAATCCGACGAAGAGCTTCGTTTTCAACTTTTTCTAGCTTCGTAACCTAGGATTCTAGGTGTGTGTTCTTGTGTTTTTCCCCAAAGTGTCTAACCTAATGAAGTCTAAGAGTTCAATTATAGGTAAAGTTTTCACATAATATTTCGTGCAAACATGGACAAAAATGTCCACGGAATTCCTTGACTTAACTTTAACATCATCTATACCTGGGAGACTTTCACTAATTAAGTGAATCTCTAACTCCTTCAATCAAAATTTAAGTGCACCTTCTGTTTTAAATTTTGACACTTTCGCTCAAGCAGAACCCCGACTCACTCTAGAGATTTTTTCCCAGAGCAAGGGTGTTTTGCCTCTCTTTTACTCCTTGTTGAATCACTCAAGAAAACCACGCCAAATCTTCTTGTTTTCATCAATATCTTGTTGGGTCCAATGTGTGTTCCAAAGCAATTCAATCATGGATCAACCAACAAGGGCCTCGTCCCCACAAAAATCAATCATGTGCAAGCGTTTTTTCTCAAAGTGATTTTCGTGCTGAAAAAAGCAGGATTATGGCACAAATGCCAAAAATGTTCCGATCTAGAAGAATTTGCAATTCTTGCCCAAAAAGCAGTGTCCATGGCACAAACAGAATCAAATAAAGGATCTGAAGCTGCTTCTGATTCAGAATCAAACCCAGATTTTCAACAAAGCAACGAAGACGACTATTTCGGAATAGATTTCTTCAAAATTTGATTCTTTGGCCAAAAGAAGTCAAGTGACAAGTTTACAAGTATGAACAAAGTGTGACTCTTCAAAAGCAGCAATAATAGACCATCATTATTCCTTTAATCAATAATCTGCTTTACATGAAGAAAAAATGTGGATTATGATGACTGCTTTTTCAAAAGCTGCCTCGAAAGTCACCAAAAGCATATAGTATCCGCCTCAAAGTCACAAAAGCAAATACTTTCTGCACTTCTTTCAAAAAGTAAAAGATTCTTCAAGTTGCATAAAATCCGCAATTGAAGTCCACATCTGCCTATAAAAAGAAGACCTCTATGAGGAAGGAAGGCAGAGTGAATGTTAAGATCGAATTAAAACCTTCCTTTCTCTTTCATCTTTCAGAATACGAATTTATCTGTAAGTATGAAATGTCTTGCAAGCATGCATATTTTCAATATTTTATTTCAAATATTATTTTCAATCATTGTAAATGTCTCTCAATTACATCAATGAGTGCTCAATAGAAGCATTTTTTCAATTCATTTACCAAATTACAAATTTTCAACAATAATCTTCTATTTCTATTAAATTAAAATCTTCTTATCCTGCATGGCATCCCAAGAAGATAATTTCACTCAATCAATTATCTCAAATTACCCTCTCTCTTCCTCTACCACAAGGAATATATGAATCAATTATCTCAATTAATAGTTGTTTGTATTTGAGTTCTTTTTCTTTAGAAAGATAGTTATTCCACCAATCTTCAAGTTGACCAGAGCGACCAGCAATGATATTGGTGACGTTTTGGTGGTCATTATTTCCCCTAGCAGCCCAAGCAGAGGCTGCCATGGTCATTTCACCCAATGTTTGAATACTTTGATGTCCAGTCATTCCATCAATATTCCCTTGGAAAATCACGTCAAGAAAAAGTTCTTTGAGATGGTTTTGTAACGCCCGGGATTTTCTCAACCCAAAGAGATTTAAAAATATTTAATTAATATTTGACGACTACAAAAACGTTTTCCCGTGCCCTTGAATGCTTTTTAAAAATTTAACTATTATGCGTAAATTAACAAGGCGCACATAAGAAAAAAATTTACCTTCTAAAATTTAAGGTTTTTACCTAAACCTCAATAGGTGTCGCCACAATTTATTTGACTATCCAAATGTACTCCAAAATTTACAAGATTGGAATTGTAAATAATTGGGACCTTAGAATACAATGTGTTAAAATTTGGACCTTATCTACTTCGTTTGCTAGGTGAAAAATATGGCCAAAGTTTCTTGAAAAACTGTCCCAAGTGCATTGAGGCATCCCGCTAAAACATTCATAATAAATTCATACGATGTGCTTTTGAGCGATTCCAATTCTTGCTGTTACAAAACATATAAGGTTGTTCACAGCCACTGATTTTACTCAAAATTTTCAAATATGTAGAGAGTTATGAGTTTTCAAATTTTGCACGAAAGCTAAAAGTTTAGAAATGAATTTACGCAACTTCCTCTTTATATTTCCAAACGGCAACCAAAACAATATCTAGAGTTTTCCTTGTACTTTAAATGATTAAAGATAATAAATCAAACATTAAATTGAAGTTTTTACATCCTAAATGACTAGATCATCTCGGCACCAAAACTTAAATAAATAAAATTAAGCCAACTTCAAGATCGCTATCCTACGCCATCGCACCAATGTCAACCATTTCATCTAAAAATTATTCATCTTGGGGTGAGTATTTTATAAGAAACACTCAGTAGAAAATATATTAACATGCAGGAAATATTATACAAAATATAAATGCGACATGCCATCATTTCAAAACGTAGATACGGAACAACATAATTCGTGGTTGGCACCACATGAACTTAAAAGTGATTTCCTTCAATCACAAGCATAAAGTCCCTTCATAAATATTTAACATGGCATTCATTTCACGTATTAGTTTACCCAAAATTTTTTGGTATAACATAGCTTATGTAGTAATAAAACTACCTTGAATGGAATTCCGTTGAATTGATTTGTGGTTTCAAAAGATTGTTTCTTTTCCTCAAATGATGATCCAGTGCTTGCCGTTTTGTTTCTAAAAATCCAATTGTTGTAGTGCTCGATGAAAATGGGGACCTTTGGGCTAGAGAATTGTGACTTAGGTGGATGAAAATTTGGGCAGAATAGAGGAGAAACAACTGAAGGAAAAAGGGACATTGTTGCTCGAAGACTGACAACAGGGAAAAATAAGGGGATTTTCGGGTGGCTTAAAGTGAAGGGATAAGGGTGCTTTGGCTGGACAAAATTGAGGACTGGGGAGAGACTTAAGTTGGAATGGCCGAAAAAAATGGAGTTTATAGAGAGGATTTCTGGAGTTTTTGTTGGGACTAAATGAAGGGACATGGAGACTCATGGGGACAAAATTTGGAGGGACTTTGGAGCAGGTTTTGTGGCAATTTTAGATAGTGTAAAGGGCTGAAAAATGAGGGAGAAAGTGGGCAAAAGGAATGAGGATTTCCACTTTGGAAAAATGGTATGGTGGAAGTTAGGGATGATAATAGGGCGGGTCAGTCCCGTGACCCACGGGTTGTGAGAGATGCAGGCGGGCGGTGGCGAGGCGTATAGGGGGGGCGGGCTGCCCTTCAACCCACCAACCACCCAGTTAATTTTTTTTTTATTAAACTGAAAAAATAATTAAAAATAAAAGAAATACAAATTTTTTAAATATTTGTAGCAAACAAAACAAAAAAATTACAAGATTGTGATTGTGGAGTATTGGTTAAGATAGATAGTTTATAAGTTTCAACCATGGTTCGATTATTCTTTAGTCCATTTCTAGCAAAAATTATAATTTCTATTCTATTTTATGATTTATTTTATAAAAAAATTGAGGCGGTGGGTCGCGGGCGGGCTACCCCGGACCAGCCCCTATTACCCGAATAAGCAGAGCGGGTCTGGGGCGGCGGGTTTTATTGCCATCCCCACCTTTGGTGGGAGATTGGGACTTGGATTAATTGGAGCTGAGGAGGGACTTGGGGGCCTGAAAACTAGCATTGAAGGAGAGTGGAAAACAAGTTAAATTGAGAGATGAAATCTGTGAGAAAGTGGGGAGGAAATGGGTAGTTTTGGGGGCTTCATGGGAGGTGGTTGAAGTGGTGGAAAACATGGGGTAAATGGCTGACCTGGGGACGGTTTTTGGGCAGTGGAGAGGGATTGTTTGGCTGAGCTTAAGGCAGTTTTTTTTTTTCTGGTGCAGGCGATGGCCTATATACAAGTTGAAATAGGGCCGAAATTAAGGTAAATAAGTTGAACCAAAAAATTGGGCCGAGACAAAAATAAAACCTTGTTGGTTTGTAAGTTAATATGTCTGTCTAAAATTAAACCCGAAAATTTTGAAAAAAGAAAAATTTATCCCGTTCAAGAAAACTTAATGAGTGTCTGTGATCAATAAAATTTCTTGAACGTCAAATAAATATATAAGGCAAGTACGTGCAAAAATCAACACGACTAAAATATTTCCAAACGTGCTAGAAAGTTCGTAGTGACACCGAATGTTAAAATTTTTATTTCCTTGAAATTAAAGCATGAAAATTTTTCCAGCCGCTACAGGTTTTGGCTCTTCACTAAGCACATCAAGAAAAGTAGGTCATGAGTAGTAGTGTGGTAAAGTATGAGTTTCATACTTTCCATTTTTTAGTTTGTTGATTTGTATTTCTTTAAATTGATCTTGTATTTCATGTATTGAATTGATAACATTGATTTTTCTTGTAGATTCCTTCTCTTTAAGTTGTTTGGCAATTTCAGTCAAGATATCGGATTTTGTTCAAAGCTTGACTTTGCCTTTATTTGGCGTAAAGAGAGCATTCTTTACAACAAGGTTTTTATTTTTCTCTTTTTGTCAAGAGATTCTAAAGATTCATCAATTTGATTTAATTGAGTTCATACCGAATGTAACAAGATATTGGTATAGTTGTTCTGTTGTTGAATCTTTTAATGTCTTTGATTGTAGGATTTTCACTATCATGTTTGTCAATTATTTGTTTTAGAGGTGAAGCCACAACTTTAACGTCTCCTCTTTGGACACTAATTTCATCCAAAAGAGAATGAATGGATTGGGAGGAATTTCCAGATGTGGAATTTCAAACTTTGATTTATCATGGGTATTGTTTATCGTTGGTTTTAAAGGTTTTTTATTGTAAACTTTGATGTAAGCCAATTCATAGAACAGCCCTGTTTCTCACCTTACGATGGGCAAGAATTATCTTGCCCATCGCCTATGTGGCATGCCTCGTCGGCAAATATTGACCAAGTAAAAATAACACATGTCGAGAAAAAATTTACAATTCCGCCCCTCCCCCCCCCAAATCATCTCGCCCAAACTCGCATGGACCCACCACCACCTTCTACCTCGCCGGACCCACCACACCTTCTACCTCGCCGGATCAACAATTCACCACTCCCATCTCCTACCTTAAATCACCAACCACCATTTCAGCAAACCCATTTCAACAAAAATTCACCATTAACAAACCCTTAAATCTCCACTTTTTCTCGTATACCAAACATCTAATCTCGAAAAAAAAAAAAGGTTAAAAAATGATTGTTGAAATGGTGCGAACAAGCCCACCTCTGCCGGACAACCATCGCGCTTAACAACCACCATCGCCTCCACCATCGCGTCTGTCACCGCGCCGACAAACGCCGGACAACCACCATCGCCTCCAACATCAGACAAGAAAGCGGCCAACTCCTCCGCTCTCTGTCAAAGCACCGACAAACGCCGGAAACCACCATCGTCCCCAACATCAAACAAGAAAGCAAAAACTTGAGAAGAGGAGAGAGAAGTGATTGCTGGCGCTGGTGGAGAGAGAGAGAGAGAAAGAATCGCCGGTGTGGTGTGGTACTCTTGTTCCCGTTTGCATTGGCTTGGGTTTGTCGGAGTGGGGTGGGTGATATCTGAAAGTGGTGGTGGTTGGTGGGGGATTTAGGGCACATGGGTGGGGGATTTAGGCGATTTGGGGAGAGGAGACGGGGAGAGAATGAGGAGAGGAGAGGAGGGAGGGTAGGGAGGTAAATTGTAAATTTTTGTCGACATGTATTATTTTACTTGGTCAATATTTGTCGACGGGCATGCCACGTAGCGCCAAGGGTGAGAACGGGCTGATTCATAGAAATTGACATATTTAGGATATGAGTAGAACCTTCCAAGATAATATAAAGTTCCCTTTTGAAAATTTTTCTTAGAAATCCTCTAAATGTCTTGAATGATGGAGTTTGATTTTTTTTTTAATTCTTTTTTCCAATTAATTGTACAAGATGTGACATTTAATTGATTTCGTTGAGATCTCATATTAAAAATGGTGGAAGATTCAGGAAAGTCACGATTGGTTGTCTATTATTCTTCATCAGAATAATGGATTTTTGGAATATTTGGAGTAAAATCTACTCCTTTGAGTTTTTTTGCAAGAAATAGATTATCTACTTGGTTCTCTCTAGAATTTGAATTTTTCAAATTTGCAAGAGGAACATGAGAATGAATTTTTGAACGATTATGCAAATTAAGTCGTCTGGTAATTCAATATATAATCCCATTCAACTCAGTTTTTGGAGTGTCTCTTTGTGGAGGATGTTCATTATCAAACTTCCATATAGAAGATTGAGTTACTTGTTCCCAAGTTAGACACTTAGGAATAATGACATTTGAATGCAAAAGATTTGCCTCAATGAAGAGTGTTTCGTTTCTTGGTAAGGATCTCAATGCTTTAGGATTCATAGTTGTGCACTTTACCTTGTATTAAACTCGGTAAATAGCACAAACAGATTTTGATCTATTGTCAAATTCAAAGTTTCTAGCTTGAATATCTAAACAGAGAGAATACATAATTGCACTGTCAGAAAGATCAACATAGAAATTTGGATAACAATTGAAATAAATTAGAACACTTTATAAATTTGATTGTAAAACTGAAAAGTAAATAATTTAAGAAATTTAAGTGTTGTTTATCTCTAAGAGTTAAACATATTGGAATGTCTAATCCTAATCTAAAATTAGGTTTGATTGCCACATGTACTAAACCAATATGGAGAAATTTATATTTCTTTCTGTGATTTAGAATTGCTTCTTTTGAAAATAATTTTATGTGTTTGTGTGTGTGTCTATTTAGCCCTATATTTTAAAGGCAAGTGAAATTATTTTATAAAAGGTCCACATACAAATTTGTAGTTAAAAATTAAATAATATATTAAATCAAAAAACATTTAATAGATCATGACTAATAAGAATTAAAGTTGCACGCACAATTCATATCATGCATGACTTTTTGATTTCCAAATTGTTTCTTCAAAATATTATGGGTGTGTTTGATTTTAATTAAAATCAAATTTTTTTGTAAAAGTTGTTGAAATGTGTGGTTGAAAAGTTGAACGTGTGGTTAAAATTAATTGTTGACTTTAACTTTAGATTTTTAGCAAAATCAAAAGTGAAAATAAATAGGCTCTAAATAAAGAAAAACAGCTAAAACAACTCTATCACTAATGAAGAAAACCTACATATTGCCCCTACGGGCATGACGCAGTGTTAAAGCAAGAGGGTTCTCTACAAAGCATCGAATGTTCGAATTCCTGCGGCAACTAGAAGGCAACATTTATATTTTTAAAAAAAGAATGTTGGAAGGCAGAGGTTCATAGGGATGAGAACTGTCGAATGTCCTGTCCAAGTATGTATAACATGTGACTGTATCCAGATTTACCTGGGTGGCGAACCAGAGGAGAAGAACGCCACTCTTTAGAATTAGTCAGTCAAATCTTGTATCGTCTAACTGATGTTGGTATCAAACATCCATTCCATGACCCTCAATTAGATTTCCCGTTTCATTGAAATCCTAATTAGTATAAATTCTATGTCATCTATATGCCATGGGGTCCTACGGTCGACTCCATCTTGCTATCATTGAGCACGGTCTATACGACTACAACAATGGGAAATGGTGCCTACATTTCACATATTTAGAAGGAAAAAAAAACTAAAGTAAGGACGAAATATTCCATCTGGCCAAATTTATTCAAAAAAAATTAAATTGTTAATTTAATATAGATTATTAACTAAAAATTCCATCAATAAGTTTTATGAAAGCAAATAAAATAAATAAGTAGAAAGTAGAAAATGAAATTTCAACAAAATATTCCATCTGGCCTTTTCATTTTTCATTTTATAATCCTTTTTTTCCTATTGAATCATTTTAGAATTGTTTTTCAACAAAATATGTAATTGGTGTTGAAGAATTATTATTGTGTTTAATGCTCTTGAATGTTTGATCACCATTTGAATGATTTGTGACTCGTTGTTTTTGAGATATTGAATAAGTTTTAGCACTTAATTATCATTATCGTAGATTCTGATAGGGATATATATATATATATATATACTTGCTATGGTCTACGTAATTGTTAGAGAATGATCAGTGTTCTAAATGCGTTTTTGCTTGTTTGCAATCTTCAACTTTACTTGAGAGAGATTGTTAGATGAATTAGAAATATTGATTTTCATTATGAATTCATATTGTCAATTACGGGAATTTGAAAGTCAAAGTGGATAAATATAGATAGAGTCGAAGTCATAGCACCTTCTGAATTTTCACCAAAAGTTTTTTCAAACAATTTCTAATGGCTTTTAGTTAATTTTTATTAAAAAAAAAAAGCTTGCAATTTAACTTCCTTCAACTAGAGTATACATTAAGTAGATTCAATCATAAGTGCACATTCCTCGTTGTTATTGGCTTCACCTTGTATAATGTGGTACTTTCAAAACTTACTAATAAAATCGTTTGGTACAATTTAATCCATTCACACTACGTTGCAAATATTTTTATAAAATCTAGAATACGAACACTAGATGTGGACCTGTTCAATTTTATTTTCTCAGTTGGTTCATCAACTCTAACTACCAGATTTTTGTCTAATTTTATATAAGAAATGACATTTATTAACTTTCTATTTAAAAATTTTCATGCAGGATGAAGTTTTTTATTAATAAATATAATGTCTACACACAAATGTGAAATTTGAAATTAGAACAAGGTAATTTTATCTCCTCATAAAAACATCAAGTCTAACAATTACTCATACCTTAATTAATGCTTGTTATAAGTACACAATTTTGCGGATTCCTCTAAATGAACTGTTTAGACACCATTTCGAACTCAAAATCTAAATCTTTTCTTCTGAGGAAGGTTGATGGAGAAAGTTTGTGGTTTATTTGCCTTGAATCACGATTTCAATACTAGTAAAGAGTCGCATGATTATGTGTAACCAGATGTGGCACAGGTTAATTGATGTTGGTATTGTTGCATTCAATCTATTCCGTGGTCCTCAACTAGTTTCCCATTTCATTGAGCACCCAATTCATATAAGTTCTATGTCGTCAAGGCCAAAAGAAGAGAACGTGAGCCTCTATTGCCAGAGCATCAAATTTTGATGCCAGAGCAACCTGTCCAAGATTAAAATTAGTGTCAAAATCGATGTTTAAGCGCCAACCCTGATTCTTCACATGAATTTTTTTAATGGTTGGAGTATTGGGATCTTCTAGGTTAACTTATACACGAAAATTTGAAGAAAATTTGAAAAAGAAATACAGTAAAGATGCTTGATAATAATTTGTATTTTTCTATTGATTTGGAGTGCATAAAAACATTACAGAGAACTCATATTTATACTAAAATTAAGAAACATTTTTTCTTAAAAAATTGGATGATGATATGCTTTTCAAATATTTTTTTTGGATGATGATATACTCTTCCTATATTTGATTGACTGGTTTCAAATGCACCTAGACTTGAAGCTGCTTCTATGCATATTGCTGGAGTCTCATCATCTGCTGGACTACCATTTTTGTTTGAATTTGTTGTAGTTGAAACTCCTTTATCCGCTAACTTTTCTCCACTAAGATAGGCATTATTGTGGAAGCATCCAACTTTATCACTCCGATAATCTTATGTCACTTATTACTCCATTGAATAACACACGAGTTACCGTTGTCGAGTTTTGTCATGCTAATACTCTCCCTTAAACTGTGTCGGGGTTGGAGGCGAGTTTGGTTCGAAAATAATTGATAGCAGCCTTAGGTTGTCATAGTAGAGTATTGGAGGAGATGCCATTGTAATGGGAAGATCATTTAGAATAAAGGTCAACCATGTGAGTTCAGCTGTAGTGTTGGCCGTGGCTCGATATTCAGCTTCGGTGCTGGAGTGTGAGATCGCATGTTGTTTCTTTGTACACAAGTAGATGAGATTTCCTAAAAGGAACGTGCAATATCTGGTGGTGGAACGCCTGGTAGTGAGATAGCCTTCCCAATCTACATCTTAAAAAGCATACAGATCAAGTGTATTTTGGAAGTAAAGTGCAATGCTATGTCAATAGTACCTTTGACATATCGTAAGATACGTTGAACCATTTTTAAATGTGCAGTATTAGGAGCATGCATGAATTGAGACACGTAGTTAACACTGTATGAATGATTTGGACGTGTGAGTGTGAGGTATTGTAGAGTACCAAGTCCTCGAAAGTAACTTAGGTCGCCTAGAAGAGTGTCATTTGACAAAAAAATTGGTTTTTGCTTCAAACCGTGTACTCATGGGCTTACAGTCTACCATGTTGGCTCATTCGAGTATGATAAGAGCATAGTGTGACTAGGGTAAATGAAGACCATTGGTTATCTGGGAGATCCCAATGCCAAGGAAGTAATCTCAAATTCACTACTCAGGAGTTGAATGAAGTCTGTAACAAGTGCAATAGTGGATCTTGCTAGGCTACAAAAAAAAAAAACCATAATTAAGAAGGAATGCACTAAACTAATCGACCAAACACGATGTGCTTGTTTGAGACCATAGAGAGCTCTTTAAAGCTTGCAAACATGTGTTGGATGTTGTAGATCCGCCATCCTCGGTGTTTGTCCCATATATATATATATATATATATATATATATATATATATATATATATATATATATATATATCTTTTGAAATGAGACCATGCGTAAATGTATTTTTTACGCAAAGTTGATGAATGGGCCATTGCTAAACAAGTGCTATGGTGATGATCATTCGAATGATTCTGGTTTGACAACTAGATAGAAGGTTTCGGTGTAGTCAACTCTATCATTTTGATGATATCCCTTTGCAACAACACGAGCCTTTAGATGATCTAGAGAGCCATCAGGTTTGAGTTTTGTTTTGAATACCCACTTAGAGCTAATGACATGCAAATCAGGGGTGTAAGGAACAAGTCGCCATGTGTGGATTTGATGTAGAGCTACAAGTTCCTCGTCCATAGCATTTTTCCATCTAGGATGAGCAAAGAAAGATCGAACATTTTGTGGCTCGCGAGGGATATTGGCAAAAGATGTAGAAGTCAAGGCATACTTTGGATTGGGTTTAACAATTCCTCATTGAGACCGAGTAACCATGGAGTGAAAGATCGGTGCTTGAGGGGGTTGAGTTGGTTGAAATAACTCAAGCTCGATTTCTAGAGGCCCATCTAGTTGAGGTAGTTCTAATTGCTCATTCTCAAGTCGTGGAGCCGATATGGTTTAGCTTTGAAATATGCTCTTGCTCGGCCGTCTAAGCCACTTGTGTTGCATTAATGACCGAGGAGCATGTAAGGTTACCTTTAAATATAAAGGAGTGGGATCATGGACAAGCGCACTTGTATCTTCTGGACGAGTTGAGGGATCATTAGAAGACCGTGGAGTTGGATTATGTATGGCTGTCAGAGGAAAAGGGCTTACGCATGGTAGTGTAGATGGTGGCAAGGAAGTCTCTACAAAGGAGTTGAGTCGATGAGGTAGCCAAGAATCAAATATACTCATGACATGTGGTGGTGAAGAATAATGCCGCAATTGCGAGCATTCTTATATGGAAAGATTTAACTCTTCAAAAACAACATGTCGAGATGTAACGCCTAAAAATTTATAATTTTATTTCGGCTATATAAAATTCGTAGCAAGTCCACTAGAGAAAATATCCAACGATTTTTGAGATTTATTAATTAATTAATTAATTAATAATTATTATTTTTTCTAAAAAGGGAAAGAATTGTAAGATATTTTAATTTATGGTAATTGCAACATATCAAAGACTTACCAAATTTCCAACTAGGTAAGTTCCTTGATATGCATGCATGAGTTTGGAAAAAGCCCAAAATCTTCAAATTCATCCATTTCTTTCCCTCCCCTCCCAAAATCGGCCTTCTCCCTTTCACTTTCCCTTTCCCTTTCCCTTTCCCTTTCCCTTTCCCTTACACACTAAGAATATTTTTCAAACATAGAAAAGAATAAGAAAAGAAAAGAATAAGAAAGAGGAAAGAAGAGAGGTTTTTCAAAAGTTTTCATTCTTTTCATCAAGGAATCAAGGTAGGAATATCTTTTGCAAGTGACTTAAATCCCTATTTGTGTATTGAAATTTTATGCATAATCTATGCTAAAGAAATGAATGTTTTGGCCATCCGGATATGAATGTGGTTTATTCCATTGGAATGAACAAAAAATAATGTTCATCCTATTTTGGATGTATAAGAACGATGTTTATGGTTTTAATTCCCTCGGCATTAAACCTAAGAAAGAATTTGAGGTTTCGACCCTTGAGCTCACCAACAATTGAAGTACAGATTATTTATTTACATTAATTGCAATATATAAATTGGGATTTGCATATTTATAAATGATGATATTCCTATTGATTTTTTCCAAACTCACCCTTATCCCATTCATAGATTGATTGTAGAGTTGGATGGAGGCTTGATGATGAAGGGATTAAGTCATGGGAAAATAGACTTCGGTCAAGAAGATGAATAAATGGCAGTTGCTTTATGATGTTACGAATCCTGAATTTTATATGTTATGAGATGATTTTTGATATGAATGTTAATTGTTAAATTGTCATAGACTTGCTCGGGACTCTATGAAATGATAATTTTAATCTTGTTGAGTATTAGAGGATGTTTAAATGGTTTAATGTTGACCGAGATGAAAACTATCCAGAATTTTCAGCTTGCAAGTCCAGTTTCAAATGGACGTCCAGAATGGTAGACTCTAGGTTTTGGGATGGAATTTGGTGATATTAAAGACCTATCAATTTCGGTCCTTTGAAACTTAGAATCACCTCGTTCGAATGTTTGCAGAGCAAGATATGCAAGATTTGGTAATGATGGTTAGTTCTACTCGGGATTCTGCCTTTGATGTTTTGGAGGTTAATTTAGAGACCCTACTTAATTTATTAAATTCTGAATTTTGAATGTGAGTTAATAAATTATGTGGTGTTATATTTATGAAAATATTAGAGTTTTTCAAGGTCTTTTGATAGGGAAAATTTGGGATTAAAATTGAATATTGAAAGTTGTTAAGTTTGTGTTTTCGTGTACTTTGTACCCTCTTTAGATGACCTTAACCATTTCACAAAATTATGAAATTTTAGTATGAGTTAGTAGGATAAGTTATAATTAACTTAACTAGAAGTTTCGACTTTAAGGAAAAACCATTAATATTTCTTAACTTCAACTTTAAAGTCTTTATAGTTGATAAGTCACATTTGTAAAATTTTAGAATAACATATAGAATTCTGTATTTTTAGTTTACTTTTAGGCTTTAAAATATAAGAATAGGAGAGACGTGCCAGAGCCTCGTAGATGAAGTTTATGGGCATCCCAGCTTGGTATCAAAGTCCAGAGTTACCTCTCTGTCCACTTGACTGAACACTATTCACTGAAAAAAAATTGTTTTTCTCCTAATGTGTATTTAATGAAATGTATGATGATTTTATAATGTACCAAATATGTTACATGATTACATGAAAGTTTGTATTCTATCTGTAATAGAGAAAGTTGAAAATGTAAAGGTTCCCCTGTGGCTCCATTTGACGGCTACCATCCTCAAACCCTTAGGTTAGATTTTAATTGGGACATGAAAGAATTATTTCAAAAGTCTTCTAGCATTGATTTTGCAAAGTTGAATTGCATAAAGTTATAATTTTTGCAAATAATAGAATGCTATTTATTTTGATTGAAAGTTTCTTAAATTTTTTTGGACTTATGTTGGACTGGACTTACGATAAGATGGCTAAAGTGGGACATACTGCCAGAGAGTCTACTGGTTTACTGTGTCACATAAGACCAAAAGCCTTAGCTAAATGAGCATATGAGAACTTCGATTCCAACATGCCCCTGCCTCAACACACTGAAAGATTCCTTCAATTGTAGCGAGATGCGACGAGTTATGGGAATAGAATTGGTAACGTTGATGCTATCGATCACCTTTTACGTACCTTTACCCCATATGTAGTAGAGATGTGTAATTTTATCAAGAATGAAATGTTGAAAGAAGAACCAAACTATTTCAATGTTGAGACATATTGTTACACCCTAATTCACTATCATGAAGTTTATGTGAATAGGAAATTTGCAAGTAACAAAGAAGACTCAAATATTGAATAAGAGACTTCCGTCAATCAACCAACACCCAATCGGGAAGAAGATTCAAATAAGGTGTCATTTTCTTAATTTCCATTATGTTATTCTCCTTCAGACTTTCCTTGAGAGCACTTTCTAGATTTGCAATTGTAATCTAACTTTGCTCTTGCTACTTTCCGTATTATTATTTCTTTCTAAACAATCGCAGTTTTTTGACATTTTGTCGAAGATTATTCTAATAAAAATTCTAGTTTTCCTTATGTCATTTGAGATAGTTTTTTTATTGTTGCATAATGGACAACCTTTATTTTGTCTAAAGGAAATGGCACAGCCAACTCAAAACAACCCGATCGAGAGATCTCCTAAGAGCAGTGCAAAACCTGGCCAGACAAAGTTAGGCTCCTCCCTCTCCACCTCTTACCCAATCTTCAAATCCAATTGTTGTCAATCATGCTGCCATTATAGAAAAGTTTCGTAGGTACAAACTCCTTACATTCGATGGCTCTTCAGAACCACTAGCACTAGAGGAGTGGCTGCGTAAGTTGGAGCGCATCTTCCGATTGTTGACAAATACTGATTTGCAGAAAGTTAATTGCACAGAATTCATGTTCGCCGGTGATGCCAGTCACTAGTGGAAATCTATGTCCTGCACTAGGAGTGAGGTAGAGCATGATGCTTTAACTTGGAGCCAGTTCAAGGAAGAACTGATGGAAAAATATTTTCTGTAGGCACTGAGGGATAGCAAAATATTGAATTCTTATAGCTAAGGCAAGGCAGCATGTCACTATCAGAATAAGAGCGAAAATTTGAACAATTATCTAAGTATGCACCTCACCTTGTTGATACTGAAGCTAAAAAGACCTAAAAGTTTGAGCAAGGATTAAGTACTGATATAAGCTTAATTCTACTATCCCATTCAGTGGAAATGCTAGCTTGGGCCAAGACAGTTTGGTACCGTAAATCTAGTTCATATCAGTATGCCTCTCAAAATAAGGATTTTGTTAGGAAGAGAAAGTGGAGTGGACAGGATAAAGGAAAAGGAAAATGGCAAGAAAAGAAGCCGAATACCGGATCCAACAACGTCAAGCTAGGAGCCTATACTCCTTCTGTCCAAAATGTAACAAGTCTCACCTTGGAGAGTGCTCGTTTGGGAGAAATGTATGTTACCAGTGTGGAAAATCAGGCCACATGATCATGAATTGTCCAGAACCAACCAAAAGAAGAGATGGGAAAGAGAAAAAGAGAGATAGAAACAAAAATAGGAATGGAAAAGGGTGAGTGTTTGCCCTTACCCAGAAATAAGCAGATGAGAATCCTAACGTGATAGCAGGTATCCTTGTATTGTCACATTTTCCTACTTACATGCTTTTTATTCGAGCAACACATTGTTTTATCTCTACATCTTTTATTACTAAAGCTAAGCTTATGTGTGATAAATCGGTACGGCACGCTAGAGGTTAGCATTCCTTCTAAGCAGTCACTTTTAACAAATTAACTAGCTAAATCGCTTAAGATAGAAATTGGAAGAAAAGTAGTAGAACCAGATTTGTATATCTTAGAAATGAGAGACTTTGACGTAATCCTAGGCATGGATTGGTTGGGAAATAACCATGCGTCTATCTAATGCTACGAAAAGGAAGTAGTACTTCAAAAACTGGGAGAAAAGTAGTTTTGTTTCTCAGGGACGAAAAGGTCGGGTAAAGGAAAATCTTTCAGTGCCTCAGGTAAATCATGACCAGAGATAACTGTTGATGACATAGAGGTGATACAAGAGTTTCTCAACTTGTTTCCTGAGGATCTACCAAGAATTTTGTGGACAGGCAACTGAAGTTCACGATTGATTTAGTTCTTGTAGTGGCACCAATGTCTAAAGCACCTTATAGAATGGCACCGAAGGAATTACAAGAACTAAAGTCTCAACTTCAAGAATTGTTAGATATAGGCTTTATCCAACCAAGTGTGTCACCGTGGGGTGCACCAGTTATTTTGTGAAGAAAAATGATGGATCGATGAGAATGTGTATTGACTATCGGGAATTAAATCAGTTGACGATAAAGAATAAGCATCCTCTTTCAAGGATTGAAGATTTGTTTGATCAACTAAGAGGATAAAAAGTGTTATCTAAGTTTGACTTGAGATCCGAGTACCATCAATTGAAGATTAAGGCTAGCGACATATCAAAAATAACTTTTCGAACTCATTATGGGCATTACGAGTTTGTGGTTATGCCTTTTGGCTTAACCAATGCACCAATAGTGTTCATGGACCTAATGAATAGAGTGTTTCATGAATTCTTGGGCATGTTCGTCATAGTTTTCATCGATGACATCGTTGTATACTTTGAGAATCGTGAACAACATGAAGAAAACCTCATAATAGTGTTGGAGATATTAAAAAATGAGAACTTGTACGCCAAATTCAAGAAGTGCGAATTTTGGCTAGATTGAGTAGGTTTTCTTGGGCACGTAGTTACAACTCAAGGGATTGAAGTCGACCCGTCCAAAGTGGAAGCAGAATGATTTGAAACCAACCAACCAAAGCTGGAGATGTGCACGGTTTCTTAGGGTTAGCCGGTTATTACCGAAAATTTATAGAAGGTTTCTCTAAAATTACTAGATCGTTAACTCGCTTAACCAAGAAATGAGTAATATTTTAGTGGGATGACAAATGTGAACAAAGTTTTCAAGAACTTAAGCAATGTTTAGTCACGGTGTCCAAGATCGGCGAGCACGGAAGGATCGGAAGAATATGTCATTTATAGTGATGCATCCAAACTAGGTTTGGGATGTGTGCTTATGCAACATGGAAAATTGATCGCCTATGCTTCGAGATAACTAAAACTATATGAAAAAAAATTATCCATCGCACAACCTAGAATTGGTTGCAGTAGTTCACGCCTTAAAGATATGGCGTCACTAGCTGTATGGTGGGAAGTTGAATATTTATACAGACCATAAGCGTCTCAAGTATTTCTTTACCCATAAGGAGTTATATACGAAACAATAAGATGGTTGGAATTGGTGAAGGACCATGACTGTGAAATCCATTCTCACCCAAGTAAAGCTAACGTTGTGGCTGATGCCTTTAGAAGAAACACAGTAGGGTAGTTGACATCGATAATCACAGTGCATGAACAACTAGTTAGGGACTTCGAGAGACTACATCTAGAAGTTTTAGCACCATTGAGACAAGTTTCTACAAGAATAGATGCACAATATAAAGACCCTTTTCTGCAAAAGACCAAGGCCGAAGTTGATACAAATAAATGCAAGGATTTTGGTTTGAATACAGATGGTGCACTCATGTTCAAAAGAAGATTATGTATACCCAAGGATGGGAACATGAGAAGGGAAATTTTGGAGGAAACTTACTCAACCCTTTATACAGCACATCCTGGAGTAACAAAGATGTATCGTGACCTCCGAGACACCTTTTGGTAGAGAAACATGAAGAGAGGCATAGGATTCTTTGTGAAAAAATGTTTAGTCTGTCAACAAGTCAAAGCAGAACATCAAAGGCCATCAGGGCTGTTGAATCCATTAGGAATACCAGAATGGAAGTGGGAACACATAAACATGGACTTCGTAGGTTTTCTGAACTCAGCAAGAGGTCACGATGCCATTTGGGTAATAGTAGACCTATTGACCAAGTCGGCCAATTTCTTACTAGTAAAGATGACTTTCAACATGGATTAATTAGCGCAACTATACCTTAGAAAGGTTGTCAGGTTGCACGGAATCCCCTTATCAATAGTGTGAGATAGGGATCCGAGGTTTACAACAAAACTTCAGAAGAGTTTGCAGACAGCCTTAGGCACCAAGCTTAACTCTAGTACTAGATATCATCATCAGACAGATGGACAGTCTGAGCGAACTATTCAAATTTTAGAAGACATGCTTTGGGCATGTGTTTTGAACTTAGGCGGCAACTGGGAGTTAGTGGAGTTTTCTTACAACAACAACTTTCAAGCTACAATAGGGATGGTTCCATACGAGGCACTTTATGGCAGAAAATGTAGATCTCCAATACATTGGGATGAAGTTGAAGAAAAGATAGTGTTAGTCCCTGAAATCGTTGAACAAACAGCCTCAAAGCTATCGATATAATAAGAGCTAGAATAAAATCGCCCAGACCAACAAAAAGTTATGCGAGATAAAAGAAGGAAAGTTTAGAAATTCGAAGTTGACGAAAAGGTTTTCCTCAAAATAGCACCAATGAAAGGCGTTCTCCATTTCGGTAAGAAAGGAAAATTAAGACCTAGGTTCATCGGACCTTTTGAAATAATTGAGAGAATTGGTAATGTCGCTTACCATCTCGCTTTGCCTCCAGAACTCTCAACGGTGCATAATGTTATCCATGTGTCTATGATCAGGAAATATGTTCACGACCCCGGACACGTGGTAGACTACTAGTCATTGGAAATGTAAAAGAATCTAGTCTATGAGGAGACCCCAATCTATATTTCAGACATAAAAGTTCATGTTTTGAGAAGCCGGGAAGTACCGTTAGTTCAATGGTGAAATCATGGAATGGACAAGGCCACTTGGGAGAAAGAAGAAGAGATCAAAGCCAAGTACCCCTCACTATTTCTATCATTGAATTATACAACATACAAATGGTCGTAGAATATATATTTTTAGTTGTTGATTACATTCAACGACCAAAATCGGTTGGTCTTTCGTTGGTTGGCAAAGAGGTGTTGGCGAATGTATTTGACAACTAACAATCATTTGGTCATTAAATGTATTATTTTAGCAACTAAATAACTGGTTGTAAAAGGTTTGTATTGACAACCGATTCATTTTTCAACAACTACTTATTTAGTTGTTGTATCAACTATTTTTGTCGTTAAAATACAATGAAAGCAACCAAATTTTAGCCTTTCATTTCAACAACGAAAATAAATTGTCGTTAATATTTAATATTGACAACCATTTTTATTTGAACAACTACTTGATTTGTCGTTGTAATAATTATTTTTGTTGTTAAAATACAATGAAGCAACCAAATTTTAGTTGCCTTCCTTTTGAAAAACGAATAAATTGTCGTTAATATTTAATATTAACAACCGAATTTTATTTCAACAACTACTTAGCTTGTCGTTGTATTAATTATTTTTATCGATAAAATATCATTAAAGCAACTAATATTTAGTGGCCTTTCTTGTTAACAACAAAAGAAATTTTTGTAAAACGTTTATATTAACAACCAAAATATTAAAATAACGAGAAATATGATTGTCAACAATAATATTCATGGCTCCATAACTTTACACATTCACATCATACTACATGAAAATCTTACCTACAACCAAAAATAATTGTAAGTAAAGGAAGGCAATGGTAAATAACATTAACAAGAACTAAATAACTAAAATTTCCATGGACCTTCAATCAATTAAAATATCCCAAAATCAATTACAACTATATGTCAATATCAAATGTCATGACTTAAATAAAATATTACACCAAGTCCAGCCATTGATGTTCTCAAAATTAGAGACTATCGTCACAATCGAAGAAAAATATATTGCTATTTCCACCGTCACCAAAAATAAAATCAAGAAAACATTAATTATCACCATTTGAACCATTATGTGGAGACGGATCAGGTTGAATAGGTCGCAAAAGAAACTCTTGAGAATGTGAATTAAGAATGACTGCACAGATTTAACTAAGAACGAAGATCTGAACATCATTCCATAAAGTAGCATTCTCTACACAACTACCACAATTTTCCAATCTCGTCTTCTTGGCTTTTCTGTTGATCAACTTAGCTAAATCTCTTGCCCAAAACTTGCTCACATATTTTAGATTCTTTCAAAATCATAAGTTGTTCATTCGGGTCTTGTTGAGAATTTTGTTCTTATAAAAGGTCCAACATTTGATTATGTGGATCCATGTAAATTATAAATAAAATATTAGAATTTTGAAATATATATTATACCGATGCAACAAATAAAACTACTTACATAATGGGACTCAACTTCTTTAGTTGTCCATTCGCTTCATGTTATAGAAAAATTTGATTTGACCTTAGCTCTTTTGTAAGTTTAATCCCTCTGCTTAAAAAAAAAATAGAATTCATGTATGAAGTTCATTAAATATAATAGTGAGTCATTATTTATGACTTACCATCTATTTGCACGTGCAACATAAGATTTTGGTCCTTGAAGAGTTACCATATTCTCCACCAGAAGTACGGAAAATGCCACAATAATCCACATCAACTAGCAGCACAAAAATTATACTCACCAGGATACACAAAATTGGAATACTTTTTCAAGTACAAAACATAACATCTTAGAGTTAACTTACTGTTTTAAATATCTCAAAGTGAGGTTGAGCCTACTTTTCAACTTTTGATAGCTTCTCAAGAGCCTGAAAAAATGTAATAGTTAGAATATTATTAACTATAACAATAATAATGCAAAATATACATTTATAAGTTATTGTACATCAACCCAAGACCCAAAAATAGAAAGTGATAAGATGAATAATGATATGATAAGAAAAAAAGAACTCATGTTCAATTGTCAGATCCAAGGCTGGTTTCACATGGTCTTTCCAATTAGCTACAACAATGGTCTACAAGTTTAAGCGAACCACTAAAAAATAAGTTTCCTTATGTAAAATTGCCTTTTAATGTATAGTACCTGACAGTAACCAAAATGAGTAGATAACCAAGGCAGTAACCATCCTTGGTGAACCTGGCCGGTAAGATTAATCCATGATTAACAGAACCATATTTGTACAGAAACTATAAACTTGAGGAATTTCAGTTATTCTCTTTTCCTTCAACTGGTTTCCTTTGAGGTTATCCTTTTCCTAAATCTATTGTTACATAATTTAGTAAAATTCCACTTGTATTATTTCAAACCTATTACTTCCAATACGCCACCAAAAAAAAAAAAAAAAAAAAAAAAAAACCACAATAAGGAAAAGGAAAAGAGAAAAAATAAACCAGATATTAATACAAGTGAATGAATATGCTCATATTAGTGCTGTCTTACGGTAAATATTCATAGAGTTTTCTTATGTGTTCCAGATGATGCATTACTCAGGGGATGAATTTGAAGAATATGACAGAAGGACAAAACATTGTGTTTCAAATGTAAAGATTAATACATAAGCATATCAATCTAAAGGAGAAGAAGTGGATGCAGAAAGTGTCAGAGCTAAAGAGAAACAAATAAAGAAACGGAATGGAAAGAGTGACAAAACAAAACCACCTCATTGAGTTGTTAGGAAATTGAAGAAGCCTTCGATTTATCTTTCACCTCATTGAGTTGTTAGGAAATTAAATTATGTTTCTATGTATAACCTTATATGTTGTCTAATATCAGAAATTAGAATCACTCCAAAATTCCATCGTATGAATTTATTATGAACATTTTAGTGGGCTGCCTTAAGGAACTCGGTATAGTTTTTCAAGCAACTTTGGCCATGTCTTACTCCCACCAAAAGATGGAGATAATGTCTGAAATTTTAACATTTTGTAGTATGCAGTCCCAAGTATTTACAGTTCAAATCTTGTAATTTTTGAAGTACGTTTTAGTGGTCAAATAATTTGTGGCGACACCTATTGCGGTATAGGTAAAAACCTTCAATTTTATAAGTTAACTTTTCTTTTCCTTGTGCACTTGTTATATTTCTGCAATAGTTACATTTTAAAAATCTTTCTAGGGCACGAAAAACCTATTTAGAGTCACAAACATTATTTAAATATTATTTTAGTGACCCTTACAGGTTGAGAATATCTCATGCTACACTACGAACCTACAAAAAGACCAAAAACAACTTAGCCGAATGAGAATATCTAAAAAACGAAAAAACAAAAATTTGGTAGGGCGAGTGGCACAAGGCCTCTCACCAGAGAACGACAAAGATTTCAAGTTTAAACCAAATTGGATCAAACTTGTTTTGATACCATATGAAAATTTTAAATCAAAGTATTCAAATATGCCATTATTCAATATTCTGATGTGTGTATTAACTGATCAAGATGCCGTCTTTTTTATAGGAGAAGGAACGCTAATCTAATCCTAATACAATTGAACAACCATAACCCTAATACAAAGTCAAATAGTCTAATAATACTACTACTCTATATATAGATCCAGAGTTACAACAAAAGTTGTACAAAATTTGCCAATTCAATCCACGAGTTCTCTATCTTGTGTTAGTTAGGATTTTCAAATTTTGATACTGTTTATTAACATTGGTTAATAATATAAACATTATATAGTTGGACAATATTTTCTCACACATTGATTGGAAAAAAATTGTAAGTATTTTATTTACTATTATACTTGTAGAGATGGTGGCAATACCCAAACGTGGCACAATTAATGATTTGGACCCACACTATATTCTCAGATTATATTGATAGATAGAACCATGAATGTTGCATCTAAAATAAATGGTACGCGGTATCTATATATTTGATGCTCTCGTGGTTCATTTAATTCTTGGACATGTGCAGCCTTGCACGACACCTAGACTTTAAATTAAACTAATTTCTTGTCCAGCTACATACTCATATATTTTAGATTAAGATCCCTCAACATACGTATTTTTCAATTACAAGTGGAGATTATTATAATTGCATGATTGGAACACTTCATATTTTAAAAGACTTCTTAAGAGTCAACAAATCAAAACATTATAAAATGAATTAAAGATAAAGATCCCTCGACTAAAAAGATTTTCAATCACAAGTGAATATTATTGTAATTGTTTATATAATTGCATGATTGGAACACTTCAAGTTTTAAAAGACATTTTAAGAGTCAATTTTGCTTAGTTATCAAGCAACAAAATTAAGATGTTGATTTTATCTTCATATTTGCACAACGTATAAGTTTGTAACAACTTCAAAAATGAAACGGCTTGAAATTTCGATAATGCATACTAATCACGGTTCATAAATCATAATGAATTTTTTCCCCAAAACAAATAGCAATCATGTTATTAGTGTTGTGAAAATAATTACAAGTTAGCAAGTCATAAAATGGACCTAATAAGTTTGGATTATCGTTCTCATAAAAACTTTATTGAGATACCAGCTCAATTAATCTGTATCCTAATCTATTGAAAACAATTTGAAATATGTTTATATGAACAATTACCATATAACTATTAATTTAAGAAAAAAATGTGATGACGTATGTTAACACAAATTATCAAATATGATGATTAAGGAGTCGGAATTCACAAATTCACTATAGTTACCATCTCTAATCTCTCCTCTCAAGTTTTCTTCCTAACGTTGTACTTGATTGAATTCACAAATGTCAACCTAATTTATCTTTCTCAAAATCAAATTACTTCTGTTTAATTAAGTCAACTCACTATATTTATATGTGAAGTCAAAATAAGCCTTAATTAAATGCATTAAATCTCATAAGAATTCAATTTAAGACTGTACCAATAACAAAAGTGTATCTCTATCTTTTATCCAATTGTTGGATTATACTACGTAATCTATATTAACAACTTACCTCTCTCAAGTTACAAGAAGAACTAAAATCAATACATAATCAACACATATTCAAAACTTGAGAGTTGAAATTGAAGAATCTAAACTATGTTACATCGTTCATCTAAACTTATAAGTTTAGCTACTCATCCTACAGAAAAAATAAAACATGAAGAGTTAGGAATACATAATTGGATTTAAATAAAAAGAGAAAAGTTGAATATCTTGTACCAAGAATTGCCGCTTTCACGCCCTAATCTTCAAAGTATTCGCCATTTTTCCTCTGCTCTTTTAGTTGTCTATTGTTTATTTGATTTTTCAACCCCTAATCTGACTTAGATTAGGTCTTTATTTATTGTTTATGCTCCAAAAACTTGTTTTAATTGAAAATGACACAAATACCTCTAGTTTCAAATTTTTTTTTAAAAAAATGAGAAAATACTTTTTGCAGCCATAGTTGAGTCAGAATTTGCAAACCGCAAGCAAAGATGGACCCACTTGTTTGATGCAATCTAGCCACCAGTTGGACCACGGTCAAGAGGCAAGTTTTTTCTATTTTGTAGTTTATACTTTTAACTTTCAACATTGTGCACTTTGGCCCCTAATTCAAGTTTTACATGCATCTTTGGTCCTTTTTGCTCCAAACTTCTTCAACATTCATCTCGTAACTTAGAAGAGCTTCCACATTGGTCCCAAACCTTGTTATTCATCCAATTTTGGTCCTCCTCAAGTTTTAGATGTGTGCAAATCAGTCCTCAAACATTTTGTAAGTTAAATTCTACTCTAGTAACTTGTGAAATTCCTCCAATGTCTCTCTTAGTGGTTCTTATCTCTCATGCCATCAAGTCAATATTAAAATGCTTCTAATCAACTCGAGTTAAGCTTCAATCCTCTATTTTCATTCATTTCCTTTCACCATGTCCCCTTGCTACTCTTTATGGACAGAGATTCTAGAGGAGCAACGGGCATGGTTACGTAGCATCATCATGGTAATATCTATAGTAGTTTTTCATTAGCGCATTCTCTAAACACAGTGTTGCATATAATATACATTAATGAATATTTTTCTGATGTTGCATATCAAGACGATCAGTCGCCCAACGAGTACCGGACGGTGCAGCGATGATATATCAGATCACATTGCGCCAATTGTTATCGCGAATACAAACCGAATGCACATAATCGCTTAAAAAATTACAAGTCAAGCCGTCCATACGGCGAGCGTCTAAAGATGAATTTTTTCACAAGTCCTAATTTCGTGGTACATACTATCATTTAGTTTTTTTTAGTTTTTATGTTAATATTTTTATAAATTTAAGAGTTACATAATCAATATATTTTTATGTCTCCTAGAATGGTCAACAAAGAAAAAGCCCAATTGGGGTAAGGCTAAATACCCGAGGGTGCGGGGGTCAAGAGCTTCTCTTCCACTCGTTACGCTCATTTACAAGTAATTTTTTTTTTTTTTTTCATTTTACAAATCTTCAATGCATCACATATACATGTTTTTTAACTCTGTGGCACACTTAAATTGCTTTGTAGAGGATCACAAGACCCAGCGGTGGCCGGGTATGATTGAGTTGTTTCAGACTTTCCAACCTTCTGGGATGGAAATTGGGTGAATCCGGAACGGGCTGGTGACTACATGAGGAAAATTTCTATTTTTGAATGTTGCTAATTTTATCTGACATTGTTTTGTTATTTATTATTTGTTTTTTCTCACTAAACAGCATAAACTTGTTGAGGTAAGAGAGACTCAACATACTCAGATCGCCTCTGGTGACGCATATGTAGACTAGCGTGCAATTCGAGAGAGGTTTTCGTAAAACGATAAGGACACGTCCATCACGCTGGACGTGTTCAAAGGACAACTCTAACTTCCTAGATGCGATCGCAGATCGAATGCCCCATGAGGAACATCCAAACCCGCTTTTGTGAAGTTACCCGTAATGATGATCCTTGGTTTGAAATGTATGAGGCTTGGCTTCCTCGAATGGAAAGGACAATTGCACATCTTACGATGAATTTGTAGTAGATATTACAGGGGGTTGTGCTAGATGATGATGAGGAGGTTGGCGAGGACAAGAACGATGGTGAAGGTTTGGGAGATCCGTAGCATTTATGAACAATTGAATTGTTTTTATTTTTAAAAAAAAAATTAAACCTTTATAATGGCGACATAGTCGTTAGTAAAAGAAAAACATGACATGTCTTTTAGCGACGACAATGTCGTCACTATATATCCTACACATATTGTGGTGACAAAGTCATCGCTAATAATTAGAGAATATAAAGGTAATAGCGACGACGTTGTCGTCGCTAATGTTTACGCTTATAGCGATGAATTTTGCGACAACTTAGTCATCACAATTTCTCTAATTTTGAGAAATTGAGCACGATAATTTAACAGTGACATTGTAGTCGATATAGATTCAAATGCATATAGAGACGACAATATATCGTCGCTAATTACCTAGAGGTACTAATCTATTGCGACGACCTACAGTGTCGACATTGTCGTCACTATACATAATAAACGACGACTACTAATCTTTTAGCGGCAACTTTTGTCGTCGCTATACACCTCCTTTCCTTGTAGTGGTAGCACTTCCTATTACGTAAAGTAGCGAGGATATTAAAAGAAATCTTTCAAAGAATTAATTGGCCAAATAAAAGAATGCAATCCAATTAAATTAAACTTACTTGAGAAACCTGAAATTTTTGAACCTACAATACCAAAAGATGTATACTTATGCAAGAAGGAAATGGAAAAAATGAAGTCGTAATATGTCATGCACAACTCTTAATATCATGAATTTCATGATGACTTATATAAAGCGATCACAAATCGATCAATACATAACACTTTATATGTGTATAATAAATATTATTGTAACCAACTTATCTAGCATGACTAATAATATTATGTATATAAATCGATCAAAGTACAAATTTGAAGTGATATTATAATGAGGGGGAATTAATACGTGTTGTACTCTTTTTCTTGACTGATGTTTTGTACCATTGGATTTTTTTGACAAAGTTTTAAATGAAGTAGCTTTCACAGTGAATCCAAAAGAAAAATTTATTTATTTTCCTTTACTGAGATTTTTTCCACAGGGTTATTTCTAGTACGTTTTTGTTAGAAAAGAAGAAACCATGGATCACAATGAACAAATCAAAAAGCAAGGGACAAAGGAGTAAAATAAACCGTGGTTGCCGAAATGGAAGCTTCGAGTGTCACTCCCCGCCGTAACAAAATCGCCTTTGCATGCACACACCGTGATCTTTATACATATGTGTGTGTGTGTGTGTATATATATATATATATCGACAATTGTATATATATACCACATGATTCTTTCTCAGTAAATTTAAGGTTTTGGATAATAAACATTATCGATATCTTCTTCCTCATTCAAAGTCTTCCTTTAATACATTCTGCTTTCTTTATCTGTTTTCCTACTTGGTATCAGAGCCTTTCAATGGTGTATATCAGCTCTAGCAACTAGTCTCATGGCTCAAATTCTAACTCAACAATTCAAGCTCTTGTGAACAACCTTGCTCTCTTTGGCATGAACTTAACACAAGCAAAGATATGTGAAATTAGACAGAGATAACTTTCGATGTGGAAGAATGTTATAATGCATGTTGTAAGGGGTCATGGATTGGAAGGATATCTACTAGGCACCAAGGTATGTCCTCCACAATTTCTTAACTCGCAAGCCACAAATCGAAATCGAAACTCGAAATCAAACAATAGTAGAAACATATCCAAATCCAAAACACTCTAGGTGGATTTATGTGGATCAACTCCTAACGGGATTGTTGTATTCCTCCATGACATCAGAAATTGTGATGCGTGCCATGGGTTGTAACAACTCAAGTGAGCTATGGAAGGCTATAAATGAGAACTATGGAATTCTCAATAGGTCCAGAGTGACCTTTCTCACATCTGAACTGCAAAGAATCAGGAAGGGGTCCATATCTATAGATCAATATCTCAAAGACCATCAAGCGACTTTGTCGATAATCTGGAAATTGTTGGAAAGAAGGTTGATCATACTGATCTGGTAACTCAAGTCTTAGCTGGACTTGATAAAGAATATACTCCAATTGTGGTGCAAGTGAATAGTAGAGATCATGTATCTTGGCATGAGTTATCATCTACACTCATGACCTTTGAAAATAGATTGGAGTATCTTAGTCAAGTCAGAAACAACTTTGGATCCATCAATCTGACTCAAGGAAATTCACATAATGCAAGCCCTTATAGTGGAAGAGGAAGTAGAGGTGGAAGAAACTCGAATTTCAGGAGAAGATTCGGAGGTAGAGGGAGATATGGAAGAACTAATGAGGCAAGACAGTCCTGTCAAATTTGTGGCCTAAGCAATCACACTGCTCCCTGGTGCTATAATAGATTTGATGAAAAGTATATAGGAAAAAGGACTAATGATTAGAATCACAATTCCATTCCCTCTGCTTACAATGCAAGTCCAAATTCAGTAGAAGATCTAGCCTGGTATGTTGATTCTAGAGCCAGCCACCATGTCACCACTGATAAAGACAATGTTGATGAAGCTAAGGAATATGGAGGTAAGTAAGAAATGGTGGTAGGTAATGGTACCTTATTACAAATATCTCATGTTGGCTCTAAAATATTTGATTTGAATCTGATAAAACTTTGGCTTTGAAAATACTGCTACATGTGCCTGGAATCGAGAAGAATCTTATAAGTGTTTCTAAATTAACTGTTGATAATCATGCCTCGGTTGAATTCTTTCCTAATTGTTCTGCTTGTGAAGGATCTCGCCAACAAGGAAGGTTTTAGTGCGAGATGAAACTTGAAGATGGTTTATATCACCGCATCTCCCTAACTACAACTCAAGACCTCTAAACATAAGTTCAGCTAATCACTATCAGTCCAACAACACTCGTACTTTTCTCAACACCAGTTTGAATCAATCCATTAAGTCTACCAGTGATAATTCCTTAGAATCAAAAGTCGAAATGTGGCACGAAGGCTTGGTCATCCTATGTTTTCAGACATTAAAGCCAAGTCCTAAAGTCCTGTAATAACTTCAAAGTTATCAATAATAAAACCATTTTCTTGGGTGAAGCATGTCAGTTTGGCAAATCTCATGCATTACCTTTCAAATGATCATTCTTCCATGCACAAATGCCACTTGATCTAATACATACCGATGTTTGGGGACCTTCTCCCATTAATTCTACTTCGTGGTTTAAGTACTATATGTTATTTGTGGATGATTGTACTAGATATACTTGGATTTGTCCTTTAAAACATAAATCAAAGTCCTGCATTACTTTACACAGTTTAAAAGGTTAGTTGAAAACCAATTCGAGAGAAAAATTAAAATCCTACAATCTGACATGGGTGGAGAGCACATAAATCTGAACAAACTAGCCATAGAATCAGGGATTGAACTAAGAAATTCTTGTCCTCATACATCAACCCAAAATGGAAGAGCTGAAAGAAAACACAGACATATAACTGAAATCGGTTTAACTCTTTTGGCTCAAGCACATATGCCTCTACACTATTGGTGGAAAGCCTTTCTAACTGCAACTTATCTTATAAATAGAATGCCTAGCCCATTGCTCCAACATAGATCACCTTATGAAACTTTGTTTAAACACATCACATATTACAAACTTCTTAAGGTTTTTGGATGTGCTTGCTATCCATGTTTGAGGCCATATAAAAAACAAAAGTTTGATTTTCATACCCAAAGATGTGTCTATCTAGGACCTAGTGTGTCTCACAAAGGATACAAGTGCTTAAACTCTAATGGTATAATTTACATCTCTAGACATGCTGTCTTTGATGAAAACTATTTTCCCTTTAAGGAAGGTTTTCTCAACAAATCACACCAATCCAAAAACATTCATATGACCTTACATCATCTTCCTTTTGAACACAACTTTTACAAAGACACTTCCGATTCAAATTGAAAAATAAAGCATTCTACAGATGAACCTGCACATGAACTATCTGTTCAAAGTGAGAATGATGAAGGAATGGATAGTAAATCATCACAACAGTTAGAAGAAAGAGATACACAACCTGAGGCTTCAGAATCTCAAGCTGGAATCAAAATTTGGGTGGATGATAAGTGCATTTTGTGCACTTATTCGAGCTTTTAAACTAAGCTTTTATTTTGTTATTTTATTGATTTTTTACTTAGTTTAGTGTATTATTCTTTTTATTTCACTTTTGGACCTGTTTATAAACAAATGGAGAAGAATGGACTGAAAGAACAACAACTTGGTGAAATCGACAACTAAATTAAGTTTTTGAAGTGAATATCAAGAGCTAAACATTGGAGGATGAGAAAGAAGATAAAATCAATAAGTTTAAATTGTGTTGGAGTGACAATGAAGAGTTGTATCAATGGATCAAACATCGAAAAGCCAAAGAACCGAATTGAGAAACTACCTACTGAAGTATGTGGAGAAATTTGAGCACAATATTTGATATTAAAATCTCCAAAAGGTAAATGATATACTATTGGAAATATAATTCAATTATGAGTCCAAAACGTTTTACGGATCTCAATTTGGAGTTTCCTACAAGAGGTTATGGCCATTTGAAAAACAGTCATCGCAAATCAAACAGGGTAAGCTGGGCGATCGCCTGTGCTTAAATCAAGCGATCGACCAACCCTATTTTTCAACAACAGAATGATTTTTCCTTGGGGTGGGCGACCACCCTAGTTTTCACAAGGTGATCACCCAAAGGATTTTCGGCGAAAACAAATTTTGTTGCCTTTTTGAGTTCTAATTCAATTAGGAAATCTTTTGGGCAAGATTTTAGTGATTTTTTGAGATCTTTTGGGACACAATTAGGTAACTATAAATATGAGTTATTAACTCATAACAAAGAGACTGTCTTGGAGCCGTTTTGGAGTCTTTTTTTGTGCATTTTTGAAGAGAAGAACAGGAGACAAATCGAGAACGAAGATCAAGTTCCAAATTTTATCTCCCAATTATTGTCTTCATATCCGGGTGATGGCTTCTATATTTTCTTCTTCTTAGTATGTTAGGTTAATTCTTTTAGTGCTAGGATCATGATGAAACTTGTATCATGATCCTTTAATTGTTTGAACTTAGTTTTTGATATTTAAGCACGTTTTTAATTTTGAATAATTGATATTGATTTTCTCTTCATCTACAATTATATGCACAATAGTTGTATGATTCTTGTGGCTTGTTTTACCTTCGAGAGATGGAAAATAGGTTATACATAGTATCAATTGTCGTAGAGTCTGATAGGGGATATAAATATACAGCTATGCTTTACGTGATCTCTAAGTATTCACAAATTCTAACACATTCTTGTATGCTCGCATTCGTCATAGAAATATAGTCGTCGCATATAAGAATATGTTTAATTCTACTCGAGATAGATTGTTAAACAAATTAGGAATATTGATCTTTATAATTAAATCATGTTATCAAATTCAACGGTTCGGGTTAAAGGGAATTGATATAAGTGGATTCGGGATCCTAGTACCCTTTTCTTTTCTTTTCCAAAGTTGAAGTAATTTTTATCGAAGTTAATCTTGTTTATTTGAATTATAATTAGTTAATTGTTTTTAGTTTATAGTTTAATTAGTTTTCAATCACAAAATCTTCAAAAGTTCATTAGATTCGGTTAAAGTTAGTATAATTGAACTGAACTATCTAAATCTTCGTGGGAACGATACTCGGACTCAAAAACCAATTTATTACTTGAGCGATCCGTGCACTTTTGGAATTATTAAAGATATAAAATCGCTGACAAATTTTTGGCGCCGTTGCCGCAGATTTAGTTTTAGTTCTATTCAATTATATTAGCAGTAATTCGAACTTTATTTAATGAAATTTTTTTATTATAATTTTTTAGTTTATTTCAAAGTTGTTCAACTTGTCTCGCTTTCAAACCACAACACAAGATGGAAGACCAGAGATCAATGAAGACAATATGCTACTTTGAGACTTTCTCGACTCTCATCCGAGCCAATCTAGTATTGATGAGGACAACATGTTGTTGGAGATTTCCTTGCAATGCAAAGATGTCAATATAGCGAGATATGAGGTTAATTCAGAAATTGATGAGGACAATATGCATTTTGAGATTTCCTTGCAATGCAAAGATGCCGGATGTGAGGCTACTATATGGATGAGGACAACATGCTTGTTGGAGAATTTATCGCAGATCATCCAAATTTCTCTTGGAATGATAATTACAATAATATCATATCACAAGGTCCTCAGTTTCAAAAGCCAAAAAGAAAACTTCACTAGAAGACATTCTCGATAAATTCATCGAGAAAAAACTGATCAATTCATGATACAGATAGAGATCAATCTTCAAAATCAAAGAGCTTCAATAAAAAATTTGGAAATACTGATGGGTCAGATGCAGTTGATATATAAGCCAGAGTTACAAGTATGTTGTCGAGCAATACAGAGGTGAATCCCAAAAAATGTTTTACGAATATTACTATTAGAAGTGATGTTCAATTACCAGAAATTCATGTGAAGAGGCCAATTGCAAATAAAGAAAAAATACCGTCCACTGATGAGGAGCATGTGGAATAGACTGAGCAGACATCGAGATATTAAAGAGAGTTCGGATACACTACAAAAGTTACATCAACCGCTCCTATCAAACCATATGAACCTCCGATCCCACTTCCTCAAAGATTACAAAAGCACAAGTTAGACAAGCAATTCTCCTACTCTTCTATCTCTTCTAAAATTGATTTTTTGATCAAGGTCGATGAAGAAGTTATAATTTTCGTGGTTGTGTTCGAGCAAGGTGCTACACTAAAATCCTATTTTTATTGGGAGCACAAATTCAAAATTTTGAGGATAAATGAAAAATGGTGTAAAGTCAACAGATGCAAGTAAAGCAAGTCCTCAAAAGCATTATACAAAGTGCCGTGAGCAATCAGACAATAAGTCAAGCTAATGACTATAAATAAGTGCTTAATAGGAGGCAACCTATTTTCTAACCCTTTTATTTACTTGCTTTATATGTAGTAGTTATAATTAGTTTAAATAATTTATTAGTTTTTATTTCATTTATCCATGCCTTTAAAAAGCTTTACTATGCCAATCGCAGGATGTCCCACTTTGCAAGAGTCTCAGCTCCACATCTTATTCCATTTCAACTGGACCTTCAACCAAATATATCCATTTTCTTCATATCTATCTCCGGGAGTAATCGACCTTTTCCTCCTCTATTTGCTTTATTTTTCTATTACAATAGGGACAATATAATGTTTTAGTTTGAGGTGGGTTAAGTATCAAGATACTTCATTATTTTGAATTTGCTTATTATTCGGTCTATATAACTACAAAAAAAAACATTTGTTTTTTCGTCTTTCAAAAAAAATATTTAGCTATTGTTGAACATCTTACCGCCAATGATAATACTTGTTTGAATTTAAGAACGTTTTTAGTTAGAATATTAGACAATACTTTAACTTGTACTTTTACCTGAATACTTATCTATGTTAGACTAGATTTGAAGCACGTAGCCACCGTTGACTTATCACTTATTGGAAACATGACTTGAGTATATGTGTTGATATTATTGACTTAGATCATTGTGAAAAAATTTTGTTCCTAAATTCTTAGACTGGTAACCAAAATGTTTGAGAACAGTTTTGGGGTGTCAAAATTAGTACATGTTTTTGTAGAATTTTGATGGTTTGAGTTTTCTGGATCTCATCTTTGGTTGAATAGGTTGTAGTCAAGGTATCTAAATCGAGCACTACTCACTGCTGAAAAAATAAATAAATAAATAAAGTAAAAAGTAAAAATTAAAAATAAAATATCTGACTCGAGTAATTAAGCCTGTTAGGGTATTTTGAAATCTGATGCCCTAAAGTCATCTGACTTGGGAGTCATACATGAGTCCAAAAATAAATAAATACATAAAATTTTACATCTTTACTTCTCTTATAGTCGGTGGGACTCGAGCAATTAAGTCTGCTAGGGTATTTCAAAACCTGGTGCCCTATAGTCATCTGATTTGGGAGTTTTCGGTCTAAAGCTCGTTACAAGAGTCACATAGAAAGCTTGTGAAAGAGAAGTATTGCACAGGATGTAAAACTATATATATGAGTAAAATAAATAAAAAGTGTTAGAGGTGCTCGGTAAGGATTGCTAGGTTAGAACCTAAGAGACCGAAGATGAGAATTTAGAAATCGCTCACCATCCTAGTTCTAGGAATACAAGTTCTAATTTTTACCACTTTATTTGAAAAAGTATTGTATTGATCCGTAGGAACGAAATTTGCTAGAACACCTCGGGATTGGAGAGAAAAGCATAAGAAGTGTGATATTTTACGAGAGGTGTAAGAAATAAATGACTACAAAGGGTTCGGGGATTGTAAAAAATATCAACAACACAATATTGGTCATGGTCTAATACAAATATAAGTTCAATTTTTGGCTACTGACACACTCACTAAAAGTCGAGCATTGGATAAGTGAAACATTTTTGTGTTGTTTGATCTCTTTCTAAACGTGTTATTTTATTTTTCAAACTTGAGGCATATGATACGAAATTTAACATTAATTCATTTCTGTTAATTCTTTTAGCTTAGTTTAAATTTATAGTTTATCTTTATTTTTGTTCGAGGATGAACAAATGTTTAGTTTGAAGGTGTTTGATAAGTGTATTTTGTGCACTTATTCAGGCCTTTAAACTGAGTTTTTATTATGTTATTTTATTGATTTTTACTTAGTTTAGTGTATTTTTTTTTTTCGCTTTTGGACATGTTTATAAACAAATGGAGAAGAATGGACGGAAAGAGCAACAACTTGGTGAAATCCACAACTAAATTGAGTTTTTGAAGTGAATATCAATAGCTAAACATTGGAGGATGAGAAAGAAGATAAAATCAATAAGTTTAAAGTGTGTTTGAGTGACAATGAAGAGTTGAATCAATGGATCAAACACCGTAAAGCCAAAGAACCGAATTGAGAAACTACCCACTTTTAAATATGTGGAGATATTCGAGCAAAAATTTTGATATTAAAATATCCAAAAGGAAAATGGTATACTATTGGAAAGATAATTGAAATATGAGTCCAAAAATTTTTACGGATCTCAATTTGGAGTTTCCTACAAGAAGTTATGGCCATTTGAAAAAGTAGCCGCATGCAGATGAAATAGGGTAAGTCAAGGCGATCGCCCAGCTTAAATCTGGGTGATCGACCAACCCTATTTTTCAACAGCTGAATCATTTTTCCTTGGCCCGGGCGATCGCCCTGGTTTGTACAAGGTGATCGCCCAGTGTATTTTCGGCAGAAACAGAATTTTATTGCCTTTTTGAGTTCTAATTCAATTAGAAAACTTTTTGGGCATGATTGTAATGATTTTTTGAGATCTTTTGGGACACAATTAAGTAACTATAAGTATGAGTTATTAACTCATAACAAAGAGGCCAACTTGGAGCCGTTTTGGAGTCGTTTTTTGTGGAGTTTTGGAGAAAAGAACGGGAGACAAATCAAGAACGAAAATCAAGATTCATCATTTCAAGATTAAAACAAAGATCAATTTCCAGATTTTATCTCCCAATTATTTTTTTCATATACGGGAGATGGCTTCTATGTTTACTTCTTCTTAGTATGTTAGGTTAATTCTTTTAGTACTAGGATCATGATGAAACTTGTGTCATGATCATTTAATTGTTTGAACCTAGTTTTTGATATTTAAGCACGTTTTAATTTTGAATAATTGATATTGATTTTCTCTTCATCTACAATTATATGCGCATTAGTTGTATGATTCTTGTGGCGTGTTTTACCTTCGAGAGATGGAAAATAGGTTATACATAGTATCAATTTTAAGTAGCGTCCGATAGGAGATAGAAATATACCGCTATACTTTACGTGATCTCTAAGTATTAACAAATTTCAATGCATTGTAGTATGCTCGCATTCGTCATAGAAATATAGTCAAGTTGTATATAAGAATAGGTTTAATTCTACTCGATAGAGATTGTTAAACATATCTTCATAATTAAATCATGTTATCAAATTCAAGGGTTTAGGTTAAAGGAAATTGGTATAAGTGGATTTGGGATCCTAGTACGCTTTTCTTTTATTTTCTTTTCTTTTCCAAAGTTAAAGTAATTTTTATCAGTTTAATCTTGCTTATTTGAATTATAATTAGTTAATTGTTCTTAGTTTATAGTTTAATTAGTTTTTAATCACAAAATCTTCAAAAGTTCATTAGATTCGGTTAAGGTTAATATAATTGAACTGAATTATCTAAATCTTCGTGTGAATGATACTTGGACTCAACATCCACTTTATTACTTGAGCAATCCGTGCGTTTGCGAGATTATTAAAGATATAAAATCGCTGACAGTGGATATGCCAGAAATTGAGAAAAATACAGATAATACTGGACATCCTATGGTAACCAGATCTAAAGCTGGGATAGTCAAACCAAGACTTATACTGCTGCTATGTCACATTCCATAGATGAAATAGAACCATTTAACTTGGAGGAAGCACTGAAAAGTGAAAAGTGGTGCAAAGCAATGCAGGAAGAATATGATGCTTAGATGAAAAATCAAATATGGGTTCTAGTTCCTCCTGATCCTACAATGAAAGTAGTTGGATGTAAATGGGTATACAAACCGAAATTTGATACAAATGGAGAAATTCGGAGATATAAAGCGATTAGTGGCAAAGGGCTTCTCACAAACTTCGGGTATTGACTCATCAGAAAACATTGAGTCCAGCTTGCCAAGGCACCTATTTTGAAAGTTATACTTACAATGGCAGTCTCAAAAGGATGGAAGATAAAGTAGGAAGACATTAACAATGCTTTTCTCATTGGAAAACTAGATAAACCAGTCTATGTAGAACAGCCTCATGGCTTTATAGATCAATCTGAACCATCATTTGTGTGCAAACTCAGAAAAGCCATATATGGAGTTAAACAAGCTCCTGGAGCCTGGTACGAAATACTAAAGGAGACTTTACTGGAATGGGATCTCAAACAGTCCAGAGAAGACAATTTAGTGTTTTATCAGATCTCACAAGATCATGTAATCTATATGTTTGGTTTATGTTGATGACATTATACTTGTTCGAGAAGTACTGATCAAGTTTTGAGAAGTTAAATGCATCTTTTGCCCGAAAAGATATGGGTATTCAAAGAAGTTCTTAGGAATTGAGTTTTATAGATATGAAATTGGACTTCATCTATCATGTAAGAAGTATGCAACGGATATACTAAAGAGGTTTGGTTTTGAAAACTTGAAGCCCAACATTACTCCTATGGAAGCTGGAAGATTGATAGGAAAAACAGAAGGGATAAACCTAAAAAATCCAACTCAATTTAGAAGTGCTGTAGGGGCATTGCAATATCTTACTCATACAAGACCAGACATTACCTTTGCTATGAATGTAGTCACCAATATCTTCAAAATCCTACCGATGCTCACTGGAGTTTGTTAAAAAGGCTGTTCAGATATATAATGCTTGATATGGGATTGATCATTCATGAAGCACAAGATCTGACCATTATTGCATATGGAGATGCTGACTGGGCATCATGTCCGATGACTAAAAATCTCTTGTGGGATATTGTGTGTACTTAGGCGACAATCTGATTTCTTGGTGTTCAAAGAAACAACAAGTAGTAGCAAGATCAAGTACTGAGGCAGAATATAGGACTCTAGCACACACCACTGCAGAAATCACTTGGACTCAATCTCTTCTACAAGAACTATATATAACTCAGACTAAAATTCCTAGAATCGGTGTGACAACTTAGGGGCAAGTGCTTTGGCCTCCAATCCAGATCTATCATGCACGAACCAAGCATATAGAACTTGATATGCATTTTGTTCGAGATAAGGTTCCAACCAAACAACCGATAATAAGTTATGTTCCAACAATGAGATCAAATCATGCGGATATACTAACTAAACCTCTCATGAATTCTAGGAATTTGTATCTACGTAGCAAGCTTGGAGTAATTGAAGTTGTGTCCACTTGAAGGGGTGTTAGAAAAGAAGAAACCATGGATCACAATGAACAAATCAAAAGCAAGGACAAAGGAGTAAAATAAACCGGTGGTTGCTGAAATGGAAGCTTCGAGTATCACTCTGCTGGTGTAACAAAATCAGTTCCTTTGCATGCACACACTGTGATCAATATACATCTGTGTATATATATATATATATTGTATATATTAGACAATTGTATATATATACCACACGATTCTTTGTTGTAATTTTAAGCTTTTGGATAATAAACATTACTAATATCGTCTTCCTCATTCAAAGTCTTCCTTTAATACCTTCTGTTTCTCTTTATCTGTTTTTCTACTGTTTTTAACGAGATATATTTTTGCGTAAAGAACATCCAATTAGAAGTATTATAAAAATTATAGTTGTGGATGTCTATAACCTACAATATATTTACCCTTAACATAACTCAATGATTGTACTTTCGTGTGTTACGAATTTTATATGAGACTATCAAAGGGAACGACAAAAGGATCTATGTTTTTAATATAATTATATGAGATTGTCATGCTCATTACAACTAGAGATAGTGTATGAAGATATTGCCTAGAAGTTATAACATGGAGTACATTTCATCATAATTATTTTATACAAGTTTTAAAAAGAAGGTGGCATTGAATACATTGATGCACAAGATATAGATAGCTCGATACAAATATTTTCATTGATTGAAATCAGGGGGCCTAGCTGTACTCTTTTTTATTCATTCAGGTTTTGTCCAATGGATTTTTCTGACAAAGCTTTACGAGGTAGTGCTTGATTACTCCAAATTTTTTATAATTGTTTTTATTCTTTTGTTTGGTATTTTTGTCCTATTGGATTTTTACGAAACAATATTTTTAACGAGGAAATTATTGTACTAATGGTTATCAAAGGATGAGTCTTGTAAAATTATGGAAAACAATATTGATAACCATATTTAGATATTTCTTATATAGTCTAGATATTTTTGAAACCCTATATATATGAGTCCATCATTATAATGAAATACACAGTTTGTCTGTATCAACAAACATGATTTTCAACTGATTTTCAACTAGAAGTGAAGATTATTATAGTAGATTATTTAATTTCATGATTGGAACTTTTAAAGTTTTAAAAGACTTGTTAAGAGTCCATAAATCAAAACTTTGTAAAATGAATTAAAGATTAAGATCCCTAAACATACATATTTTTCAAGTACAAGTGGGGATTATTATAATTGCATGATTGGAACACTTAATTTTTTATAGACTTGTTAAAAGTCAACAAATCAAAACATTATAAAATGAATTGAAGATAAAGATCTCTCGACAAAAAGATTTTCAATCACAAGTGAAGATTATTATAATTGTTTATATAATTGCATGATTGGAACACTTCATGTTTTAAAAGACTTGTTAAGATTCAATTTTGCTTAGGTATCAAGCATCAAAATTAACACGTTGACTTTATCTTTGTATTTGCTGAACTTATAAGTTTGTAACAACTTCGAAAACGAAATGGCTTGAAATTTTGATAATCCAGGAATTGTATTAATAGTAATGTCGGCTTCAATCATTAATAACATGAATTAACGGAATATAGTCTATCTATGTGAAGTCATTAAATGTTGAAATACTAAATGAATCGAACTTGTGGTAGAATGAAGCGACACGAGCCACAACCCAGTTCCCACATTAGAGCAACAACATGGAAAAAGAAGAAAGAGTTATTGCTACACTTTGAAATCAAAGAATGAATTATTGCTACACATTGAAAACAAAGAATTTATGGAACTACAACAACTACAATAATTCAATAACTATCAAATACTAGAAAAATAATATTGCCAATTATTTTTTGGATTATATTTTATACTTAATAATCCTGTATATTTTAAATATATTTATAATAAGTGAAAGAGTTAAGAGAATAATCTTTGATAAATGGTTGATGAAATTGAGAAGCTGGAAAACTGAAATAATTTTCCTTCAATCACTCAGTTATTGAAAATGGAGTTGAGAGTCTCACATTTATAGTGTCTTGTAACCGAAAATAACAAGATGCAAAAGAAACGTGATTACAAAGTAAAATGCAACTTTGACTTTGTAGAAAACGTAATAATAAAGAAAGAAATAATAAAGAAAGAAAGGTGATGAGGGAATGTGTCTTCTGCTGCTCCTGCTCAACATCTGATATTTCACATCCGCCCCTCAAGGTGGAGCTTGGTGTAAGTCAACCAAGCCCAGCTTGCACAACAGCTTATTAAATTGAGGTCCTCCCAAGGCTTTGGTAAATAGATCAGCAACTTGCTCACGTGAATAAATGAATTGTGGAAACACAAATCCATCTTTGAATTTGTTGCGAACCAGGTGACAGTCTATTTCCAAATGTTTGGTGCGCTCATGAAAAACAGGGTTGGCCACGATATGAAGTGCTGCCTAATTATCGCACCAAAGAGGAATAGGTAACACTAAGGGAACTAGCAAATCTTGGAGGATATATGAAATCCACTGAAGTTCACAAACTGTAGTTGCCAGGCTTCGATATTCAGCCTCTGTCGAAGATCTAGATATGGTAGTTTGTTTCTTTGATTTCCATGAAACTGGAGCATCCCCAAGATAAATACAATACCCGGTGATAGATTTTCTGGTATCCAAACATGAGGCCCAATCTGCATCACAATAGGCTATCAACTTAAAAGTATTTACAGTGGGATAGAAGAGTCCTTTTGATGGACATCCTTTCAGATATCGTAAGAGATAAATAGCTGCATCCCAGTGACATCTGCATGGTGAACTAAAGAATTGACTAAGTTGTTGAACTGGAAATGTAATATCTGGTCGGGTTAAACTTAGTTATAAAAGTCTCCCAACAAGTCGCCTATATTTATCTGGTTCATCAATAAGTGGCCCAATCATTTCAGTCAACTTAATTCCTTTTGGGAAAGGTGTAAAAGCTGGCTTGGCACCCATAAGACCAGCATCCTGGATGATGTCAAGAGTATACTTTCTCTGGTTTATATAGGTTCCAGATTCAAATCTTGCTATTTCTAGTCCCAAGAAGTATTTTGCATGCCCCATATCTTTGATTGTGAAAACCTTATGTAAGAATTGCTTAACCTCCTTGATATCCTCGCTCATTATTTCTAGTTACCAATACATAAACATACACTAATAATGCCAAAATGAATCAACCATGTTTAAAGAACAAACAAAGATCATGTCTTTGATTGAAGGAATCCAAATTTTAGAAGTTCGCTACAAAATTCCATATTCCACTGGCTGGAGGCTTGTTTTAAACCATATAAACTCCTCTTTAATTTGCACACCTATCCTGGTTTCACATTCTCCAATCCTTCTGGGGGTTTCATAAAGACTTCCTCATCAATGAAACCATGTAAAAATGCATTATTTATGTCAAGATGATGTATTCTCCAAGATTTTGCAGTAGCTACAGCTAATAGGACCCTTACTGTGACTAGTTTTGCTACTGGAGAGAAGCTGTCTTTGTAATGAATTCCAAGTAACTGATGGTATCCTTTTGCCACTAATCTGGCTTTAAACCTGCTCATTGTGCCATCAGGGTTTAATTTCACCTTATAGACCCACTTACATCCAATTGCATTCTTCCCATGTGGAAGTGATGTTAGTTCCCAAGTGTTATTGCATTCTAAGGCTTCCAACTCCCTTTTCATAGCATCCACCCAATCTGAAGATTTACTTGCTTGATAATAAGAAGTAGGTTCCTGTACATTTGATACATTTGCTAGAAAAGACATATATGTGCTAGTAAAGTTAGGATTTATAATGTAAGGAAAGGTGGGAGGTGTATAGGAATTTTTATGTGAGAATGGACATAGGTTTGAAAAATCAGTCTCTGGTATTCTGTTTGAAAAAGTGGAGTTGGTTATGTAATCTTGTAACCAAAGTGGTTTTGCAGTGTTTCTTGAACTCTTCCTAATAGATGTATCAGGATTTGTATTAGAAATAGGATTATCCGATCGACCAATGGGTGATTACATTACGGTGAAGGTGAAAAGCGCAGCAATGGTGTATCATTATCAATAGAGTCAAGCATATCGATGATTGAAATTGAAGTCGAGTTTAGGGTGTCACATTTTCGAGAGATAGGTGAGGATGGATGAGAATAATCGGTGGGAACAATGGGCAGTGGACAATTATCGTGAATGGATTTATGATTTATAAAAGGAAAGACAGTTTCATAAAATAAACATCTCTAGAAACTTGGGTTTGATGAGTGTCAAGGTCATATAATTTGTACCCTTTTTGCCTGGATTATACCCAATAAAAACACATCTTGAGGCTCTAGGATCAAACTTGTCTTTGTGTGGTTTGGTGATGGTAGAATAGCAAAGACAACCAAAAGGTTTTAAGACATTGTAATCTGGTTTGTGTCCAAAAAGAATCAGAAATGGTGTTTTCCATTGAATAAGTGGACTAGGCAACCTATTTATGATAAAAGTTGCCATAAGTATGGAATGAGACCAGAATTTGCTTGGCATTTTGGACTGAAACATCAAGGAACGGGCAATTTGTAATAAATGTTTATGTTTTCTCTCCACCACCCCGCTTTTGCCGACATTCTAAATTAGTAAATTCATCCCATTGTCACCCTTACACATTTAACCCGTTTTTGAAATTGTGTGTTTATCAAGATAAAGAAATTTTTCAGAATGGTTGGGACTTGAGTCTTATGAACAAGCAAGAATGTCCAAGTGGATCTACTATAATCATCCACAATAGTTAACACGAAAGGAGTACCAGTTATAGATGGTTTTCTATAAGGTCCCCATACATCTACATGAATTAAGTCAAAAATGTCTTTTGTATGAATGTGACTGGAAGGAAATGGCATTCTTGCCTGTTTTAATTTATGACAAACATCACATTGTAATAAATTGTCAATGTCAGGATTATTACATAAAGATTTCACGAAATCAAGATGTCTTAATACAGATGGTGAGGCATGTCCAAGTCTTTTGTGCCAGTCAGAAATGGAGGAAACATGTGTCTTATTTGTGTAGCAACTTTCATTAGAAACATTTGAGGAAATTGTTTGAAGTTGAGGTGTGGGCTTTGAGATCTTTGAGGTGAGGCTGGATTTGTCAAGCACATATAATCTTCCAATCAATTTTCCAATAGCCAAGACTTGATCAGTCTGCAGGCCCTATAAAATGCAATGTGTAGGGTAGAAAATGAATTTCAGTTGGGCTGTTTGAGTTAATTTTTTGACTAAAAGCAGGTTAAATTTAAAACTAGGGACATAGAAAACATAAGTGAGACATAATTGATGGTTGAGATTGACATGACCAGTGCTTGACAAATTTAATTAAACCATCGTGAGATAAACTGGTGTTGGATGTTTCACCGGTTGAGGATTGGTTAGGAGGTTAAGACTAGCACATATATGACAACTAGCTCCAAAGTGTCAATTATCCGTGCTCCATATTCTAATTGATCAAACAAAGTAAAAGCATGATTAAGTGAACTCATACCAAATATTCACCAAGATGTGCCAGATTAACTGACTCCCACTCCCACTCTGTAATTGTCCCTTCATTAGCTTCAAAAACTCCTGCTTTGAATTATGTTTGTAAGATTTGTTCCACAGGGAATGTTACCATCCCTTCAAAGATTTTATCCACGTGCAAATCTAGAGGTGAATCTGCCATGTTTGACATTATTCTTCCAGCTCAACCAGTAGAAGTTCTTGTCCTCTGAGCATTTTGATTTCGAAACTAATCAGGATAGCCGTGTATTTTGAAGCAATTATCTCTAGAGTGACCTTTCATGTTGCAATGGTCACAATATTGATTTGATTTGTCCTCAGCATTCATTCTTCTCATAAATCCTCTACCTCTTCCAAAGCCTTCTTTTCCTGACCAACTACCTCTTCCAGACGCATTACCATAACCTCCTCTGTAGGAACTACTTCTTCCAGTATTTTGTGATCTCATCATCATAGCACTATTTTCATTCATTTCGGATAGTTATTGTGATGATCTCTGCTTTCTCTACTCTCAAAATCATAGAATATGCCTTAATTACACTTGGTAAAGGATCCATAACTAGGATCCGGTTTCTTACATGATCATATGTGTCATTCAAATCCATTAAAAATTGGATTAATCTGTTTAAAATATTTGCATCTCACTACCTCCTTAGCAAGACACCACATGTACATGTTGGGGTAGGCACCGACATGCATATTCATCCCATAGTTTCTTCCGCTTTAGTGAAATACATAACCACAGTGCATGTCACCTTGTGTTATACTCACGATCTCACATCAGAATGATACAGGAGAGGTCCATTGCACTCTCAAATCTCTCTCGCTCAAGTTCCTCCCATAAATCTTTAGCTAAACCAAATTATAAAAATGCATCAACAATATCTTTTGAAATAGAGTTTAAAATCCAGAAATCACCATGCGGTCTACTCGTGTCCATTGTTCATAGTTTGGTAAACTTTTATCCCAGATGCCAGATTTACCATTGATGAAACCAAGTTTAACCTTCGCCCTAATGCGATCTTCACAGATCGACTCACTCAAATAATTGTTTCCAAAGTGAGGTGTGAGGTAACTAGCATCATACCGGATGGTCCGATGCATGTAAAAATAGCGGATCTCCATTATACCGATGTTCCTTCTCAATTGGATCTACATTCTCTCGTATTTTCACTCGTCTTGCAAGATCCGTTGCTTGCGCCATCTTCAATTAACCAGCCAGTAGTAGATCTGAACCTCAATCCCAATCAATCGTGACAGCCCGGTGTAATTGCTCTGATACCATGATGAAATTGAGAAGCTGGAAAACTGAAATAATTTCCACAATTTATTTAATCACTCGATTCTCGAAAATGGAGTTGAGAGTCTCACATTTATAGTGTCTTGTAACTGAAAATAACAAGATGCAAAAGAAACGTGATTACAAAGTAAAATGCAACTTTGACTTTGTAGAAAACGTAATAATAAAGAAAGAAATAATAAAGAAAGAAAGGTGATGAGGGAATGTGTCTTCTGCTGCTGCTCCTGCTCAACATCTGATATTTCACAATGGTAGTGTGAAATTAATCCACAAAGATTAGTGTTCTTCAAAATAAGGGCATTATTGATCAAAAAATAATATAAGAGTAGAAGTGCATGTGAATGTTTTCGAAGAAGATGGACTTTTTTTCTAATAGGGATACTATTTAATTTAAAATTGTATTTTTGACCCTTATCATGTTTTTAGATTTTTTTAATTTATAATAGTAATTGGTATTTTTTAATAATTCTGAAAAGTTTATGCTCAATTAATTAGCAAACTACAGTTGTGTTGAAATTATTTTTTAAGTGTGTCTTATAAAATGTGTGGTTAGTAAGTCGACACGGTGACTAATCCATACAACCACACCAGAATGTAAATTGAATGATTTAGTTTCTTTTCCTTAAGTTAATTTGTATGTAGTGTAGGACAGTTGTTAGGCTGGTACCGCTTCAAGCCATGGTATCTTTTGGCCCTTTCTAGGTTGTACTTAGATTTGATTCGAAAAAGGTGCATGATCCTATGTATATATCCTCGTGCTGATTAACTTCGCTGAATAAAAAAAAAAAAAATAAAATTGCCACTATATTTTGTCAATTTGTGTTTTTAAAAGTTTGTACATTTAGTATCCAAACTAGAACTGTCTGACTTGCATGATGTGGATGAATGAAAAATCTTAATATAAATAAACAAAAATTAATCTTCTCTCGCAATTTGTCATCAAAGATTAATATGAAGCGATTGTATGCAATTGCAATATTCTAAGTTGCAAACTATTCTATCTGTACCACAAAAATAGACATATTTCTATTTTCACATAGATTAAAAATTTTTAATTAATATAGTTGGAAAAGTTATGCTTTTCGTAATACATATCTACATTAATATCATGGTAGTTTATATTTGTTGATAACAATACACATTAAATAGGAGCATATCGTGAACTATGAAATCACTTATAATTTCAACAAAAAAGTGGACTATAAATTAAAATCAGTGAATAAAAAAAAGTAAGCATATCTTTGTGGAATGGAGGGAGTATAATATTATGATGTGAATGTGAATGTGAATGTGTCTTCATGTTCTTGACAAATGGGTACAATAATTCAGAATTTTGAAATGATTCATCGAATATTATGCCCACTAGCCCTCTTAGGTTACGTCAACAGATATTAAACAAAACATTGAGCAACAATCACAAGCATATCAAGATTCTCCAAAGACAAATAATTAAAGGTCCTATTTCGCTTGAAAATTCGTAAGTGCACAGTATCAAACAAGTAATAAAGAATGAATCAAGTATATATGGTTCTACTAGGATTTTGTACTTGGATTTGAATTAAATTAATTCTAACTTTAATTGAATAAGTAAAAATACAGTTTTTAAATGGATAACTAAAAGTTACTAAAATGAAGCTTCGAAAAGGGTTTTCGACAATCTTTGAGAAAATTCGAGTTTGTGAAGGCACTAGAACTCTGATTCTACCTTTGTTCATTTACTTTAATTTTCAAATTCCATAATTGACAAATACTTTTTTGAATTGACATGAGTATTCTTAACTTGTCTAACGATCTCTCGAATAGCGAAAATTGTGTATTAGTAAAAACACAATGGAAAAATTGAAGAATGAATAAAATATCACATGAACCATAGTGGTATATCTCTATCTCCTAACGTAATCTATGAGATGTGCAAAACCTATATTTGACCTCTCAAAATAATGTAAGTCGCAACACCGTTAAAATAGCGATTCTAGGTAGTTAAAACTTGGCCAGCCATGTTCAAATTACAAGAACAACTATATGGAAAATAAAACATCACCTGAATCTTCAAATATCACTTCAAAAATCCAACGAAGATCTTCGTTTTCAGCTTTTTCTTGCTTCAAAACCTAGGATTCTAGGTGTGTGTTGTTGTGTTTTTCCCAAAAGAGTCTAACCTAATGAAATCTAAGAGTTCAATTATATATATATAGGTAAAGTTTTCACATAATATTTTGTGCAAACATGGACAAAAATGTCCATAGGATTACTTGACTTAACGCAAACTTTGTCTACAACTGTGAGATTTTTGATAAGTGCATTTTGTGCACTTATTCGGGCATTAAAAAAACTAAGCTTCTATCATGTTATTTTATTGATTTTATACTTAATTTAGTGTATTATTCTTTCTATTTCAATTTTGAACCCGTTTATAAGTAATTGGTGAAGAATGGACGGAAAGAGCAACACTTTGGTGAAATCGACGAGTAAATTAGAATAAGTTGAGTTTTTAAGTGAATGTCAAGAGCCAAACATTGGAGGATGAGGAAGAAGATAAAATCAATAAGTTTAAGGTGTGTTGGAGTCATAATGATGTTGGGATTTTTCTCAAAACTTACCAAAATCAAAAGATGCACTAATTATTGAAAAGGAAAAGATATGATATTATATTATATTTGGTGATGATATTATATTTGGTGAGTAAAATTGAACAAGTCTCAAATCTTGGACGATTGGTAGTGAAAACCCGGAAGACATCTAGGTCGATTAAAATTGAAAAAGTTTCTAAATCTTGGACACTTTTGTAGTCAAAACATGGAAGAAAATTGGGTCATAAGTTAACTATAAATTGACGTAGTTTATTCTTTTTTCTATATGTGACTTGAGGGTTTTATGAGAGAAAAATTGTAAGCCTAGCATTATATTTGTTTTTCTAGTTCTCTTTGTGGATTATACAAAGAGTAGAAATTAGTGGGTGTGGTAAAACTTAGGATATTATTTTTCTTAAGATACTTAGAGAATTTTGGTGGGTAACAATTTTTCATATAGTGAAAGCTTTGACAGTCCATAAATCTTTCTCTATTTTTTATATTTTTATGCTTTGTTATCTTTCTCTCGAACAATGATCTTTTGGGCAATAAAGGAATTGGTCTCAATTCCCAATAAATGAAGAATTGAAGCAAATGATCAAACACCTAAAAGTCAAAAATCGAATTGAGAAACTACATCTTGAAGCATGTGGAGAAATTTCAGCACAAATTTTGGTATTAAATTCTCCACAAGACAAATGATATACTAATTGAATTACGATTCAAACACTTTTTACGGATCTCAATTTGGAGTTTACTACAAAACGTTATGCCCGTTAGAAAAACAGCCACATAGCAGAAATTCTAAAAATGGGCGAACGCCTAGCTTCATGGAACAATAGCAGAAAGCAAAAACGAAGCCTGGGCGAACGCCCGTGTATTTTCTTAAAAAAGACCAGATTTTGTTACCTTTTTGAGTTCGACTCAATTAGAAAACTTGTTGGGATGCGATTCTAATGATTTTTGGAATCTCTTTGGGTACTATTATGGAACTATATATATGAGTTCCTAACTCATAAATTGGGAGTCGAATTATTGGAAGAATTTAAGAAGAGAAATAAGAACGAAGATTGAACGAAGATCAAGATCCAATCTTTTCAAGTTTTCTTCCTATTTGGGTAATGGATTTTATATTTTCTTTTTGTTTTTTTCTTATTAATATGCTAGGTTAAATCCCTTTAGTGCTAGGATCATGATGAAACTTGTATCATGAACCTTTAATTCGTTGAACCAAGTTTTTTATATTAAAACATGTTTTTAATTTTGAATAATTGATTTTGATTTCTTTTACTCTATAACTATATGCGCAATGGTTGTACTCCCTCCGTCCCAAATATATAGGCTGATTGGGTTTTTCACATGGATTAAGAATGTTATTGAAAAAGTAAATTTGACTAATAGTTTTCTTAATTTACCCTTATTTAATGAGTATTATTTAATGTACAATTTCAAGATTAAGTTGGAAAAAATGATTATAAATAAGCAAATTAAATAAGGATATTTTAGTAAAAGAACAAAAAAAATACCTCAAAAATAGAAACAAGCCTATATATTTGGGACTAGAGAAAAAGGAAATGTGGCCTATATATTTGGGACGGAGGGAGTATGAGTTTTGTGGCTTATTTTACCTTCAAGAGATTAAAAATAAGTTAAATAGTGTATCAATTGTCGTAGAGTCCAATAGATGATAGAGATATACCGCTATACTTTATGTGATCTTTAAATATTCACAAATCTTAATGCATTCATGTATGTTCGCATCCATCATATAGATATAGTCGGGTCACATATAGTGATAGGTTTAATTCTACTCGAGAGTAATTGTTAAACAAATTAGGAATATTGATCTTTATAATTAAATCATATTGTCAAATTCAACGGTTTAGGTTAAAGGGGATTGATATAAGTGAATTCGGGATCCTAGTATGCTTTTCTTTCACATATTCAAAGTAATTCAGTATAAACTCAATCTTTTATTTATTTAAATTATAATTAGTTAATTATTTTTAGTTAATATTTTAATTAGTTCATAATTAACAAAACTTCAAAAATTATTTCGATTCGGTTAATGTTAATTTAATTGTGTAGAGCTATCTAAATCTCTATGGGTACGATACTTGTACTCTAAATCTACCTTATTACTTGTGTGATCCGTACACGTGAGGTACAAAAATAATTTCTAACAACTATCATAAGCGAAGCTCTAGCTCCCTCGAGCAAAATTGAACTGCAGCTTCTGTTTTTCAGTTTGACAATTTAGACTCATTCCAGAGAAATTTTTGTGCAGTGAGGGTGTTTTACCTCTCTTTTATTCCTTGTTGAATCACTCGAGCACACCGTGCCGAATCTTCTTGTTTTCATTAATATATTTCTCAACAATGTACCTCAAGCTCAGGTTTTATAAAAAAAATAACAAAAACGAAGCAAAAATTTTTAAAAATGTAATTCAATACACTAACAAAGCCTAGTTAAACAGTCGAGATAAATGTAGATTTTACACTTATCAATCCTTATGTGGAAATTTTATTGTCAAACAAAGAATCAACTATTAGAAATTGATACATTGTTGGAATTTACGTAAAATGACCAAGCAATCAAATCAAATATGGAAGAAAATTAAGCCGAGGCAAGTGTTGAACACTTTGTTCTTAAGTCAATTTTGCCTGCAAATGGTGCCTATGGTATAAGGCAATTGACTCACAAGATACATCGGCTTCCGCTTGTGTTTGTAGCACTTCCAAACACAAGCACAACGAACCAGAAATGGTCTATGTACTCCAAAGAATGAAATGAAATGCAAAATCAGAAATTCAAGCAACAAATGCAAGAATTTTTGATTCAAGAAGTGATGAAATATGAGTGTATGTTATGCAAATGTTTTCTCAGATCGGTTCTCTCACAAAATGGACGTCCAGAGGTCCTTTTTAACGTTGGAGATCAGTTGAAAACGAAAAGGAATGAACCAAATCGTACAACCCTTCAAAAAGACATGTTTGTTCGCGTAAACCTATGTGATCGCATGGTTTTATCAAGCTGCGATCGCAAGGTACAAAATTCAAAACAGAACTTGATCCAATTTAACCATGCGATCGCATGGAAGGACTCAAAAACGTTCTGCTTAAAAATTAGGTAGATTGCGATCGCAGGTGGAAATACCCTTACGATCGCATGGTCAAAACTTTGACCCAAAATTGTCCTTTTCCGTAATTTCTCATTCATTAAATATTGGTTTCGAGATGCCAAATATACTCTTTAAACATGCGTATAATTCGACAAGCAAGTAAGGGCAAACAATTTTGCCTAAACAGATTGGGTCGGGTTTGTATATTTTGGCCAAGTTGACACGAAGTCACTTAGTTAATTTCTTGACATTTTAAACCAATTTCCAACAAATACCAAGTCCTTGATTTTCCTCACATGATTTTTGTTCTAAGAAAAATAAACGAGACAAAAAATAAAAGTATATAGAGAAAACAACGTCGAAATCAGAGACTGTTGAAAATATATATATATATATATATATATATATATATATATATATATATATATATATATATATACTCGCATATTTTATTTGGCTCTTTGACTTTAAAACCTTGAGGTTGTGTCATATCCACATCCTTCTGAATATTCCCACTAAAAATGTGATTTTGACATAAAATTAAATGCGTTAAGAAAGATGAAAGAGATTTTTTGACGAAAACTAATTAGAAAATATTTTTAAATTTCATTAATAAAAAAACTAATGAAATAACTGATATCCTTGCTGTTTTTATAGGTTAAATTCCTACCTGATCTATCCTTAACTCAAGTAACTAATCTTGACACAACTATATTACCTAATCTTAGCATAACTTGGATTGTATAATAAACAATAAAAATAATAATAATAATAATAATAATAATAATAATAATAATAATAATAATAATAATAATATATAATCATGATGATAATTATAATGATAATAGTAAATAATAATAATGAAAATAATAATAATGATGATGATGCCAAAAACTCCCATCCACAAGAAATATTTAGTCACACTATTTTCATAAGAAAATACATCATATAAATTTAAAAATAAACAATAAACTAAAGTAGGGGACGAAATATTCTTTTCCAAATGATTTAAAAATCAATTTAATATAGCTTATTAAATGAAAATTCCGTGCATAAGTTTCAGAAAATCAAATAAAACAACATAATAGTTGACCTTTTCATTTTTCAATTGTGTAACTAATAAGTTGTTTGATAGTGAGAGATCCTTCTCATTCCCATCGTGATACTTTGCATCGGACTTAGGCGCTTTTGAACTGTACTTTATCTATTGAAGTGGCCTTTTGGAAACAAAAGGCGGGGCACGTTGGACTTGTGAGAGTGATCATAATACCCGATACTTCCATTCTATAGTTCAGGGATGACGTATTCGTGTCAGGATCCAGTTTATTACTTTAGCTTCAGGAGAGGTGTTTGAGTTTTCTAAGACTATTCAGTATTCAGCAGTATCTTTCTTCCAAGAGCTTTTGTCGGTTCCTCCTCAGCTTGCCGACCCTACTTGACCTGGTATTATACCTAGATTGGTTCCGGTGAGGACAATTTGCAGCTTAACCGGACTTCTACTTTGACTGAGGTGCAAGTGGCTATTTTTAGTATTGACCCGGATAGTGTCGCCGGGCCAGATGGATTTTCTTCTCACTTTTGTAGGTATGTTGGGACATAGTATCGATGATGTGTTTCATGCAGTCTTGGAATTCTTTGCTGGAGGGCACTTGCCTAGGGGTTTTACAGTTACTTCTATTGTCTTGCTTCCAAAATGGGACAATGCATGTAGATGGTCAGAATTTCGTCCTATCAGCTTATGTACGGTGTTTAATAAGTTGATTAAAAAGCTGATGAACTCACGACTGAGTACTTTACTACCTCAAATCATCTCAGTTCTTCAGAGCGAATTCATCTCGAGACAGCTCATTGGGGATAATGTCCTATTTGTACAGGAGTTACTACATACACTTCATACGAAAGTGTGAAGGGGTAATATTATCCTCAAGCTTGATATGGCTAAGGTCTAGGACTGCATGGATTGGAGCTTCTTGATATCCATTATGGAGGGTTTTGGGTTCGATGATCTTTGGATTGATCGGATACAAAGGTGTATTTTAGAGTATCAATTCTCGGTCCTGCTTAATGGCAGACCATGTAGATTTTTTTCATCATCTCGGGGACTTAGACAGGGCGATCCCATATCTCAATCGATGTTTATTATTGCTGCAGACTATGTTTCACGACTACTCACTCAGCAATATCATCATATTCCTTCGATGGCATACAGACATGGGGGTAATACTCTTATCTCTCATTTGTCATTTGCAGATGATATGATTATTTTCACCAATGGCCAGAAGTAGTCTATCAGACGAGTATTACATTGTATTGCGCACTATGAGGGGGCTTCTGGGCAGTTGGTGAACAGAATTAAGAGCGGGATTATCTTATCTAGGATATTTTCTACTAATTAGATACACATATTGCAAAATCTAACAGGGTTTCATCATCGCAGCAGAATTCTTCACTTATCTTGGTGTTCCTTTATTTAAAGGAGCCAGGAAGATCTTCTTGTATGATGTCTTAATCCGTAAAGTCCGGAGTAGGATTTTCGACCGGGCCTCGAGGCTCTTATCATTTGGGGGACTGATTACTTTAATTCGATCGGTGCTATCTTCTATTCTTCTCTATCTCCTTCAGATTATGAAGCCTCCCAAGGCTATCTTGAAGAAGTTAGAAGGCCTATTTGCTAGGTTCCTTTGGGACTCCAGAGACAATACACCCAGATTACATTGGAAGAGATGGAAGGACCATTGTATTCCTACTGAGGATGGTGGATTGGGCTTTAGAATACTGCAGGATCTTGTTGATACATTCTTCTTAAAGCTATGGTGGTTATTTAGATTTCAGCGGTTATTATGGGCCCAGTTTTTACTGAGTAAGTATTGTAAAGATATCCATCCATTGGTGACTACTATTCCTTACTATGCTTCAGCTGTATGGAAAAAGCTGAAGCATATAGGCCCACATGCAGAGACACACATTGCTTGGAAGTTAGGGCGTGGGCAGATATTCTTTTGGCGTGACTGTTGGATGGACGAGTCTACATTAGCTGATCATCACCCACACTAGACACATTCTTCTATCAAGGTTAGAGAATTATTTGATGATGCTGGATGGAACATTGGCAAACTTCTTTAGCTTCTACCATTTATTATTGTTGAACAGATAGGGAACATACCTATCATTGCTGAGGTGCACGATCAAATTATGTGGAAGGATACTTTGGATGGTAGATTTGCTACCAAGTCTGCATGGCAGCTAGTTCGCATGGAGCATACTATTCAGGCTGTATACAACATGATTTGGAGTTCTATTATCCTGACGATCGCCTCTCTTTTCTTCCGGAGATTATGGCGGTGGTCTTATCCCAGTTAATGTTGTGATTTAGAGGCGATTGGGAGTCATATGAGTTCTCATTATTAGTGTATCTCAAATATTGAGGCTATTCAACATTTGTTTGTTGATAGTAGTATAGCCGACCGTGATTGGGCACCATTTTTCCGACATTTTTCATATAACCCTTCGGTTGATGGAGGGTTTTCGATGATCGCTTTCGCCTTGGCATTTTTCCGGTCAGTTTATCGAAAAGGTCATATTCGCACAATCATTCATCTTTTGATTCTCCTCGGTTTATTTAGACTACGAGGAATAATACTGGCACCGCCGGATATCTCTATGGAATCGAGACGGATGATCTAGAGAATATACCATACTATCTCACTACTACATACATGCTTTTTATTTCGAGTTATTCATTGGCGATGGGATATAGATATTGCTCCTCTTTTTGGTATATCTCTTACTACTCTATCCCTTCATCCCTCTGTTTTGGTTTATTGGCGTACTCCACCAGTGAGATCTTACAAGTTCAATACTATTGGATACGTCAAATATGGATTTGCATATGGATGAGGGATTATTAGAGAATCAGGTTAGTGTGTTCGTGCATTCTTCTCTTCATATGGCGAGTGCCCTATTTTGGAGGCCGAGCTTAGGGCTATTCTTGATGGTATCATTCTTGCTCGAAGGACTGTACTCTCAGATTTATGGATTGAGGCCGACTCTACTTTGGCCATTCACTGCATCACCAAAGGTGGAGGACCTTGGTCTATTCAGGTCACTCTTTGCCACATCAGACATTTCCTTGCCTCCAACTATAATACTATTTCTCATATTTATCGAGAGGCAACCAGTGGCTAATTTACTTGCTTTAAAAGGTTGGGAACGTCGTTGCTATTTTGAGTACAAAGGTTTCAAGACTTACCGCAGCTGACATCACTGATTAGTTTGAATTGATAGACATGGACTTCCTACAATTAGGGGACTATAGATTTTTTAGGATTTATTGTTTGGGAGATAGTATCTCCTTATTTATTTCTTTATTAATTATTCATTTATTTGTTTGTTTTCGCTCTTCCCGATTGGAGGTCGTGTTTTATGCCCCCTCCCATGTATTTTTTATGAGTTATTTATAGAAGGTTGGGGTATCCAAACTCCCATCCTTTCCTGATGGAGGCTTAAAAACTACACTAGGGATGTGATGGTGTGTTGACTAAAAAAAAAAGTTGTTTGGTAGTGATGAATTTATAAGTTGTTTATAATGTGTGGATAAAAAGTGAGTTGTAAATTATGAGTCCTACAAAATGTAAAAATAAAAATATATTTGACTAATTTTACAAGCTAAAATTATTATTTAAGCAACCTCAAACACATGCTAAGTCATTTTATATCCCCCTTCAATCACTATGGGAAATAAAATGCTAAGTCATTTTATAATTTTTTCCTTCCCTTCAATCACTATGGGAAATAGTAATATAGTTCCATTCCCAGCCTAGGCCCCATATTAGTTAAAAGAAATTTCAACATAGAAAATGAAAAATCTGTTATATTAGAGAAAATAATAAAAGAGAATAGAGAGAAATTATATATTTAATTACAATAATGGACTCATATATATATATATATATATATATATATATATATATATATATATATATATATATAAATGATTTGAAAGACTTATCTAGTAGGTAAGAAATATATAAATATAGTCATTAATATTAATATTGTTTTTCATAATTTTACAATACCCCCACCCCTTCATTTTTATAATCATTAGTATAACAACTACCTCGTTAAAAACTGTCTTGAAAATCCAATTGGACAAAACCTGAACGAAGGAAAAAGAGTACAGCTTCTCCCCTTATTTCAATCAATGAAAATCATTGCATCGAGCTATCCATATCTTGTGCGTCAATTTCTTCAATGCCACCATTTTTTTAAAACTTGTATAAAACAATTATGATCAAATGTGCTCCATGTTATATCATCTTCAGACATTATCTATGGTTGACTATAGTCAGCATGATGGTATGATACAATTATATTAAAATTAGATCTTCTTGTTGCTCTTTTCAGGAGTCTCATATACGATTTTTAACACACGAGAGTATAACCATAGAGTTGTATTAAGGGTAAAATGTATTGTATGTTATAGACATTCATAACAATAATATTTATAACACTTCTTATTGGATATCATTTACACAAAGAATATGCTTCATTGAAATCTTACTAGGAAAAACTCTATGGAAAAAATCTTAATCAAGGAAAAAGAGTACATATTTTTTTTTTAATACACTATGAAAATTGACTCGTTAAAAATCTTGCCGAAAAATCCAAATGGACAAAATCAGCCAAGGAAAAAAGAATACAATGCGTATTTACTCACCCTCATCATAATATCACTAGAGATTTGTAATTTGATCGAAAAAAAGTTGAACTATATGCTTCATGCATATGAAATCCTCTAGGGATTTATATACGTAGTATTTTTAGTCATGTCAAATAAGTTGGTTATAACCATATTCATTATATGTATATCAAGTGTCATGCATTGACAGACTTACAAGATATTGACTTATGATTGCTTTACACAAGCCTTTTGTAATATTCATGATATTAAGAGTCGTGCATTACAAGTTATGACTTCATTTTTCTCATTTTCTTTTCGCATAAGTGTACATATTTAAGTGTTCAGACTCTAGGTCTAGTAACTTCTAGTTTTGCTAGTAAGTTCAATTCACTTTGATTGCATCCTTTTATTTGGCCAATTAATTCTTTGAAGTGCTACATTTTATAATATGAAGTGCTATATTATGTACAAAAGTGTTGTCAACAATATTTCCTTTTTTTTATCCTATTTCTCCATACCGACATAACTTAGATCTCTTCATTTTCAATATTTCAGATACCTAAACCTCATCTGGAATTTTACAATTAGTTATGTTCATATATCATCAAGAGTATACACATCTTTAATGGGACATCTTTACTATTTGCTCCATTTTCTTTTAAAAATTTTCTTTTAGAATCAAATGTCACAATGCTTCAGCGTACCATTAAATTTACCGATATAATGTTAACGAATTTGTCATTCCAGAATGTAAATATGAATTTGAGCATTTACATCTAGTATATGAGATTTGGCTAATCGTTTTGGTCAATTGTATAACAAAATCTTGTTCGTATTGTCATTGTATAATATGACGTATTTTTATGTATTTTTTCCAAGTTCTTAATTTCTCCCCTAACGTTGAGAAAAATGTCTTATCAAAATGATAGTCGGCAAACCATGTCATAAAATATCACACGTTAGGATTTAAGATATTTTATAAGGATTAAACTAAACATGCATTCATAACATTCTTTAATGTCCATCTGAGTGCACTATGGTGGACCAATTGTACATCTATTGCACTATTAAAATTTATTAGATGGATAATATTAGGCTCTGATCATAAGCCAATATAGTGGTGATAACTTTGATGTTGTCATGATGTATATAAGTGTTGTTGTGTATAAAATAGAATTTCTTAGAAAACATAAAAACAACCTTGTTCTCAATAATAGTGGTTTAGAAATTAATTGGAGGAGTTTAACAAAGTGCCAAACATTTTATCGTCATCCCAACTAACATTTATTAAAAGTTTGAAATTTAGCCTAGCATTAACAAAACATACCGTCTTGATTCTATAATATGAAAATTATGCTCATAATTTATAGTTTGGTCAAATAATATTGCAAACTTCAAGTTGCAAATATATGATAACACCATACAATCATCTAGTAAATTTATCTATAAGGTCAACATGGAGGATGACGGGACTTGTATGTCACACTAAATAATTTTAAGAAATGTAGAAATTCATCCCAATTTTAGTTAGTGAATGTCTACCGGTTTATATATAATGGAACTAGCAACATGTGAAGATTCATTATATTGAAAAATCTCCTTGTTTTTCATTGACATCCTTATTAATTATTCACATCATAATGGTCTAACCAGTAATGTCAATCATTATAGTTTTGAGTTATTGAACTTCTTATTCAATACAATGTAGGAAGTCCATCTTTTCTCTAAGATAAGTAATTCAACAACCAAATTCTTGACTTGATTGTTGATAAGTAAATTGATTTAATAAACTATATCATTAATCAAATAAACAAAAGGATATGATCCACTGGAAATAAAGTTCGTTACCCCGACAAGAATGACCAATTGAACTGAATTTCATAAATTACTGTATAAATCGTATCTTTCTATAAGATTAGATGATATGATATTCTTCGAAAATTATCATATCCGAAAAATTGAAATGTTGAATTCTTTGAGAGTATCAATAATCTATTATTACACAACATTAATATTCTAAAATTTTAAAGTTGTGCTTCTTCAAGAGCAACAACATAATATTTTTCTAGAATATTGGTATATATAAATTTATGCTTCCGCAAAGCAATTATATAATATTCGCTTTTAATTAAGTTGTGCTTATTCAGGAACAACAACACAGTATTCTTCTAGAATAATTTTATATTTCATGTTTCTTCAGGAACAACATCATTTTCTTTGAAAATATTCATATTCATAGCGTTCAAGAGTATTAATATAATACTTTTTGTAAAATATTAATATACAAATATTCAAATGTATAAATTTCATGTTTATACGAAACAATAACATAATATTCTTATAAAATATTAGATCTTATAAAATTATGCTCTTCGAAAGCAAGTAATACTCTACTAGAATATTAATCACAATTGCATGAAGTTTCTCTTCTATTGGCCCAAAAAAATAGATATACGTCTGTCTTTATCTTTATTCTCAAAATTAATTTTTTCCATCATATATCCTCTGTTATTCAAATTCAATATCTTGAAATCAAATTCTCAAATTCACCTTCTTTCTTCATCTGTTACATTATTCTCAAAATTGATTTTTCTCCATCATATCTCATCCCTTATGCTCAAATCAAATTCTCAAATCCACCTTCTTCTCTCTCTGCTACATATTTGAATCGTCATTCAATTTGAATCAGAACTCTACGGCCTAATCCACCGCAGAAAAATAATATATACTAGTATAATGTTGTGCTACTTTAGAAGAAATAATAGATTATTATTTAAAAATATTAAAAGCAAAAAATATAATAGATATTAGATTTTATACAATTATGCTCTTTGGGAGCAAGTAATATTCTAATAGACTATTGAGATTTGGAAAGTTGTATTATATTCAAGAAAGTAACAATGTAATATTTTTCTAGAATATGTATTAATAAACTTGTGTTTCTTTAGGAAAAACACAATTATAAAAAATATAATATTCATATAGTAAACAAATGGTTCACGAATCAAATATCTATCTAGTGTTACAAGATTTGTTGTATATATATAAAATAATAATAACAATAATAATCTAAAGTTTTAAGAGAATTAACTCACTTGATTTTAGATTTGACATATCTCAAATCTAAAGATATGAACCTGAAATAATTTGTTGCATTCGAGAAGAATTCGAAAATTTGTGAAATAAATTTTCTCCGCTATGACTCTTGAAACACTAAGATTGATGATAGATTGTAAAGTAAAAATAAAACTTTAACATTAAAGTTGAACTTTGCGTGAACTTGATATATTTGCTTGGTTATATTTCTCAGACATAAAGTTAGAAGTAGTTTAATATAAAAATTTCTAGCATTGCAAGTTTCAGAGAGTTGATTCATCTAAATATAATAAGGATGTTTCTCAACCAAAAAAAAGTTTGTTCCACCAAGACACATGAGGCAGATTATCTTTACGCTCTTAAGGGGAACAAACCTACCTTGGTTATTTCATCTGATGAGGAAGCATCTCTTGCTGAGCCATTCAAGTTCACAATTGTTGGCAAGTTTTCGCACCACCTGCCCAAAATGGTGGAGGTGCGTAATAGTTTTCGAAGTTTGGTTTTTATGGTGAATTTAAACTTGGGCTTATAGATTACAAGCACATACTTATACACTTAACGCATGAGGATGATTATAGTCGTTTAATTTTTAAAACCACTTTGGTTTATTATGGATTGCCCTATGCCTATACTTAAGTAAACTTGTGATTTCCACCCTGATGCTGAGACCCCCATTGCCCCTGTATGGATATCTTTTCCTTCATTGCCTGTTCATTTACGTGCAATGGAATTTTTATTAGCCTTATCTAAAATTGTTGGTGTGCCGTTGAGGATTGATGAGACGACTGCTCATTTGTTGGGGCCTAGTGAATCCATGGTTTGTGTTAAGGTGAATCGAGCATAAGCTCCCATATAGGATTTTGATTGATCGGGGTGAATCTCGTAGTTTTTGCGACCCTATTGTATATGAGAGGTTGCCCCAATTTTGTGCTAAATGTCGCTATATAGGGCAATATTATTGATCGGTCTGCGGTGGTAGGTGCTCCACCAATAGATCCTATTGTTGCCCAGGCTACTAAGCCTTTTGTTGCTCATGGTACTAAGCCTGCTATTGCTCTGGCTTCTAAGAATGTTGTTGCTCCATCCCCTAAGCCAATTGATGTTCGGTGCCTATTGCGTATAGGGACCCGGAAGAGTAAGGGTAAGGAAAAGGAGATTGTTGTTGAGGCTCCTAGGAAATGGGCCCCGCTTGTTGGTTCTTCTTCGCTTGTTGCTATATCGCATCCAGTTGTTCATTTGGGGACCACCCATCAACCTAGACATTCTATTCCCATCATTGTGGCTTCAAACCTATGTCATGATGTTGTTTTTTCCGATCCAATTTTAGATCACATGATATCTGTCTCTCATGAGTTTCCTATTTTGGAAGAGCCAATGCAGCCTTTTTTTATATTGATCCATATGTCAATCCACGTCTCATTAGTAATGAGATGTAGAGGCTTCGATTCTTTCTGATAATGTTAGTTCTATTCAGCTAGAGGTTTATCTGCCTGGGCTTTTTCGCAAGAATTCTTCTGATGACTTAGATGAGAGGTAGGAGGCTGATGGTTTTACTGCAGTTCAGAAGAAGAAAAAATTGAGAGTTCTGCACCCGATCAAATGGGTGACTTGTAGTCGTCGATAAGTGCTTCGTTCGCAGCCATCTTTTTACGAGTGTTATTAATCGAATGTGAGTGGTGTGCAGATTGACACTCGTAGATGACTAAAGAAATTGGTTCGACTCCATCGTATATATTTTTGGTGGTGTTGGAGCCATTTATTTTGAGGAAGAACTTTGACTTTATCAAATGATTTCTCTCTTTTAATATGGGCGTATAGAATGAGTCGGATAAAATATAGTGTTTTTGGAATTTGGGGACTACTGTTACTTCGATTGTTGATCATCCCCAATTTCTTCACATTAAAGCTGAGGATCCAAGATTAGCGAGACTGATGTTCATTACTCCGGTATATGCCTCTTGTTCGCCGGTTGGACGTAGAGATTTATGGGCGAGTCTTCACCAGATATCCCTTTCTTTCTGCAGATGGACCGTGGCTAGTTGGGATAGGCTTTAATGTGATCACTCACAATGGTGAGCATACTGGTAGGAATACAAGTGATAGGGGCTGTTGGAAAAATATGTGTCATATTTTTCATCTTTTTATATTGGCTCTCTTAATTAAAATAACTGATTTTTAATGTTAAAAGAGCAGGTCAATGTTTTCGTTATGACTGGTCTAGATAACACCAGTTTTGACTGACTGCGCTAATAAGAAGATTATTTTTCCAAATCAGTAAAGCTGCATTTTTATTATATTTCCATACACGATATATTTTGATCTCGTGAATATTATTAACAGCTTATTTTGTAGGTTAAAGAATCTTTTCTTATTCTCTTAGATTTGTTTAGGAAGGAAATATTTAAAGAAAATCTTAAGTTTCTTAAATTCCTTCTCTCTACAAATCTAGAATATCTTTGTATATATTCTTTCCTACTTATTGTCTTACCATTCATGTTGCAGATTTTTAGGTAAGAAATAATTCTTAAATTGATTTTTACTTTAACTATAAGTAAGAGTACAAATCAATAAGAAATTAAGGCTTTGAAAATTAATTTTGCTCTTGTTTCTCCAAGCTCCAAACCGCCGGATTCATTGGTGGAAAAACAAGACTCGATGCTTCATTGATTCAATTTTCAAAGAAAAAATGTTTTTCTTCAAACTCATTAAAGAATCAAAACAAATTGGTGCTCGACAAACAATTCCATATCTTGTTCAAGCTACTTGGCGTGAAGTTAAGAACAGGGGTTGTTAATCCAAGTGGTGGTTGCCGTCAAGTACAATAGGAAAGTAGTGATAAAGTCAAGACCGGTGGGTTTGATTCTACTTCATCAACAAGTCAAAAGAAAAAGTATCAAAGAGAGTTGATCTGCTTTCTTTTGATTGTTATTTTGTTAATTTTGTAAAATTACCAAAATCGATACTATTGTATTTTTGAACAAGATTATTAGTGGATTGCTTTTACCCATGGTATGGGGCCCGTAGATGTTTCTCTTCGGGTTTACCATCGTTACATCTTGTGTTCGTATATAATTCTTTAAATTTTGCACTTAACAAGATTAGATAAACGAACACTGATGTACGAGTCAAAACTGCTATCATTGTCACTCACTAGTTCTGACCATGATTTGTCCACTACTTGTTTAATTAAGATTAAAATTATTTTAATTTAATTAATCTAGGTTTTAGAACTTTCAATTTGTATCGTGAGCGGGTACATTTTATAAGTACGATCCAAAGAAATCTAGATATGGACGGAGCTCTGTTTAGACAACCGTTTTTAGATGGTACTAATTATGCCTATTGGAAAATTAGGATTCAAGTTTATATCCAATCCCATGATGAAAAAGTTTGGCACTCTATTGTCCATGGCTATAAAACTCCCACCATTATTGAAAATGGTGTAGAAAGAAAGAAAAAGGCAGACGAGTGGGCTACAACTGATTTTAATTATACTAATTGGAATTCCAAGGCCTAAAATACCATATTCTCAGTCACAGATTATAATCAATTTCGTTTGATCTCTACTTGTCAGGTTGCTAAAGAAGCTTGGGACATCTTACAGATTGCTCACGAAAGAACCTCTATTGTCAAGTTATCCAAGCTTCAAATTCTTACACTAGAATTTGAACAACTAACCATGAGAGATGATAAAACAATTGAAGGACTTCTATGCAAAAATCAGTGACATCACCAATACTGCTTATACTTTGGGAAAGAAATATTCGGAGAGCAAAATTGTAAAGAAAATTCTTAGATCCTTACCTAATCATTTTCACCCCAAAGTAACTATAATTGAAGAAAGTAAGGAGAAGGTTGAAGAATTGGTGGGATCATTGATGACAAATGAATTACATCTACAAAGGAGAGAGAAAGAAAAGGGATCTGGTATCGCCTTCAAAATTAAAAACGATGAAGAAGAGGTTGATGGTAAGGAGAGTGAAAAAATCGAAAACATGGCCATGCTCACCAAACAATTCAAAAAATTCCGAAAATGAAATCAAAAAGGAAAGAACTTGAATGCTCCATTACAACAAAAGAAGAGATGTCCAAACAACACAAGGCAAAATCCTACTACTTCCATGAATAGATCTGAAAATCGGATTCAATGTCATGAGTGTGAGGATTTTGGTCACATAACCTCTGAAAGTGCAAATACTTTGAAGAAATCTCATACCAAGAAGGCCATAAATATCGCTTGGAGTGAAGATGATGAAAAATATTCAGATGACGACGAAGACGGCAAAGCTACTGTTGATTAGGTAACGTCTTTAACTATGAACTTAACATCTCGCACTAATTCTGTGCAAAACTTGACTGTAGGTTCTGACTTCTTGACTACAACATCTGAAGAACTAGACCGTGTCTGTTCTAACTGTAGCATTGTGAACAAAAAATTAAAAGACGAACAAGAGAAGAACTTTTCTACTCACATCATGATGGAATTTTTGGAAGATGATAAGGCTGCAATTGATTCTCAAAATAATATTCTAACCAACCTCTTAAAAGAGAATGATGATCAAATTGTGAACCTTCTTAATGAATTAAAAGTTTCAAAAGAAAGAATTAAGCAATTAACAATTGGAACCTCTCGCTTAAGTGAAACACTTAGCTATAGAAGAGTCTTAAATGTCAAAGAAGGATTGGAGTATGTTGGAAAAGGTAAAAGAAAAGTTGGGAACCAAATCAATTTCATCAAAGAAACATGTTCTGCTGTTTTTCCGCATGCAATTGTTCCCATTGTTGTCGATCATCAGAGATAACTCGTATATATGCGTGTTACGCCCAATGCCAAAACTCAAAAACACTCACAACCATCAGTTAAACAATCAACATATCAATTCTCAATGCAAAGAGGTATATCGAAATACTTTGTAAAATGTTGGATATATGGTAATTTTGGACATGACTCATTTTATTGTTTATCTAACAAGAACTTGATTAATAGACAAATGAGACGCTATAATAATTCTAAATTTGGGTTAGAAAATGATTTAAATTATTATATGGTTGATGTTGCCTATAGAACGTTTATCCCTAACTCATGGTATTTTGATAGTGGTTGTTTTAGACATATGACTGGTAATCGATCATATTTATCTAACTACAAGAGTCTTGCGGTGGTTTTGGTTATTTTTGGTGATGGGGCACAAGGCAATATTGAAGGTGTAGGCATTATCCTAATTGATGGATTCTTACCGTTAAAAGAAGTTATGTTTGTCGTTGGTTTAAAAGCTAACTTGATTAGTATAGGCCAATTATGTGATGATAAACACTTTGTTATGTTCTCAAAAAAATTCATATAAAGTTTTGAACTATGATGGTAGTCAGATTCTACATGGCACTAGATCTAGTGATAAATGTTATATTCTTGACACCAACATTACTTGTCATATTTCTAAAACTCGAGTCTATGAATTGTGGCACAAATGGTTGGGACATTTGAACTATACCGATTTGTTGAGACTTACAAAATTAAATGCGATGCGAGGTGTTCATAAGCTTCTTGAAAAATCAAGGATTGTGTGGTTCATGCCTAAAAGATAAGCAAACCAAAAATACTCACAAGCAAGGTAAGTTTCTTGCTACATCTTATGTATTAAAATTACTTCACATGCATTTGATGGGACCTATTCAAACTGAAAGTATTGGTGAAAAAATATATCTTTGTATATGTGGATGATTTTTCTAGATATACTTAGATAGATTTCTTAAGAGAAAAATTTGGTGTTTTTGAAAGATTGAAATTTTTGCACCTAAAAATAACAGCAGAAAAATATTTTGAGGGAATAAAAATAATGAGGATTAGAAGTGATCATAGGAGGGAGTTTGAATATGCTACTTTCTCTAATTTTTGTGAACAAAATGGCATTTTTCATGAATTCTCTGCTCCTAAAACCCCTGAACAAAATGGTGTTGTGGAAAGGAAAAATAGGTCCTTACAAGAGATGGCTAGAGTAATGCTATGGGCTGAAGCTATTAGTACCGCTTGTTATATTTTGAATCGTGTGTCTTTAAGAAATGGAAGCACTCAAACTTCTTATGAAAGCTGGAAAAGAAGAAAATTGAATCTCAAATATTTCCATATCTTCGGTAGCAAATGCTATGTTTTAAATGATCAGGAATACTTGGGTAAATTCGATTAAAAAAATAATGATGGAGTGTTTATTGGTTATTACGAGAACAAATTGAGCTTATAGAATTTATAACATGCGTACTCGGACTATCATTGAATCAATCAATGTAAAATTGATGACACCGATGATTTTTCATCCTATTTACAGGAGCCTAATATTCAGACCTTAGAAGAACATGTTGTTGGACGTCAACTTACTAAAGACAATCACATGTCTGCACTAGACGATGATAAATGAGAGCAATGTACCAACATCCAGTTATGGTGTCTCTGCCCCTGCTCCTAGAAGTTTTGATGTACCAAATACAAATAATGAGCAGAACATTAGAAGGCAACCTCCTTCTTGGATACAGAAAGCACACCCATTGGACAATGTTTTCTCAAATTTTGGAGACAAGATGATGACTAGAAGGAGGCTTGCTAATGAACTTGGAAATGTTTGCTACACTTTACAAATTAAACCCAAAAAATAGATGAAGCAATTATTGATGAAAATTAGGTTCTAGCCATGCATGAAGAGTTAGCTCAATTTGACAGAAATGAAGTGTAGGAACTTGTACCTAGGCCAAAGGACACAAATGTGATCGGGACAAAGTGGATATTCAAAAATAAATTAGATGAACATGGCAACCTAGTCGTAAACAAGGCACGCTTGGTTGCACGTGGATATACTCAACTAGAAGGAGTGGATTTTGAAGAAGCATTTGTAACTGTGGCTCGACTTGAATCTATTAGACTTTTACTATCTGTGGCATGTCAAATGAGTTTCAAGCTGTACCAAATAGATGTCATAAGTGTCCAAATGAAATTTTTAATGAAGAAGTCTATGTTGAGCAACCTAAGGGATTTGTTGATCCTTATTCTCATAACCATGTGTTCAGACTCAAAAAAGCCCTATACGGACTAAAGCAAGCTCCACGTGCTTGGTATGAACAATTGATGTTCTTGTTGGAACAGAATACAAGAGTCAATGAGTGACAAAACTTTATTCATCAAACATTTCAAAATTGGATTAACAGCTGCACAAATCTACGTCGATGATATTGTGTTTGGTTCTTCACTAGAAACAAAATCCAATGAGTTTGCTACACTTATGAAAAATGAATTTAAAATGAGTATGGTTGGTGAACTAAATTTATTTTTAGGTTTGCGAGATCAAACAGTTGGATCCGGGATTTTTATCTCACGAGCCAAGTATGCTAGAATCGGTGAAGAAGTTCGACCTTGAACAAACCAAGTCGGTCGAGAACTCCCATGGCCACGTTCTTGAAAATCTCCAAAGATGACCAGGGCAAGGAGGTTGACTATTGCTTGTATGTAGCATGATAGATGCAGTTTTCTATACATCGCGAACCGTCCCGACATATTACTCGGTGTTGGAGTTTGTGCGCTTTATCAGGTTAAACCAAAAGAATCACATCTTGCAGCAGTGAAGCGAATTATTCACTATATTAACTGTACTTCTGATTTTGGTTTATGGTATACTAATGATACGAACTCTTATCTTGCAGGATACACTAATGCTGACTGGGCTGGAAATATGGATGATAGGAAAAGCACGAGTGGATGATGTTTCTACATTGGTAGTAATCTCATTGCATGATTAAGTAAGAAACAAAACTCTATTTCCTTATCTACTGCAGAAGCTGGGTATATTTCTTCGGGTAGTTGTTGCACTCAGCTACTCTGGATGAAACAGATGCTATGTGATTATGGTATTGATCAATACTCTGTTACTATATTTTGTGATACCACCAGTGCTATCAATATTTTCAAAAATCTCTTTCAGCACTCTAGGACCAAACATATTGACATTAGACATCATTTTATTAGAAATTTTGTTGAAGAAAAGTAATTACTTTGGAACATATTTAGAAAGAGTATCAGTTGGCTGATTTGTTCACCAAGGCCTTAGATTCTGCTAGATTTGAGACTCTACGAAAGGCTGTGGGAATTTGCTTGATGCATTAATTGTCTTTTTAAAAAAATTAGAAGTAGAGTTTTTTTTTGTTTGATTTTATCATGTATGTTTGTTTGCATTTGTTTACTTTTTTATTTATTTACCAAAAAAAAGGAGGATGGGTATTCTTGCAAATAGCATATGATATAAATGTATGATTGATCTATGAATTTTGATTACTTGAATTAACCAATCAGTATGGTATGCTCATTATACTTATGGTAAAATATGCTCAGATAAGCACACTTTTAGGACATATTGACTTATTTGATTATGCCTTACTACTGACTGGATTGTTATCTTTAAAGTAGTTTCGTACTTTGTTGTGGACCTATAATCAGTATCTATATATCTTGGCACTATAGTATGTTGTTGTGTTAAATAGACAATTTCATGGAGGAGAGGGCTACAACCATATATGTGTGTAGCCGTCCTTGATAATGAACATAAATCATGTAGAAAATAGCTACCTCTATGGCTATGAGAAAGTCAACTCAATAATTTTAAAAATTCAATGTTTGGACAAAACAAAATATATATATATATATATATATATATATATAAAGTCAAGACTCTGAGTACTCAAAAGAAAATTGCTATGGTACTCTTGTCTCGGCATGCACATATTTTTTCTATTAAAAGAGATATGTTCAAATGATGGCTGGTTTGAAATACATCTCAATACTTATCTTCTTGACAAGGTTCAATTTAGCTTAGTGGGACAAGTTATGATTGACTACTCTAGTATGTCCTATCACACACTCACGTTATAAATCTAACCAATTAATTTAATCTAATTATGCGCATATATCATATTGGAAGATTCTGATTGATTTTGATATTTTTGGACTGATTGTATAATTTGTGGACTATAAAATTTGCACATAAATAAAAGATTCAATTTTATCTCATAAAATATCTTCATTAATTTTGTGTGATTATCTTGTGTGGGCCCTTTTCGTAGAATTTTCAATCAACAATCTAATTTGGTAGTACAATCAACTTTAACTAAAAAAAATCTGGATGAATCTTTTACAGAATCCAATCTTATTTTGTACTGAATATTAAATTGATCTTCCTAATTTAAAAAATTCTGTTTTCCATAAATTAGCCTCTTAGACGGTTTAATTCAAATTTGACATATCTGGTTAAGAAAGGTTTTTATGTACATTACTACCAATCATCAATTTTTGGTAACTGCTTTGAACATGTCCTAAATTAACTGCTCCCTCTTTGTGCAAATTTGAAAAATTCCTCCTTTTAAACTGCATCCTGGGGTTTTCTCTTCACTCTTCTCATATGTGTTCAAGTCCAAAACTCAGGTCCCTACCTCTAATATATGATTTCAAAGTCCTATTGAGTTTTTATTTCAGATTCACACAATGGTGAAAACCAAAATGCCAAAATCAAAGAAAAATCCAGGAGGCTCATCCAAGAAGATCATTACTCACTGGGTTGGTCTTTGAAACTACGATAGGGCCTCAAATTTCACCGGTAAGGACTTTTTGGCGAAGTGCACGAAGACCAAAACCCTCCAGTTCGAGACCTTGACACTTCTCCAATGGTCACAGTATCATCGAGGTAGAACAATCGACGGACATTATTGCCTATCAACCGCGGTCGGCCATTCTACATCACGGCCCCTATCCAACATCTAAAGACCCAATTACGTTTCGAACAAGAAAGTTACCCTAAGTGCTTAAGAACCAAATGAAGAAGGAGGTGAAGATGACGGATGACAGTAGGTCTGACAATGCTAGAATTGAAGATGAAGTACGTGAGGATGAAGGGACTGGTGATGAGGAGTCTGAACAGCCTCCCCCAAACGTAGAAGGTTTAAGTAAGTCTCCCATCTAAAAATTAGATTACGATTTCGATGTTACTCTTGAGGAATCTTAAGAATCTACTCTCACACATGCTTCAATGAAAAGAGCTACGAGGGTGAAAAAGGTAAAATCGGTGATGTTGCTGGAGAGCCTACACTTGCTGGTCAGAACAGGCCACCCACTACCTCAGGAGGTGCCTACAGAGCTTGCCTACTCCCGCTTTTAGGCCCCCAAATGTTCGGACTTGAAACATTAACTAGATGTAGACACTCTGTTAACCCTCTCAATTATTGTTCTCTCATTAGAGAGTCTGAGAGTCTGTTTCTTTCATTTACCACCTACCGTAAGTTTGTCATTGAGTGCAAGGTTGCAATTCCTGAATTTAGTTCGTTTGGTTTGGTTGAAATTGTTGATTTTCACAACTTACATAATCTGTTAAGTTTTCTCGGACCGTTCAATAAAACTCTAGTCAAGAAATTTATGGCCAATGTTCCAAAGAATCTGGAGAAGGCCGCAATGAATTCAAAAAGCGGTTTATGTTCGATGAGGACATGTTACATTCAATCCTAACTCTCTCAGGGACAAGCTTGGGTGACTACCGTGGCTGTCACAAGTGACGAAGAATTGACCAAGGATAGCATTGCGTAAGAAATTACCGTCTCTGCCTAGCCAGAATCATAGGAACTCATTAGATTCTTATCAACAATATCGATTCATTGACTCATTGATCCGACATTTCAAGGGACATGACTGTTATGCTATACAAGTTATGGATGAGGTTGCCAGTTGATTAGGTCAAAATGGTTTTTGATAGAATTGTTTATGAATGGCCGAGGAGGGCCAAGCTCTACAGGCTACTGCATCCAGCTCTCGTCCATCACTTTCTTTCATCAAAAAGTGCCTGCCATGGATTCAGACAGATTCTTTGAGGATATTCTAGTGCTAGGTGTTCATGAGTTTACAAATTTGGGTAGCACACCGCATCCCACTCCCACAGTTCCTAGGCACGTTCTGTCTTTGTTGGACCAGTCTGGACGTCTGGATACACTGAAAACTCAGATGGGACTGGTTAGAATACAGGTAGACCAACTTTTACCGTAACCAAAAGTTTTTTTGATGAATTTATTTTCATGTGTAGGGTGTTGGGTAAACTGGAATATATGGGTGATGATCATACAAATTACAGATACCGGCTAATAGTTACTCCGCAATTTTTGCATATCCCGCAGGTCGGATGGAGATTTCGACTTGAACCAATGAGTTGAGACGATCACGCCCAAGTTCTTTGCACCTATGCTCGATGCTCCTCCACTCGTTGCTCCATCGATGCCCCTATTCGCAAGAGAGATTCAAAACATCTCGCATCCGGTGCAAAAAAAGTCAAGATCTTCGTGGAACTAATCATTTCGGTTCTAACTTCTAATTTTCTAACTATTTGGTTATGGTTGACTGTATCAAACACTGCTTTACTTTTGTTTTTCTCCTCCCTTCTTTGTATTTCTTTTGGCATTTTTTTTACAAAAGGGGGAGTAGTTTGGTATTTGTTTTAAAGTTTGTGGTTGTTAGTTTGTGTTTGTTAATTAGACTTTGATTATGATACCTTATTCATTAAAATTTGTTAGTAGTATTTTTAGGTTTATGGTGGTTTGATGATTACACTTTGATTATATATTGCTAAAGGGGAGCGATATTAAAGTTGTGGCTAATGTGTAGGCATGGCAATGGGTCGAGCCGAGAGCTGAATCGGCTCGGTCCATACAATACAAGTTCATCTCATCTAGGGATGAGCCGAGCTTGAGCTTAGCTCGTCTCCAAAATTTGTGCTCGATTCGGCCCACGAGCTCGTGGGCGAACCAATTGAGCCGAGCTACCCACGAGCTCTGCTTGGCCTCAATTTTTTATTTTTTTATTTTTAAAATTTGAAAATGAGAAAGAAATACAATATCGTGAATCTTTTATTTTGAAAATTAAAGATTGAAAACCCTCATCTTTTCTCGGGTTTGGGACCGGGTACTTTGAAAGTAGATGGAGTCAAAATTTTAGACGAACACGATGTTACGTGTACAATTTTTATTAAAATAAGAATAGAGGTATTTGTAGGAAAACAATGAAATTTAAAAATAAAAATAAAAACAAGATGTTTATCCAACGGTCACGATTAAGTGACCGTTGCACGAGCCACGAGCTAAGCTGGCTCGTGGCTTGTGCTTTTGGGATCGTGGGCACGAGCCGGCTAGTTTTTTGGCTAAGTCGAACGAGCTGGGTCCTCTTTTTTTTAGCTCAGCCCTATCTCGTGCTCGTCTCTAGACGAGCCCGAGCCCGAGTCCGAGCTCGAGCTGGGCCGAGCTGGCGAGCCCACGAGCTTTTTTGCCACCCCTACTAATGTGTGTGGTATATGAATTTTTTTGTTATCTTCTTTGCAGGAGTTTTTGGTTTACACACTAAAGGGGGCAATAACCCTTTTATGTCGATGCTCATGGTCTCTTTAATTATTCACATGCCATAACACACTTCTCTTTTACATTAAAAATCCGATAGTTATGTGTTTGTAATTAAGCAACACCATAGGGAGAGATTGTTGAAAAATTATGTGTCATATTTTTCATCTTTTTATATTGGTTCTCTTAATTAATATAACTGATTTTTAATATTAAAAGAGAAGGTCAACGTTTTCGTTATGACTGGTTTGGATAATGTCAGTTTTGACTGACTGTGTTGATAAGCATATTATTTTTCCGGATCAAGAAAGCTACATTTTATTATGTATACGATATATTCTGATCTCGTGAATATTATTAACAGCTTATTTTGTAGGTTAAAGAATCTATTCTTATTCTCTTATATTTTTTTAGGAATGAAATATTTAAAGAAAATCCTTAGTTTCCTAAATTTCTTCCCTCTACAAATCTAGAATATATTTGTATATATTCTTTCCTACTAATTGTCTTACCATTCTTGTTGCAGATTTTTTTGGGTAAGAAATAATTCCTAAATTGATTTCTACTTTAATTATAAGATTACAAATAAATAAGGAATTAAGGCTTTGAAAAATAATTTTTGCTCTTGTTTCTCCAAGCTCCATAACGCTAGATTCATTGGTGGAAAAACAAGACTCGATGCTTCATTGATTCAATTTTCAAAGCAAAAAGATTTTTTTCAAACTCATTAAAGAATCAAAAATAAATTGGGAGGGTTTGGGCGTCCGGGACGAGTTTTGATTAACTCATTGGTTGCCTCATTTTGTTCTCGCCGATTCGTCATCCGAAACGAAGCACTTCGATCATTTACCTCTTCCGATTCAGTGGTCTTCGACGATGATTTGGGGCCTCGTCCTTTTCGATTGCTCAATGTTTGGTCTAGGCATCACAATTTCATGGGTTTTTTTTCTCAAAAGTGGTCATTTCCTCCACACCTTACAGGAATGGCAGCACTATGGGAAAAAATTTTTAGGCTCAAACAGAGCCTTTGTTGGTGGAATCGAAATGTTTTTGGTGATATTTTTCAAAGGATTAAGGATGCAGAGTGTAGGGTGGACGAGGCAGAGTTAGACTGTGACAGAGATCCTTCTCATTCCCATCGTGATACTTTGCATCAGGCTTAGGCAATTCTGAACTATACTTTATCTATTGAGGAGGCATTTTGGAAACAAAACGCAGGGGCACGTTGGACTTCTGATGGTGATCATAACCCGATATTTCCATTCTATAGTTCGGGGATGACGTATTCGTGCCAGGATCAGGTCTATTACTTCAACTTTGGGCAAGGTGTTTGAGTCTTTTGAGACTATTCAGTCTTCAGCAGTATCTTTCTTCTAGGAGCTTCTGTCGGCTCTTCCTCAACATGTCGACCCTATTCGACTTGGTATTATACCTAGATTGGTGTCCGGTGAGAACAATTTGCAGCTTAACTGGACTCCCACTTTAAATGAGGTGCGAGAGGCTATTTTTAGTATTGACCCAAATAGTGTCGCCGGACCAGATGGGTTTTCTTCTCACTTTTTTCAGGTATGTTGGGACATAGTGACAGAGTATGTGTTTCAGGTAGTCTTGGACTTCTTTGCTAGAGGGCACCTGCCTAGGAGTTTCTGACTATTTCTATAGTCTTGCTTCCAAAGTGGGACAATGCATATAGGTGGTCAAAATTTCGTCATATCAACTTATGTACAATGTTTAATAAGTTGATTACAAAGCTGATGAACTCACAACTGTGTACTTTACTACCTCAAATCATCTCAACTCCTCGGTGGATTCATCTTGGGATGGCTCATTGGGGATAATGTCCTACTTGCACAGGAGTTACTACATACACTTGATACGAAAGTGCGAATGGGTAATATTATCCTCAAGCTTGATATGGCTAAGGCCTATAACCGCATGTATTGGAGCCTCTTGATATCTATTATGGAGGGTTTTGGGTTTGATGCTCTTTGGATTGATAGGATACAGAGGTGTATTTCAGAGTATCGATTCTCGGTCCTGCTTAATGGCAGACCATGTGGATTTTTTTCATCATCTCGGGAGATCAAACAAGGTGGTCACATATCTCCATCGATGTTTATTATTGCTACAGACTATTTTTCACAACCACTTACTCAGCAATATCATCATATTCCTTCTATGACATACAAACATAAGAGTAATACTCTTATCTCTCATTTGTCTTTTGCAGATGATATGATTATTTTTGCCAATAGCCAGAATCAGTCTATTAGACGAGTATTACAGTATGTTGAGCACTATGAGGGGCTTCTAGCAGTTGGTGAATAGAATTAAGTGCAGGATTATCTTACATAGGAGATTTTCTACTAGTCAGATACAAAAATTGGAAAATCTGACAGGGTTTCGTCATCAGCAGCAGCCATTCACTTATCTTGGTGTTCTTTTATTTAAAGGAGCAAAGAAGATCTTCTTGTATCATAACTTATTCCATAAAGTCCGGAGTAGGATTTTCGGCTGGGTCATGAAGCTCTTATCATTTGGGGACCCGATTACTTTGATTCGATTGGTGCTATCTTCTATTCCTCTCTATCTCCTTCAGATTATGAAGCCTCCCAATGCTATCTTGAAGAAGTTAGAAGGCATATTTGCTAGGTTCCTTTGGGACTCTAGAGATGATGCACCCAGATTACATTGGAAGAGATGGAAGGACATTTGTATTCCTATTAAGGAGGGTGGACTAGGCTTTAGGAGACTACATGATCTTGTTGATACATTCTCCGTAAAGCTCTGGTGGTTATTTAGATCTCAGTGATCATTATAGGATCATTTTTTACTGAGTAAATATTCTGAAGATACCCATCCATTGCTGACTACTATTCTTTACTATGCTTCAGCTGTATGGAAGAGGCTGAAGAATATAGCCCACAGGTGGAGACACACATTGCTTGAAAGTTAGGGCGTGGACAGATATTCTTTTTGGCATCACTGTTGGATGGACGAGTCTACATTAGCTGATCATCACCCACACTAGACACATTCTTCTATCCAAGTTAGACAATTATTTGATGATACTGGATGGAACATTGACAGAACTTCTTGACTTGAACCATATATTATTGCCGAACATATAGGGAACATACCTATCATCTTTGAGATGCACGATCGAGTTATGTGGAAGGATACTTGGATGGTGGATTTGCTACCAAGTCTCGCATGATTGCTATTTTACACGGGCATACTATTCAATTTGTATACATCATGATTTAGAGTTCTATTATCCCAACGATCGCCTTTTTTCTTCTCTTTGGAGATCATGTGCGAGTCTTATCCCAATTGATGTTGTGATTCAGAGGTGGATTGGGAGTCGTATGGCTTCTCATTGTCAGTGTTGCTTAGCTATTGAGACTATTCATCATTTGTTTATTGACATCAGTATTGCCGACCACATTTAGCACCATTTTTCTGACATTTTTCATATAACCCTTCGGTCAATAGAGGGTTTTCATTATCGCATTCAGTCATGGCATTTCTCGGGTCTGTTTGTCAAAAAGGGTCATATTTGCACAATTATTCTTCTCTTGATTTTCTGGTTTATTTTGAATGCGAGGAATGATGCGAAGTACCAGGACATCTCTATGGAACCGAGACGGATTATCTAGAGAGTATACCATACTATCTCACTACTTCATACATGCTATTTATTTCGGGTTATTCATTGGCCAGGGGATATGGATATTGCTCCTCTTTTTGGTATATCTCTTACTACTCTATCCATTTTTCCCCCTGTTTTGGTTTATTAGCGTACTCTACCATTGAGATCTTACAAGGTCAATACCGATGGATGGGTCAAAGATGGATTTGTGAGTGGAGATGGATTATTAGGGATTCATTAGGTTAGTGTGTTCGTACCTTCTTCCCTTCATATGGCGAGTATCCTATTTTGGAGGCCGAGCTCGGGGCTATTCTTGATAGTATCATTCTTGCTCAAGAACTGTACTCTCGGTTTATGGATTGAGACCAACTCTACTTTAGCCAATAACCGCATCACTAAAGGTAGAGGACTTTGGTCTATTCGGCCATTCTTCGCCACATGAGACATCTCTTTGCCTCCGACCGTGATACTATTTCTCATATTTATCGAAAGAAAACCAAAGTGGCTGATTTACTTGTTTCGGAGGGTTGAGATCGCCGTTGCTATTTCAAGTCTGACATTAAGAATTAACCGCAATGATACTGCACTTTAGTTTAAATTGATAGACATGAGGTTCCTATAATTAGGGGTCTATATATTTTTTTAGGACTTATTGTTTGGGAGGTAGTTCCTCCTTATTTATTGTTTTATTAATTAGTCATTTATTTGTTTGTTTTAGCTCTTCTGATTTGAGGTCAGGTTTTATGCTCCCCTCCCATATATTTTTTATGAGTTATTTATATAAGGTTGGGGTATCGAACCCCCGTCATTTCCTAGTGGAGACCTGAAAACTACATTGGGGATGTTATGGTGTGTTGACTAAAAAAAAGGTAAGAAATATGTGAATATGGTTATTAATATTATTTTCCATAATTTTAGAACAAAGTCAATAATAGAGAACATTTTCATTTTTTTTTCCATGTTATAATCTACCTCATGTATTTTTTTATTCAACATTATAAAACAAGTTGTTGTTGGGAATTGAGACCAATTATTTTATTGCCCACAAGATCCTTGTTCAGAAAAAATTAATGAAACAAAAAAATATAAAAAGATAGAGAGAGATTTACGAACTGTCAAAGCTTTTACTATATCAAAAATTGTTACAATCATATAGATTTCACCTACCCAAATTTCCAAGTATCTCAAGAAAAATAATATTTTAACATTAATTGCACCCATCAATTTCTACTCTTTGTACAACCCATAAAGAAAATAAGAAAAACAACTAGGATGCTAGGCTTACAATTTTTCTCTTAAAAACTCTCAAGCCATCACTATAAAAGAGAATAAACCACGTCAATTTATAGTTAACGTATGACCTAATTTTCTTCCACGTTTCGTCTACCAAGATGTCCAAAATTTGGAAACTTATCCAATTTTAGCCACTAAATATAATATAATATTATATTATATTATATCATATTTTTTCCTTTTCAACAATTGGTGCATCTTTTGATTTTGGCAAATTTTGAGAAAATATCCCAACAATCTTCACCTTAACGAAAAACGAATCAAAACTCAATTATCTCTTCTGCAGCTCTTCATCTCGATACTTAAAAAAAACTGGTAAACTTTGACAATCCCAATTCTCAAAACAGAGAATTAACATACTCCACAATATAAGTATAATCACTTAGAATTAACAAATTCTAATAATTTCATCAGCTCATGTCGAATAAATTTGTTGAAATATTTTAGTGCAACTCCCTTGCTTGACTTACTTGGAAGTTCATCAGCCATCGACATCAATTCCACCACACACCCTCCATTAATATCAAGCCAATGCCCGTGTGCAAACATGTGGACACGATAGTAGTAACACATCCTCTATCATAGCAACTAGCGTATGCCATGAGGATGTAAATAATTACTCAAGCGACATCATCGTCTTCCATAAAGAGAGACATATTGTCCGCATCTGATGTCAAGCAGGTAGCCAAGTCTGCTCCACCTTTTGGACAATTTTTCATCCCGTGACCAAGTTTTTTAGTATCTTTGTTAGAAATAGGAGTTGGTTTCCTTTTCAAAACCTTGTGCAGTTCAAATTGAATCAAATAATCTTTGACTTGTATTTGCCACAAGCCACTATTGATTCTTCCATCAAATTTCTCCACGTCATATTTGATAGACATATCTTTACTGTGCGCCAACACTTTGAACAACTTGATGCTTTGATACCACTATTGTGAATTGAGACCAATTCATTTATTGCCCACAAGATTCTTGTTCAGAGAAAATTAACGAAACAAAAAAATATAAAAAGATAGAGAGAGATTTACTGATTGTCAAAAACTTTCACTATATGAAAAATTGTTACAATCATACAGATTTCACCTACCCAAATTTTCAAGTATCTCAAGAAAAATAATATCTTAAGATTAACCGCACCCACCAATTTCTACTCTTTGTACAACCCACAAAGAAAATAAGAAAAACAAGTAGGTTGCTAGGCTTACAATTTTTCTCTTAAAAAGTCTCAAGCCACCACTACAAAAGAGAATAAACCACATCAATTTATAGTTAACATATGACCTAATTTTCTTCCAAATTTCATCTACCAAGGTGTCCAAGATTTAGAAACTTGTCCAATTTTAGCCACCAAATATAATATGATATAATATTATATTATATCATATTTTTTCATTTTCAATAATTGGTGCATCTTTTGATTTTGGCAAGTTTTGAGAAAATATCCCAACAGTTGCTAGAACCAAATCTGCTTATTATATAATAAGCAAACCTACGCAGTATAATTGGTGCTAAACACTAGTATATGAGTGGCAACCAAGTGCATCAATTGATTAGACAATTTAAATGAGACCCTTATTTTAACATTTATATTAATGACATTTAAGGCTGATGTTTAACACCAATTGTGCTACTTAGCATTATTCTTATATAAAGTTTCTACTTAGATAAAATTTTATTAGAATATTACGATATCCCGAATAGCATAATTTTATAAGATCTAACATATATTATATTTTTTCTACAGATGGGTAAATCCTTATAAAATAATATGTTGTTGTAGAACAACATTATATTAGTTCTAATAGAATATTAATTGTTCTCGGAGAACATAATTATGTAAGATTTAGTATTAAATTATTAATCTCGAAGAGCGTAATTTTATAAGATCTAATATTTTATAAAAATATTGTATTAATACTATTGAAGAAATATAACGTCATGAATATCAATATTCTATTAGAAAATGATATTTTTGTTCGTAAAGAAACACAAAATATAGAGATATTCTAGGAGAATATTGTGTTATTATTGGTGAAGAAGCACAACTTAATTAAACGAATATTATATAATTGCTCTTGAAGAAACATAAATTTGTACATATCAATGTTCTAGAAAAATATTGCGTTGTTGCTATTGAATAAGCACAACTTCACAATTTCATAACATTAATGTTGTGTAATATTAGAGTATAGATACTCTCAAAGAATTACAACTTCAACGTTTCAAAATTTCAAAATGATAATTCTCAAAAAATATCATATCACCTAATCTTATAAAATGATATGATTTGTATAGTAATTTTATGAAATTTAGTTCAATTCTCTATTCTTGTCAAAGAATGAACATAAACTTGCTCTCCAAATATATGAAATTAAATTCTTGCTAAGTCATTATTGAACCGAAGTTCAATACCTAAATATTTTATTGATTGACATTACCGATTAGACCATCTCGGATCAATTTACAAGTGACATATGCATTTACAAATCAAAGAGATTTAACCAAATCTCGTATAGAAGCTGTAAATGCTCCTATTCATATTGACGTCGTAGAATGACAATCCATTAATATTATAATTGGTGAATTAATAGCACGCTTCAAGCATGGTTACATTTGATTTCAAAACAAAAATTATCAAATTAAAAATAGAGCCAATTGTATATATAGTTTTGTTGAGGAGACGTATACTCTTAGACAGTATATAGACATAACTAATTGTAAAATCCTAGAAGAGCTTCAAATACATGGAATATTGAAAATAAGTTATGTTGTTATGGGAAAAAATAGAATAAAAAAAGAAATGTTGATGACAACACTTTTATAAATAATGTAGCACTTCCTAATATGAAAGGTAGCGAGAATATGGAAAGAAATCTGTCAAAGAATTGATTGACCAAATAAAAGGATGCAATCCAATAAAATTAAACTTACTAGAGAAACCTGAAGTTTTAGGACCTACAACACCAAAAGATGTATATTTATGCAAGATGGAAATAAGAAAAATGAAGTCTTAACATGTAATGCACAACTCTTAATATCATGAATTTCGTAAAGACTCGTATAAAGCAATTACAAGTCGATATCTTGTTAACCTATCAATGCATAACACTTTATATGCATATAATAAATATGGGTATAACCAACTCATCTAGCATGACCAATAATATTATATATATAAATCTCTAAAAGATTCAACATGGTTGAAGAATTTAGTTCAAATTTTCGAGCACTTAATCGAAGTACATATCTGAAGTGATATTATAATGAGGGGGAGTATATACGTACTGTACTCTTTTCCTTGACCGATGTTTTGTTCCATTGGATTTTCTTGACAAGATTTTTAATGAAGTAGCTTTCATAGTGCTTCCAAAAGAATAATTTACTATTTTTCCTTCATTGAGATTTTTTCCACAAGCTAGTAAGATTTTAACGAGACATATTCTTTGCTTAAAGGACATCCAATGAGAAGTGTTACAAAGTTATGGATGTCCATAACCTACAATTCATTTTTCCTTAACATAACTCTATGATTATACTCTCATGTGTTACGAATTGTATACAAGACTCCTGAAGAGAACAACTGTCATACTTCAGTCAAAGTCAAGTAATTTCTTGGTCAAAAATCTCAAGCCAAGTTAAAAAAAAAAAAAAAAAAAAAGAGAGATTGGGATGAAAGTCATGCGGTAGCCGTAAAGCAAAAACCATTTGTTTCTTCACTTCCTTCATATAATCCATTTCCTTTCATTTACTCACGTGCACTACGAGAAACGGGAAAAAATTGCAACCAAATAATTCCATTTTCTTCAACAAAAATTTAGTTGATTCATTAGACTTTTGAAATTAGAATGCTTTTGAAAGAACTGGTTGTCTTTTTTTTGGCAACGGTATAATGTAAGAATAGAAACTTTGATTTTAAGATTTGGTTTAATTGTGTATTTATAGTGGGTTAAGAATTAGCGGTTCAATTCCTAGCTTTAATTATTGGATTTTATGGAAGAAGAATTATAAGTGAGTTTTGATTTAGATAATTCTACTGTTATCTCAGAAAGTGACTCAAATATCGGGACAGTCTATCAGCCGATTTAGTCTTCAATAGATAACTGTGAGTGGAAAATATATTTTAGAAAATTTAGATTTTAATTATAAGATATTATATCACTAAATGTTGAAATACGTGATTTCTTATAATTATTTATTGAATTATGTTATATTGTAAATTCTAAAGATTGTGAAATTGCCTACTATGAAATTAAACGTGAATTGAGATGATGTTTAAATCCATAAAAAGTACCCGATGAATTCATTGATTATTCTAGTATACTGGGGGGGTATTGGCCGTGTATGAGTAGTACATTGAGGGTCTTGGCCGTGTATTCGTGACACTGAGGGGTCTTGGGCGTATACTAGAAAGCTTAGCCATTTGAGGCAGTCTGTGCACGCATGCTGAGATTATATAAAATGGTACATTTTGATGAGATTTTCATTATATTGTGATATGATGAAATGATGGTATATATTTTAGCTGATGGATATTCTATGAATATTAGCTAATATTACTTGTTTAAATTAATGTGATGTAAATGTTGATTTAAGATGTGGGCTCATTTACGTTATGAGAAGTTATAATGTAAATTGTTAAGTGACGTGAGTTCGTTTTCGATAGTATCTATAAATGAAAAGACTATAATTATTTTCGAAAATTCCCACCACCGAGCCTATTAACTCATTTATTTTCCAACGATGATTTTTCTTATCAGGTAGCATTTGAGTTTTTGGGCAGCTTTTGGATATAAAGCTTTTGAGTTCAAGTCGAGCCACACGATGACGGAGTAATTTAGTATACCTCATTTTATAGAGCATGTAGTCATTATTGTGGGGATACATGTTCATTTTTGGATATCATTTTGCATAACTTGTATATAGTTAGGTGGGCTCACTAAATATTTTGTCATCCGTATGTACAATTTATGTTAATTAAATAATAAAAGTTTTATAATTCGGCTAGTCTCTTCTGCGTTGTTTTATTGTGAGTATTAGAAAGGCAAATGGTCCAATTTAGTTGTGAATATAGTATGTTGGGATATGTGGTATTTTATTTCAGGTTGGTTAGTCCAAATTACAGGGTAGATAATGCCGAAATTTTCATAAAAATAAGTAATTATGAGTAGTAATTCTAGTAGCCTTGGTAGTGGTCCAACCCTTAGTTGGTATTCACCATCAGCGCACGTCACGTCTCGAATAGATAAATATTGCTCGAGACGGGTCGTGTCAACAACAACAAGATCTTTATTTTTAATATAATTGTATTAGATCGTCCTACCAACTATAGTCAACTAGAAATATTGTATGAAAATATTGGAAGATATGGCATGGAAGTTATAACATCGAGTACATTTCACCAGAATTGTTTTATACAAGTTTTAAAAAGATGGTGGCATTGAACAAATTGACGCACATGATATGGATAGCTCGACACAAAGATTTTTATTTATTGAAATTAGGGGGCATAGCTGTACTCTTTTTCCTTTATTTAGGTTTTGTCCAATGGACTTTTCTGACAAAGTTTTAAAGAGGCAGTACTTGATTACTCCAATTTTTCAATGATACAATTTCATCATTTATTTATCAAAATCTGCTAAAGAACTCCACCAAACAAGCTAATGCTTATAAGTTTGGATTCTATAAAATGTGTAAATTATAATTTAGTGGATAGTAAGTTGTGGATTCTATAAGATATGTGTATAAAAATTATATTTGACTAGTTTAACTAACTTAAATAAATAAATTATTAGTTGTTTTAATTCTCACTTTACTAACATCATCTTCAGCGACTATTATACTACTCAATAAACATGATTTTCAATTAGAAGTGAATATTATTGTAGTAGATATTTAATTTCATGATTGGAACATTTAAAGTTTTAAAAGACTTGTTAAGAGTCCATAAATCAAAACTTTATAAAATGAATTAAATATGAAGGTCGCTCGACAAACATGATTTCCAAATAGACGTGAAGATTATTGTAGTAGATTATTTAATTTCAAGATTGGAACATTTAAAGTTTTAAAAGAATTGTTAAGAGTCCAAAAATCAAAACTTTACAAAATGAACTAAAGATTAAGATCCCTCAACATGCATATTTTTCAATTACAAGTGGAGATTATTATAATTGCATGATTGGAACACTTAAATTTTTTAAAGACTTGTTAAGAGTCAACAAATCAAAACATTATAAAATGACTTAAAAATAAAGATCCCTCGACAAAATAATTCTCAATCTCAAGGGAAGATTATTGTAATTGTTTATATAATTCATGATTGGAATACTTCAAGTTTTAAAAGACTTGTTAGGAGTCAATTTCGCTTAGGTTATAACTCAAGCAACAAAATTAACACGTTGACTTCATCTTCGTATTTGCAAAACTTATAAGTTTGTAACAACTTAAAAAATGAAGCGACTTGAAATTTTGATAATGCAAACTAATCACGGTTCATAAATCATAATGGATTTTTTTTTTCAAAACAAATAGCAATCATATTATTAGTAATGTTACCTTCAATCACTAAGCGTTGAAATAGCAAACGAACCGAACTTATATAATGTTTATATAATGAATAATGGAATATTGTCTATCCATGTGAAGTCACTAAGCGTTGAAATAGCAAACGAATCGAACTTATGGACCGTTTTATTCCCATTTTTGAGAATGAAGTGACACGAGCCACAACCCAATTCCCACATTAGAGCTACAACATGGAAAATAGAAGAAAAAGTTATTTCTATGTACACATTGAAATCGAAGAAAGAATTATTGCTACACATTGAAAACAAAGAATTTATGGAACGACAACAACAACAATAATTCAATAACCATCAAATACTAATATGGTATCAGAGTCCATTAACATCGAATCTGCTGTTACTGCTCGAGAACAAGTAGGTGTAATTGTTGAGTTTTATGGTGGCGAACTCAATAGAGTCAGTTATAGTGAAAAAGATGCTAGATGCGCTTAATTGGGTGTTCAAACGAACAATCCAGTTTAATTAAAGCTTAAATGAGTATTCGTATTTCAAAATTAATGTACTCAAACAAATTACCACGTATTGATAGATAAATCTCACATCGATTAAATATTGAAACTATAACCAACATAAGAGTTTGGACTACTCCTCTTAACAACATTAATCTTTTAAGATGAAATTTCAAATTTTAATAAATATAAATAAAGATAGCTTCTTGAATGATGTTGCAATTTTCAATTTGAACAGTAAAGGACTGTTATACCCTTTAACTACGCCTATTTAAAGGAGGGGATGGAAGATGTTAAGAACTAGAATCAATATTCAATATTCATAAATTACTCTCATTCTCTCTTAATAATTCTGCTGCATCACTTAGTTCATCAACACAATTCTTATTAAAGCATTTCAAACATTTCGGATATTGAAAAGGTAATTCTAGTTATCCTTGTATTCGTTCTATTTAGCCTCTATATTATCTGTGTTTTAGAGTTTGTTTTTCCTATTTCGCTTTCCATTTTGTTATTTATGTTTCAAAACCCAGAAAATTCTTTTTTTTTGTTTTGTTTATACTGTACAGAGAAGTCACAGACGTTGATTGGATTTTATAGTACTAAATCATATTAATGAAAGCAAAAACAAACAAATGGTAATTATTAATAGAATTAGGGATGATAGGATTAAGGTGGATTATGATGGATTCTTATAAGGGTAATTATATTAGCACAACATTTTTTTTGTTAATCGCACCACATTTTAATTGCAATGAAGGTCCTCAATTATTGCTCAGTTTTGTATTTATCTCTTCAACTATTTTGTTTTTTATGATGTTTTTGTTAAAAAGTTAATTAGGAGGGCGTAAAAATACTCTTTTGTATCTCGTATTTTTTAATGAACAAAATAAATAATAAATACAAAAGTTTGACAAAATATTTATCCTTCATTTCAATGCACATTAGCAGCATATTTGGACAAAAATCATTATCCAAGATAAGATATGAAAATTAATTGAAAGTTAATAATAAAAATGCAATGAAAAAAATTGGGACATAAGTACAAAAATGTCAAATGTTAGGAGGACCTTCATTGTAATTTAAACGTAGTGTAAATAATAAAAACTGTAGTGTGAATATAATTACCCAAGTTATAATATGATATTAATTGACACTATAACATATTAGAAGAACATACAAATATTAAGTAAAATAAATAAATTTCTTATAGTACTTTTGTCTAAGCTTCTAAAAATAAAGTCACTTTTAAATAACTTTTTTCTATAAATAAGTTTGGATAACTTACATACATTTAAATTTGATTAATCGAAAAATTTATTTATTTTAAAACTTGCTTATTTACTTATAAATAAATTTACTTATTTATTTATAAGTAAATTTATTTTTTGTCTACAAACATGTTTGAAAAACTTAATTTTTTTTACTCTTAAATAAAAAAAAAAGTTATTTTTCTTAAAAGAACTCTTATGTTAGGTCAAAATAAGTAACTCACTTATTTTTAACTTTTATTAATAAAAATTTAGTTAAAAGTAAATAAATTTGTCAAAATTGGAATATGTTGGCCAACTGTGCCCCAGTGCCGTGATTTTATACTGTTTTATAGAAAGTTGTTTTGTTAAATGCGTTCATGTTTGACTACAAATAGGCTATCACTCCTTAAAACATGTAATACTCATTCCCTAAATTCTTTTTTGAATCTTGGAAGATCTGTAAATCTCTTGTAGCTAGTGTAAGTGCATTTGTATCACAATTTTTTAATATGATCGTTGAAGCATATTGGTAATGATAATTTTGAACAATATAGTTCAAGATATAATCTAAAATTATGCTATAGAGAATTAGTGTTTGTTTGTTCAAATGACAGAGAGGGCGTGGAATGGCTCCTTCAACATACAATCTGAGGCGACTTCTGGAATCTCGATCCAAGAACGAAAGGCTTGAAGTATTTCCCGGGCAGGGACGACTCGTTCTAACTGTCACCGACTACATATTAAAATTGTGCTCTGAAGATGACAAAATAATTGCTTCGATAGAGCGCCTTGACGATTCAGCAAAGCTTTGCTGGGGTTACAGTCGTCACACTGAAGAAGACAGAAACTTTTCCATCTTGTTCAAATCTTATATGGCAGATCTTAAAATATTCTTGAAAATGCCGAACTGTAAGAGTACAAATCTAAATGAGCTCGTTGCAGTCTTTATTGACCTTCTCCTCGAAATCCTAGAAGAAATACTTGGCCTTCAGCCAAATTTCATATCTCGCTTCAAGGTTTCAATTATAACTCTTAAGATGGAGCTGAAATTTCTTATCACCTTTCTTGGGGATACACCATTGCAGAACACTGAGCTCGAGACAACCAAGAATGTATTGACAGATATTGAAGTCCTGGCCAATGAGATAGGAAGTTTCTTACATACGTACTTTTTCACCACAGATCGAGTTTTGGTGAATAGTATGAATCTGGCTCTTTCTGATTTGTTAGGAAAAGTGGAGCCCTTGAAAGAAAAGATCAAACAGCACTGCTTCACAGCCTCGAATACATTGCCAGGTGGTGTGACCCCAAAGACTGCTGTGGTTTCGCTCTTTCTTGTTGATTCTCTCCTGGATGATCTTAAGGATCTAATGATTCACAAGGATGACAGGATTGTTAGTGTGAAGGATCAAACGACAACAATCCTTGACGAGCTAATGTTATTGCGATCCCTCCTTGTGGATATGGAGGTCCAGCAGCATCCAGAGCTTGAAGGATTTCTGATACAAATTAGAGATATAGCATATGAAGTTGAATACATTATCAACTCATATGCTCCTGTCTGGTATCTCACCCTCAGGCTTCCTCAAGTCATGGAGAAGATTCAACTTATTAAGATGCCCCTCCAAGATTCAACTTACAAGATGACCGGTGATTCGTCTTTCTCAATGCCACAGAGTGCACAATATCCAAGTCAACGATCATCATTACAAGATCAATATCCTCTCATTGGAGAAGAAATTTTCATTGGCTTAGAGGATGAGGTAACCAAAATTACAAAGCAACTCCTTGGATGGCCAGAGCACCTACAAATTATTTCCATTTCTGGGACACCTGGACTTGGTAAAACAACGTTGGCAAAGAAACTCTATCATGATCCCAATATTGGTTATCATTTCCACAAGCGCGCCTCGTGTGTTGTCTCTCAAACTTATCAAAGGAGAAATATTTTGATTGACATTTTGACGTCAATGAGTGGACTTAACAAAGAGGCAATTTTGGACATGGATGACGATACTTTGGGTGAAAAACTTTACAAAAGTCTGAAGGGAGGAGGTACCTCATCGTCATGGACGATATATGGAATGTAAAGGCATGGGACGATCTGAGAAGATACTTTCCAGATGATAAAAATCGAAGCAGAATATTATTCACCACTCGATTCGAAGATTTGGCTTCCAAAGCTTCAACTCATGCAGTTGTTAATCCTCTTCGTTTCTTGACGGAGGATGAATGTTGGAAGTTATTGCAGTGGAAGGTGTTCCACAAAGAGCCATGCCCTGAAGAGTTGGTAGGCATTGGAAAGGATATCGCAACAGATTGTGATGGATTACCACTTGCAGTAGTTGTGATAGCTGCGGTTCTTGCAAATTTGGAGAAGAAAAAGATGGTATGGAAAGAAGTTGCCAAAAATACAAGTTCACACATGTCTAAACAGACAAAAGATTATGAGAAAATACTGGAACTTAGTTACAATCATTTACCAATGCATTTGAAACCATGTTTTCTTTACTTTGGAGTATTCGAGGAAGACATGGAAATCCCAGTACGGAAGTTGACATTGCTTTGGGTTGCTGAAGGATTCATAGAGAAAGTAGAGCACAAGAGCTCAGAGGATGTCGCAGAGGAATACCTAGCAGATCTCATTAATAGGGGCCTAGTAATAGTTGCTAAAAGAAGATCGGGCGGGGGAGTCAAAGCTTGTAACGTCCATGATCTATTACGTGATATGTGCTTGAGAATAGGTGAAAAAGATAAATTTATGAAGGTGATCCAAAAGTAAGATCTCACTCCCTCTCTTTTTGTCTCTCTCCCCTCCCCCTTCTCTTGCCTTATTCATTATTTCCTATGTTAGCCTACTAATGATGGTGATGAATTTTGTGATCATGTCAACGCTGCTGCTGCTGCTGCTGTGCTGTTACCGATGATGTTTTGATGCAATCATCACGTTCTGATAATGCTACGGTGTGTCTCTTCAGTCAGATCTCAATATATGAGCAACAACATCGCCTAAGCATTCACTCTAACTCAGCTCCTTCTTTCTCTAGACCTTTCGGGCTACATGTTCGCTCTCTGTTGGGCAATTTACCAGATCCCTCCGCATCCATCCTTTGCAACTTGAAACTTCTTAAGGTACTTGATTTGTCAACCATAGATTTGCGAATGTATAATCCAACGGGAATTGAGGTGCTAGTTCTTTTGAAGTTCTTGGCAGTTTCATCTATACCATCATCAATAGAAAAATTTGAGAACCTAGAAGTTCTTTTTGTGGATAATAAAGAAGTAGTTGAAATATCAGAGATTCTTTTTAATATGGCAAAGTTGAGACATGTGCATTTCACCGGAGGTGCACAGTTTGATGAATCTTGGTGTGTGCGAGCAGCTGAGCATGAGAGCTTCCAAATAAATAACCTGCAAAATGTGTCTTCTATTTTCATTCACGATGTAAATGCTGAGAAAATCTTGAAATGTTCACCTCACCTTGAAGACTGAAATGTAAACTTACATTATTTTGGGATTCTTCTAACAACAATTATCGCTATCCTGCTCTAAACTTCCTTAACCAGCTTGAATCCCTCAATATATCTTTCCACCCAAGTTATGTTTCAGACGATGCCAGTCCCGATTTGACCAGTTTTCCGTTGAATCTCGTAAAGCTAACTCTTCGTAACTTTGATTTATCTTGGAAGCAAATGAAGATTATTGGGGCATTACCCAAGCTTGAGGTCCTCAAGTTACGAGATGTAACCATTGAGGGAAAACAGTGGGACGCTAGTGAATACGAATTCCAAGAACTTAGATTCTTGGAACTAGATGGGGTACAAATTGAACGTTGGAATGCCTCGATTGATCATTTCCCAAAACTTGAACAGCTAGTGTTGCGAAGCTGCCTGCAGCATTTGGAAATCCCTTATGATTTAGGGTTTATTCCATGTCTACTAAAGATTGAAGTACATGGGTGCATAAAATCCGTTGAAGACTTTGCTTTGCAAATTCAGGAAGAACAACGAGATAATGGAAATGAAGAGCTCAAAGTCATTATCTCCCGCTCCCAACTCGTATGGTAAGTACAACATCAGTTTCTGGTAGTATATCTAAGAGTTCTTTTTTATTTACTTACCTGATTTTGACTTCTTCTTTTCATTTCATTTTTTTTGTTGCAGAGGTCTCTTGGCAACATTCAGACTTGAGATTCTTCTTATGGTAAGTAGTACAGCATCAGTTTCTATCTTTTGCATGTTCTGATATTTATCCTGGATTGAACAATCACTACTTTTCTCTTTGTATTGAAAATGATATTGGAACTTTTATGTTGTGGGTAAAATTATATAACCAAATTTGTGGAAGCTCTATTGATGAATAACATTCTATAGTATGTTACTTGACATGGTTCACAGAAAGTTCTCCAAGTAGATAAAATGTAAATTAAATGTGGTTACGCTTTTAGACTTTTCAGATTTTGCACCTCATGAAGTGCGACTTCGTAACTGGGAAGGTGGATGAAGTGGATCATTCATTCTTGGCTTCTACACTCGTGTGTTGCGTCTCTCATAGTTTCTCTACCTGAAAATCCACGTTGTTTCTAGACCATACCTGTAATGGTTGGATCTAATGTTCTTAGTGCATTAAAGGCTGAACTGCCTTACCAATTGTTGTCTTATTTCTTATTCCAGTCAGTGTGTATTTGTTCTTTATGCTTTTAAACAAATGATTTATGTGCTACAGTTGCACGTTTGTTACAGTCGTTTCATTTTTCATAAACTGGATTTTTGAGGAATTCTGAGTTAAAGGATTATCAATTAACTGTGAGAATTCAAATTGTTGGTTTGATTAATTTGTATAATTAAAGATGATTGTAATGCTCTCTTTTCTCTCTTTTTCATATGAAAGCATCTATTAAATCAGTGATTCTATAAGGAAAATAATATCCTAAATTTTATCTCATCAACCAATTTTTATTATTAGTACAACCCACAAAGAGAACAAAAGAAAAAAACTAAAATGATAGTTAGGTTTACAATTTTTTTCTCAAAAACCTTCAAGTTATGTACACAAAAGAAGAAGAGAAAACATGAGCAATATATTGATAGGTTTGACAAAAAAATTGTCCCATTAACTCGCTGAAAAAGATTGGGGATAAAAGCCAAGTATCCATGCAAACCGCAAAAATATATTATGGCATCATCTTCTTCTTCTTCTTCTTTTTTTTTTTTTCCAATGCAAATCAGATTTGGACAATCTGCAAAATAGGAAGAAATTTGATCACCTATAATATTCTTCTTATTTACAATTGAAGCACTTTATTTTTGCACTTTTGAAGTAAAATTGTTGTGCGATTTATATCCCGCAAGTGGACGGATCGTTGACAAGTAATATAGTGATAAAATAAAGTGTCGAACCCACGAGGACTAGATACTAAGTTACCAATTAATTTCACAACTCAAATTTTAACAATGGAAATAAACACAGATTCAATTTTTGATTCTTAAGATTCTAAACTAAATTAACTATTTTAATTAAATTGAAATTCACAACAAGCAACTCTGAAAAATGAGAACGAATTAAAGTTTAACAATACTAGGATTCACAATTCCACCGACACGTTTTACTCAATTATCTGTTAATCACTTTTTAGCTTTTAATTACCTTGGACTGAAAATCGGCATTCCTAAATTAATCGAAAGCCTCTCTCGATGGTCAATCAAATCTATATGTTATGCGAACTTCATTATCTCTAATTAAGTTTCGAGTATAAACACATGCATTAAAATCTCAAGAACGCCTAAATGGATTTCATAAAGCATAATAGTAATCTCTATCTATTATTGGACCCTATGTTATTCAATACCACGTGCTAAATCTATATTGAATCTCTAGACTTCAATACGTATCACAATATATTCTAATGGTGCATAAGCATTAAAATAATAAAGAAACCGAATAAAGAATAATCAATCCACGGGCAATTAATTACTAAAAAGGAAAAACTACTAATTAATCAAAACGTGAGGTTTCATCGTTCATCCTAGATAAAGTAAATTAGCCGGACATGATTTCTTCAATTAACGAAAGAATTGAATTTATCATGGTCCGGGGAAAGGAAAACAAAAAGTAAAATAAAACTCGTGATCTCGGCTCGATGATCTTCGATTTCGCGCCTTGATCTCCGTTCTTGCCTTCTATCTTCTTTCCAAAATTCGTCTCCCTTCTTATGGCTATTATCTGTCTTATTTATAATGTTCTCTAAACCCTATAAGACGTGAATTTGGTATTTGAATCAATATGGACTTCGTAGAGTTCTAAATCCATCAGGAATCTGCCAACTGCCGCGTTTGGCCCATGCGATCGCATGGGGTAATACCTTGCGATCGCATGGTATTCATTGAAACCATTCTGTAGAAATTTTTATCATCTTGCGATCGCAACCTTAGTTAACCATGCGATCGCATGGTTAACTTAAGCGTTGTTCTGATTTTATTTCTTTGATATTTGCATGCTAAGCCCTTCGGTCTCTTTATGTCTGCTCAATTTAGTCCTCTTTTCTTCTGTTTACGCTCTTTTTCGTCTTTTTGTCGATTAATACTTGAATTTGATTATTTCCTAAAATAATAAGAAAACAACATGCAATTAAACTGAAAACAACCAAGAGTACTCATAATCATCCTTTTTTGTGAGCCCGAGATAAGTACAAAATTGTACTTATCAAATACCCCCAAACTTGAACTATTATTCGTCTTCGAATAAACTAGTTAAAAACAATCATGCACATACTAATAAAAATAATCATACTATAAATAGCTTGCCGTCCTTTTGTAACAACTTATAATTCATGACGAGTATCCAGATATTACTATTGCAAACATGATCCTATTTAAACCATATTTGACACGTGTTTGAAAGCAGTTAATCTGATTCACTTGGCTTCTATGGTGATGGTAGCCCAATCATTTGGTCAAATTTTCATTCCCCTCTCGTATGGTACACTTTCTCCCAAAATAATTTTCTCTTTCAATTCCCGGGATTTTTCTTTGGTTCTAAGGTTATGGTTCACATTCTTTTCTTGCTCGAGACTGGTTGAGAAAACTAGTAATCGTGACAACCTAGGTTTATGAAGATTCTCCAATTTATGAGCACTCTTGACTAGAAAGTTTCTACTAAGTAAGTCAAACTCATTAGTCATCTAATCCCCATGTTTACTTTGCAAAGAATTTTTTTTTTTTTAAATTAAATCTTATGTGCAGAACTCAATTCTTTAAGCTTTCTAGATGACTCATGTAACGAGCTTTAGGTCGATGATTCCCAAGTCTTTTGAACTTTAGGGCATCGGGTTTTGAGAAACTCCTACGAGCCTTTTCACTCAAGTCAAATAAGCTACGAAAAGAGTTATAAGATATTAATAGTATACGAAACTCGGTCTATTAAACTTTCTAAATGACCCATGTAACGAGCTTTTGGTCAATGACTTTATCACTCGAGTCAAAAAGGCTACGAAAAGAGTTATATAATAATAACATTGTTCTTTATGTGCAATAAGTTCATGCTAGGGATTAGGTTCCTAACATTCGGTCATTACTTAGTTTCTTCTAACTAGTCTAAAGTGCTCCACACAATTTTTCAACACACATGGAATCAATCATAACCTAGATAGCCACTATCACGACCTTAACTACCACACTTACTCACTCTATTGGTTACTTGGTTGAGATACAATGATTCTTAGATTCAAAAGGGTATCCTATTGTTTTCAACATAAGTGCACCAACATAGCTAAAATCATCTTAACCAAATTTACATAACATGACATCGGACATGGTCAAATAGCCTCACATTTAAACAAAAGTAATAATATGTTTACAAGTCATGGATTACATCAAAATTTAACAAAATTCATTATTAGCCGGCAAAGCTATTCATATCACACAAACATGCAAAAAAAAAAAAAAATTCAAATTTATTTAACAATCAATATCAAGTATTATCATCAGATCAAATATTTTTTCACTACCCCCAACTTGAAAGATACATTGTCCCCAATGTAAAAAGAATTCAAAGGAGTATATAAAGATCGAGACTACCCGGATGTGGATCGGATGGTCTTTGAAGAAGAAGTATGGTATGATCAATTGGTGGAGAGATATGTACAAGTTGGTAGAAAAATCTTTGCTTGCATGTCATCCAAACCATCTTTAGGTTGTAACCCTAAAAGAAAAGAAAAAAAGAATTTATTAATAATAATAAAATAAATTTTTTTCGGAAGCGAAGGCGATCGCAAGGACAAAATGTCTGCGATCGCGAAGAATAAAAAATCTAGACGAAAGCTTTACTTGACCATGCGATCGCGAGAGGGTTATACCATGCGATCGCATGGTACAAAATTTGAGAAATCAAATTTTTTTCCATAAATTTAAATTAATGGAAAACGTAATTATGCAAGATGACGATGATTGTAGCCTCAAAACCTAAGAATTAAAACCCTACTTTAAATGCTAGAAACCTAAAACGTGCAAATTGTCAATGGAAATCCTAAAATTGAAATAATACGAAATTTAAATAAAGGGTAGAAAATGGGTTGCCTCCCATTAAGCGCTTTTTAAAGTCATTAGCTTGACTTTGTCGTGGGTGATCGCTCAAGACACTTTGAATAAATCTTTGAGGACCTGCTCTTCTTGCTTTGATCAACTTCTAAACAATTTTTGTTTACCTTCCGAGCTTGATTTTTCCTTTATCATCACCGATATGATTTTGTTTTGCCACCCGCTCGAACTCAACTAAGAAAATTTCACCTCATCATCGCCTTTGATTACGTAAGACGGATGAAACTCCTCTTTCTCGCACATATTCTTCTTCTCAAGTGGTGCCTCCCGGTGTTGGGTAACAACTTTAACATCTAAGCTCCCTCCCTTCGGTCAATGACATCAATCTCGAAGCGAGAATCAAGAGCTTGAAAATTTAATTGCTTTGAACACATTGAATGTAATGTGTTCCTCATTCACTTTTAGCATAAGTTCTCCTTTTGAACATCAATTCTTGCCCGACCAAGAGCCAAGAAAGGTCGACCCAAAATGAGTGGTACATCCTGCCTTCACACATATCCAAAATAATAAAATCGCAGGAATATGAACTTGCCCACTTTCACCAATACGCCTTCAACGATTCCCCTAGGGCGCTTTGATTGTTCTATCTTGCAAGTCGAGCGTTCATCGTTGTCGCTTTGTTTCTCCTAAACCGAGCCGCTTAAAAATAGAATAAGACATTAGATTTACACTAGCACCTAAATCACATAAAGCTTTATCAAAATATAAGCTACCAATAGTGCAAGGAATATTAAAACTCCTCGGTCTTTTAATTTTGGTGGTAGCTTGTTTTACAATATGGCACCGCATTCTTGATTAGCGCCATCTTGCTTTAGTGTTCCTCCAACTTTCGCTTATTTGCAAGAATGTCCTTCATGAATTTGGCATAGCTAGGCATTTGAGATAAGGCATCAGCGAATGGTATGTTGATGTGAAACTTTTTGAATACATCCAAGAACTTCTTAAATTGGCGGGTCTAGCTTATGTTTTCGCAACCTTTGAGGAAATGGAATGGGAGGGACATAAGCGGTGGTGGAATATAAGTGGTGGAGAGTCCTGCTCGTGCAACTTCATCTAATTTGTTTTCTCTCTTGTTGGACACGCTTTCCTTTTCTACGCCTTTGGTCTAGTCACCCAATCTCGTAACCGAACTCCGCTCCTCGTGGTAATTGCATTTACTTGCTCTTTTGGATTGACCTCGGTATTGCTTGGCCATGTGCCCGGTTGTCGCTTGGCCAACATTTTAGCCAACCGCCTAACTCGATTTTCATATTCTTTATAGCAACATCCTGCCTTTTTCTGCATCTCCTTCAATTCGATTCCATACGCGCGATGCCTTCTTCCAATCCTCCTTTATTTTCTTGTGGCCTTCCTTGATTTGGCGGATTCTGGATATTCTGGTTGTTGCTATAGGAGAAGTTTGGATGATTTCTCCATCCTGGATTGTAAGTCTGTGAATAAGGATTATTCTGCTGACGCTGAAAATTCTAAGCATATGCAACTTGGTCAGGGGATGGCATATCAACTTTTGTCAATGAACACTCAAGATCGATGGTTTGCCCCGCATGTTACATGCATTCGTAGAGGCACCCGAACCATATTAGTTTGAATGAGAATATTTCATTGCTTCCATCTCGCTTTGCCAATGCATCAATTTTACGCCAATACAAGCGAATTGTCATCCACCTCATGTAATCCTCGCCGCTTTCTTCCGCAATCCTCTTCGGCCATAATAAATTGTTCACCATGGTTTCAATAGATCATAAAGGTCACCGGGGATCTATTTTGGATAGAGCCACCGCTGCGAATCCATCAAGAACGACCGTTGGAGCTAGTCCAGAGTAGAAATAATGATTCTGAGCTGCTAAAGGGAAACCATGACTTGGACATTTTCGAAGCAGTTGTTTGAATCTTTCCCATGCCTCGTGAAAGTTTTCCAACTCAGTTGTTGGAAATTGGAAATTTCATACTTGATCTGCTTACTCCGGCCGGAGGGAAATATTTCAATGTGAATTTCTGGATCGATCTCGTCCAAGTAGTAATGCTTCCGGTGGTAGAGAATCTAGTCATTCTCTAACTTTATCCTTCAATGTGTTTGGAAAGAGCCTCATCTTCAATGCTTCTTCGTTAACACCGTGGTATTTGAAATTGCCACGAATTCATCGAAGCGAGAGATATGGTAATGAGGATTTTCATCATCATCCCATAAAACGGCGGGTTTTTTTCGAGAATAAATTCATCACATCCGCCCTCAACCGGAAGTTGTCGTGTCCATAAGGTATATAGACTATCTTTGGACCGATTCTCAACAATCGGTGGCATCATATACTCACCCATAAGAATATCTCGCTCACTAACTTCAACCGGTCGAGCTATTGGTGCTTGATTATTTATCCGATCATGTACTTGATTGTGCCGCCATCGTGTCTTGCAGTGTTTTCTTTTCTCGCCGCGTTGTCGCTTCGGTGAAAGCTTCGTTCAATTTCTCGGATCTAAATCAAATAGATCAAGATCTTTTGTACGTGGCATGCACACTTAACACCGAAAAATTAGAAAATATATACAATTCAGCAGTATTACGAAAAACTAAAAATAAAACTAATCTAAAAATAAAAATAGAAATAGAAATAAAATAAATAACAATAAAAAAATGTTAAAACTAAACTATCAATTAATGTAGTAATTAATAAACTAGTCCCCGACAACAGCGCCAAAAACTTGTTGTGTGATTTATATCCCGCAAGTGGACGGATCGTTGATAAGTAATATAGTGATAAAATAAAGTGTCGAACCCACGAGGACTAGATACTAAATTACCAATTAATTTCACAACTCAAATTTTAACAATGGAAATAAACACAGATTCAATTTTTTATTCTTAAGATTCTAAACTAAATTAACTATTTTAATTAAATTAAAATTCACAATAAGCAACTCTGAAAAATGAGAACGAATTAAAGTTTAACAATACTAGGATTCACAATTCCACCGACATGTTTTACTCAATTATCTCATTAATCACTTTTTAACTTTTAATTACCTTGGACCGAAAATCGGCGCTCCTAAATTAATCGAAAGCCTCTCTCGATGGTCAATCAAATCTATATGTTATGCGAACTTCATTATCTCTAATTAAGCTTGAGCATAAACACATGCATTAAAATCTCAAGAACGCCTAAATGGATTTCATAAAGCATAATAGTAATCTCTATCTATTATTGGACCCTATGTTATTCAATACCACGTGCTAAATCTATATTGAATCTCTCGACTTCAATACAGATCACAATATATTCTAATGGTGCGCAAGTATTAAAATAATAAAGAAACCGAATAAAGAATAATCAATCAACGGACAATTAATTACTAAAAAGAAAAACTACTAATTAATCAAAACGTGAGGTTTCATCGTTCATCCTAGATAAAGTAAATTAGCCGGACATGATTTCTTCAACTAACGAAAGAATTGAATTCATCATGGTCCGGGGAAAGGAAAACAAAAGTAAAATAAAACCCGTGATCTTGGCTCGATGATCTTCGATTTCGGCGCCTTGATCTCCGTTCTTGCCTTCTATCTTCTTTCCAAAATTCGTCTCCTTCTTATGGCTATTATCTGCTTATTTATAGTGTTCTCTAAACCCTATAAGACGTGAATTTGGTATTTGAATCAATATGGACTTCGTGAGAGTTCTAAATCCATCGTGAATCGCCAATCGCCGCGTTTGGCCCATGCGATCGCATGGGTAATACATTCTGATCGCATGGTATTCATTGAAACCATTACTGAAATTTTTATCATCTTGCGATCGCGAATTTAGTTAACCATGCGATCGCATGGTTAACTTAGGCGTTGTTCTTGATTTTGTTTCTTTGATATTTGCATGCTAAGTCCTTCGTGTCTCTTTATCTGCTCAATTTAGTCCTCTTTTCTTCTATTTGCGCTCTTTTTGGTCTTTTCGTCAGATTGATACTTGAATTTGATTATTTCCTAAAATAATAAGAAAACAACATGCAATTAAACTGAAAACAACTAAGAGTACTCATAATCATCCCTTTTGTGAGCCCGGATAAGTACAAAATTGTACTTATCAAAATCCCAATGAAACTCCCATCTTATTTTCATCTCCTCCCAACCATAACCTTATGATCAATTACCGGATATCCGCGCAGAGATTGACTTAACCAAAAAAGTACTATAATAATTATATTTTTTCAATCTGTGTGAAAATAGAAGTAAGAGCATTTTCAATGCTACCTTCTATTTTGAATGTCCATTTAATGTGGCAATGAAGTGCATGAGACAAAATTTACGTGGCAGTATTTATTGTAAAATATTGTCCATTTTTAGACATCCTGTTAGACGGTCTTCCACCCATTTTTTAAATTAAATTGTGTCTATTTCTCTCATCTATTTTTGCCTTCTCTTTCTTTCCTCTACTCTCTCTCTCTCATTTCTTTTCGCTCTTTCGCCACATAAATTTTTTAGAAAGTGTCTAACATTGGAGATGCTATAAGTCTATCTTTATGGGATGCGTAATATACTATTTATGTCTCCCTGGACATGAAATATTTGTTTCCACCATGTGTGGATGTGCTAGAAGGACCTCATAAATCACAAAGTGCATATATTTAAAGATGGAGAATATAAATGTAAGCTATCACAAAATTAGACTCTATGTTGTTTTCCCAAAACACAAGTTTCACAAAAGGTAAGTTTGTTATCTGGTCTTTCCCAAACACCTTATGTTTTAACAGAGTTAGCAATTACAGTACCCTATTGTTTTGGTGAAGTACATGTCATTTCTCTTGTACCATTTGATTGCGTGGAGTGCTCCTTTAGTAATTTTAAAGGAGCCATCTCCAAACTTGCCATCAAATCAAGAAATCCAATAAAGATGAGATTTTTTTTGTCCAAATCAGGAATATGCTTTATATTTTCAAGGAGGTACACAACTTTTATCAAATTTGACTCTAATGTTGCCTATCCCAATTATTTTCATGCAACATTATTTCCTATAACCACAATTTCATTGTTGAATTTGGTATATGTGCTGAATATATCCAATTTTGAGGTCATATGAAATGAAAAAATGTGTACCCACAGTCAAGCAACCACTCATCAAAGTGACCATTGGATGAAACATAATTCACTACAACTTTTGTTTCTTTCATTTTGACCTAGTATATCATTTTTGTTTTCAGTGAATTGTTATTGAACATATAACAATCCTTAATATAATGACATTCATTACAACATTTATAGCACTTTCTACCCTTATTCTTAGACTTTGACTTATATTTACCCTTCCCATTTTTTTTTAATGATTGTGGCCATTTGTATTACTTCCTTCTTGACTATTAGGCTACCTAAACTGAGACCGGCCTCTAACAAATAATCTTTCACAACTACTTCTAATTTCTCTTTCATTTTTAACCTTGAGATTCTTACTTCTAATGTCATTCATAACAATGTTCATAGTAACGTCATTCTTATCATACTTGGCACTTTTGACATCTTTATAGGCTACAAGTACAGTATTTAACATAATAATGGCCTTATATTCAATCCTGGATTAACTTGTTGAAAATATCAAAATTTTAATCCGGTTCTTCCGAAGAATAAATCTTGAAACAAAATTTCTAAATAAGTTGAATCTAGGGTTTCCCATAAGTTTGAGCATCACTACTGATGATAGATATTTTTCTCCTCATTCGAGCACGGCGGCGACGACAGTGGTGGAGACCTGCAAAAGGTGGGGGGGCTTTTTTCTCCCGTGTCCACTCCGTGTGATAATCAATATATGATTAAAACATTTGTCCCGAATAGCAATATGGAGTGTATAAGAGTTGTGTGTTCTCTCTTTTTTACGGATGGTTGATCTCTATTTATAGGAATGATTTGCAGTTGTAGCCTTCAATGGTCATTGATGGCGGGTGCCTTTTCATCTTCCTCATTACTAGAAATTAATGAGGGACGTTTAAATCTTCTCAATTGTCATGCGTTCATATTCCCCATGGACGAGGGTAACTGTCATTTTATAGGTCGACTGTCTAGTTAATTTGATGGCAATTGGGTTATGGTTGTCTATCTGCCAGAAACGAGCCTATGAGAATAGTGAAGCGAGCGGACCAACGAGGCAAGCGAACACTTAAGGCAGGCGTCCCAAGAAGAGCAGCAATCATATACCAAAGTGTAACTATATTTATCATCATAAGCCCCTCTACTTTTTATGGACTATTGTCCATGAGAAGTAGAAATATTGTCTTTTGAATAATTATTCCTTATCTATAGGAATAGATGACAATCTCCCACCAGTTGAAAAATGGACATTTGTTAGTTCTTTAGGATGTGGTAACCCTGATGTTTGAATGAACCTGTTGATGAAAATGATGTAGGATTGGATGAGGGAGATTCATCCATAGCTCAAAACCATCCGACTTAGGACGAAAATATTAAGACCGCTGCCGTCTTGCCCGCGGCGGGCTGCCTTGCTCGCCCCATGCTCGAGGTGGGTGGTCGGTCAAGTCCTCTGCTTGGGGCGGGCGGCCACGCCCGACTCCTGCTGGGGACGAGCTGACTTGCCTACCCCTCGCCACGAGTAGGCGACTTCGCCCACCCCTTATCTTGGTTGGGCAGGCGGGTCTTTCATGTGTTAGTCTGTCTTTGGTTGACATTGATACATTACTTGAATTTTTTGCCCCTATTGAGTTTGGAGATTCAGACGCTAATTCTTCTAAATTTTTCAGACAAAGGCTCATCGTCTTGATTTTTAAACAGCAGGCTCATCATCTTGTTTTTCCGACAGAGGTCATCGCCTTGATTTTTAGAACGAGTGCTCATCGCCTTGTTTTCAAATAGAGACTCAACACCTTGTTTTTCGAACAAATGCTCATCGTCTTAATTTTAAAACAGAGGCTCATCGTCTTAATTTTAAAACATAGGCTTATCGCCTTGATTTTTTAAAACATAGGCTCATAGCCTTATTTTCAAATAGAGGCTCATCGTCTTGATTTTTAAACAAAGGTTCATCGCCTTGTTTTTTAGACAAAGACTCATCGTCTTTATTTTTAAACAGGCTCATCACCTTATTTTTCAATGGTGGCTATCACCTTGATTTTTAAAACATAGGCTCATAGCCTTGTTTTCAAATAGAGGCTCATCGTCTTGATTTTTAAACAAAGGCTCATCACCTCGCTTTTTAGATAAAGACTCGTCATAATTAATTTTAAACATAGGCTCATCGCCTTATTTTTCAATGGTGGCTATCACCTTGATTTTTAAATAGAGGCTCGTCGCCTTGATTTTTAAATAGAGGCTATCGCCTTAATTTTTAAACATAGGCTTATCGCCTTGATTTTGGATAGAGGCTCATTGGCCTTATTTTTAAAACGATAGAATAAATGACCTTGTTTTTTAGATAGTAGCGATTATCATTGTTTTCGAGACGATGATCACCGGCCTTGTTTCTCGACAAGATAGCACCGTCATTGTTTCTCGAACGAGTGCTTGGTGGGCCTTATTTTTCGAACGATGGCACCGGTCTTATTTCTTAGAACGATGCTTGTACCGTCATTGTTTTTGGGCATCTAGCATTGTTTTTCGAGACAATGGCGCACCGGTCTTGTTTTTCAGACGATGAGTACCGGCTTTGTTTCTCAAATAGAAGTAGCTATCATTGTTTTTCGAGACGATGAATGGTGACCTTGTTTCTCCCGACAATGAGCACCGGCCTTATTTTTCAAACAGTAGCAACTAGCCTTATTTCTCAGAAAGTAGCAGCTGTTATTGTTTTTAGGCATCTGGCCTTATTTTTCGACGATGGCAAATGGTCTTTTTTTTCGCATGAGAGTTGTCATTATTTTCAAGGCGATTGGCCTTGTTTTTCAGACAGTGGCAAATGGTCTTATTTTTTAGATAGTGGCAGCTGGTCTTGTTTTTCGCACACGAATGACTAGCCTTATTTCTCATATAGTAGCAACCGTCATTGTTTTTGGATATTTGGCCTTGTTTTTCAGACAGTGGCAAATGGTCTTGTTACAATAGCGGTACCGTCATTATTTTTGGACAACTGGTCTTGTAAGCCCCTCTACTTTTCATAGACTATCGTCAATGGAAAGTAAATAATCTATCACACCTGCTCCTCTTTAATTTTTTTTTTTAGGCTTGCCTCGATTTTTGAATTTGGGCGGATGTCAATGAATAGAAGTGGGGTGCGGAAGGTGGAACCAAAGAAATTGGAGCCAACTTTGGAGCTGCCGTTGGTGGTGTTTCCATTGATGGAAAGTTAGGAGCCTGTGGAGGAGCCCTTGGCGGTGAGGGCCCCTACTGGTTGAGGGCTAGGACTACAGGCGGCGAGCCCACGGTGGTAATGATCCTACCGACAGAAGGCTAGGACCCTGTAGTGACTGAGAAATCGTTGCGTTCCGATCCTGGAGTAAAAGTCATTAAGGCCGCCACCGAGCTTGCGATCTTTAAGTTGAGCGGATGCAAATTCTTCTGTGGGTGGTTAGTGGCGACATTGGACTCTGTGTCAACATCCCCAGCAAGTGCTAGAGGAGTAGTTACGTTTTTAGCTCTTCTAGTTCGAGCCATAACTTTTTGTACGAATTTTCCAAAGACGGCGCCAATTGATGATAGATATTTTTCTCCTCCTCCTCGACGGCGGCTAAAAGTGGTGGAGACATGCAAAAGATGGCGGGATTTTTTCCCCGTGTCCACTCCGGCGTGATAATCGATATATGATTAAAACATTTGTTACGAATAGCAATATGGAGTGTATAAAAGTTGTGTGTTCTCTCTTTTTTACCTGGATGGTTGATCTCTATTTCTGGGATGATTTGTAGTTGTAGCCTTCAATGGTCATTGTTGATGTCACACTTGGTGTCCTCGGAAGAAACATCGATGCTTTTCCGTTGGGACCATTTTCACTAAGCCAGGGGCCAGGACTGAGTATTGGATTGAACGAGATTTCTCACTCAACTTTCTTTCTTCACGGCCTGAAGTTGAAGTTCCACATGCTATATATTCTACTCCACTTTTAGAACCCTTCTTCGCAAGTTTCTTGAGGAACTGGCGAACCTTTGATGAACCATCAAACTTAATTGGTTTATCAAGTGGTTCAGCACTCAAAACCCCGGAGGGCTTCATGAAAGAAGGATATCCGGCATTCAATGATGTCAGGAAATTGTGAAACTCTAGATTCAACTTGGTGAACCACTTGAGCTTTTCTTCATCGCAGGAAGCTAGGCGGAGGGCTTTACACCAGGACTCCTTCTCCCAAGATGTCTCAAGATATATGTAAATTATTTTACTTCCCTTATATATGACTTAACCTTTGCTCTCCACTTTAATGGGATATCTTTTGGCCCTATTATAAGAAATAGAAAAGAGACATATGTTACCATTCTTCCAGGAAAATAACACATTAGTCAAGAAAGAAATATTATTTCCTCAAAAGAATTCCATGAAATCCAGAACAGGCATCGTGAAATGGATTATAACAATTTAAAGGATTTTCCCGACTTTCTTTGAACGCATAGGCATGTAATATACTGCAGGGAAAAATGATTCTGACCACAAAAATATATATTTTTATTTGATTTTACTTTTTTATTGCTACTTGGGCATCAATATTTCTTGGTCATAAATTCAAATTTAGTATGAGTGAGATCTTTCCCTCAAAACTAACTCAACCTAGAAGAATGTATCCTTCTCAGAACCAAAACCCACTATAAGATTGAAAAGCTGCCAAGTGCCAAATAATGTTTAGTAGAGTTAATTAAGCCACCTTGAACCTAGCAGAACAGGAAATTTGCTACCGGAGTTGAGTTAGAGCACATTCTCCTTCTCAAACGTAAGCTTCAAGCAGCATTCACTGAAGTATATAATTTTAAAACCAATCATTAAAAGTTAATCCATAACCAGGAAATCGTAACTTAAAAAGTCCATCAGGAGTATACCAAATAGTGCACAAACAAGACTACTGGATTCTAAGAAATCTGAAATTTCAACTCCTAGAAGAGTCTAGAAAATGCCAAATCACCATTTTCTTGAGGACAAGTTTGTTGCTGATACAGCTGCTATTGTGCAGCCCCTGAGTGAAATCTCTACATGGGAACCATCTGCCTCCGTTAGGATAAGACAACGATCCTTAATTTTTGCATATTTCTGGACAGGTATGACCTCCAAATAATCCTTTTTCTGCTTTTGCTCCATAGGCACCTTGTCCAAAAGCCCGGGTTTTGGAACCTTTTCTGGTTCTAGAACCCATATAGCCCCCTGAAACACCAATGGAAACAAAATGATAAATTTGAGGAAAAGACAGGTGGATAGATGATATTTAACGAAAATTGTGACGAGCATCTAGGCAAGATGCCAGCATAAAAATAATACTGTGAATATGTTCTGGAAAACCTTCCCCTCAATTCCCTTCCAAAAAAAGAAAACGCATATGATAGGGGGCATCAAATGTATGAACACCATAGACATATGACTAAATATACTATGATAAAAGAATTATCTACTACAATAATTATGTATTTTTTACCTAAAAATAACAATTGGGTAGTCATATGCAAGAACAGGAAGTAACTTTAAAGTTTCTAATTTTCATATTCCTAGTTGGATGGACCATCAAAAGGCAACTTTTGAAGATAAGGTTGGTAACGCATTCAAAGAAACTAGATACTGATTTGTAGTATTATGACATATATGCCCAAGACCTGAGACAGCTAAGTTTCTGATATTCACAAATTTGAAAGACACGATTCCTGAGATGTTGAAACTTATAAAAAAAATTATTTATTTCGTGGGTAATCAAGGGGAAAGAAAGGGAACAACAAGTGATGAAATCACACAACCAATCTCTAGTAGTCCAAACACAGAACTCAGAAGTTGGAATTCTGCATTATCCTCAAAACAGAAGGGGACATTTTTTTTCAAATAACAGAAAGGTGACACGTGTTAAAAAGTATTAAAAAAAAGAAAAAGAAAAAAAGCCAAGGTGCCAACTTTTGGACACATGGTGCTAGTATATAAGCTTGTAAGTATTCATAAATAAATAAAAAAGTATATTGTCAAATATCAGATATGACAGATAAATCTGTTTTTAAAAGGTTGAATTTTATATAAGCATGAATTTACCAGAATCATATTTTGCTAATACCAAAAACAAAAATTCTCTAAATTGATAAAACCTGGCTTATGCAACATATGAGTTACTTGGAATTGGGAAATTTCAACTCTTTATCCATTTTGGTATTTTTGTTTTCTCCATTAAAAAACATGTGTGTCAAGCACAATAACTGAAAAAGCATTTTGTAAGTCCTAGAAAAATGTTTGATTATTTTTTATGAAAGACCAAAATTCAAGAGATGTAAAATTACAACAGCAGTAGACAAAAAGGTTTTCATCTACATAATAAACTATAATAACACCTTGCACATCCAGTAATGTGGTGGAAGATGAAAAATAGCCAATTCTTTGGACCACAAGGAAGAATCTACCACCCAATCCCACAAGCAATGTGGTGAAACTTTTAGCATGCCTCTCGAGCAGAATAGATCATGGTATAGCCATCATACCATACATACATGAGATATTGCTTCCATGATAATCCTAAAACCTCAAAACCTTGTTTTAAACAAACCTAACAAATTTTCAGGGAAGACAAGGACTTATCCGGAAAACCACAAACAATCTCAACCATATCTTCCTTGTAAAGGTGTAAAGGAAGAAAAGACGTTTTTATGCCTCACTGCTTTGACAACATATAACTAAAACATCGGGGGATAAAATCTTCCAGTGACAACACTCATGAATGGATCATTGGTACTTATTTTCTTATGAGCTGGAGAACATGTAAATGCCTTTACCTTGAAAGAGGCATCTAGCCTTCCGAACAAAAGTTGTAAAAGGAAAAGGTCAAGGGACTAGCCAGCAGACTTAATAAGGAAAGAATAATTAGCAGAAAAATATTCTGGAATCTACTACATAGGAAAGAAGATGATATGAATCAGGAAGATTGAGTAGACTCACTAAGTTATCAAATTTATGATCAATGTTATGGTAGAAGTCAATTCTCAGAAAAGGGATTTTTTTTCAAAACTAACAAACAGAATTTAGAAGAACTGTGAAGAAATGATGGGTGAAATAAACTAGATTAGTGATAAAAGTCAGTTTTTATAATACAACACAAAACGTGTTTAAATTCACTAATTTGTAAAAATTGGCAGTAACTTGTTCAAAATTGGCCAACTAATTCAAATTTTGAATATTTCCATCAATCTGAAAATGGGAGGTTCCTATTCCTTCCATGAAGATGTGAAGGTTAGCTTCCCCAATATATAACAATAAGCGTAATATATAATTCTGTGGCACGATATATGTTTCTTGAAATATTTCACATTAACAAATTGTCATCTCCAAATTTTTTTGTAAATATATGTATAGCTATGTCCATATCATACGGTTTCTGTACCCCTATGCTGTTTCGTACTTCTTATGTTTATAATTTGACTTTTGAAGATTACTTTCGATTGAAACAATTTTATTCCAACTTGTTTGTGATCAACTCATTTGATCACGGATGGTTTAATGAACAAATTAATGCAAGACAGATGTACATTTTTAACTAAGATAAGTTGCAATTAATACTACAGAAATCCTAGCACCTTAGATTCATGTTGTGTTATGTTATCTTAATTGGTTTGGGAAGTTGTTCACTCCCTCCATTCCACTTTGAGTGTCACCCTTCAGTTTGGCGTGGATTTAAGAATTGAAAGATATGTGCAGAAATGAGAGAATCATACGAAAATAGTGTTGTGCAAAAAATTGTTTCGTATCATTTCGATCTAAAGGGGGGTTCAATCTTTGAAATGGTAAATTTCAATCGTTTGGATATTGTTTTTTTGAATTATAATGGTTTCAAATATGATAGTGGTTTGAGAAAGAAAGAGAGAATTGTTTCCTATTGAGTAACATTTTAAATTGGAATATCTCAAAATAGAAAGGGTGATTCTAAAGTGGAACAAAGTGGGTATTAATTTTATTTCTTTGTTGTTTTATGATTTGCAATATTAGAGTCTTTGTTGTTCTTCTATGAAGATTCACTATTCCATTTTGATTAGGATTTACTTTATGTAGGCCTAGGAACATAAATACTATTTCTACTAGTTTGTCTTAAGTTTTGTTATAATACAATTCTGCAGAGTTTTCTCTCAAATTCAGCACAGCAAACCAATCTTTGATTTGTTATTCTCCAGTTGTTATCTTTTTTGCAGCAAGATATATTCCCTCTACCATAAAAAACTGATAAGATATTGCAATCTGAAATTTACTGGTCGTCATCACAATTCACAACATAAACAGAGGTCTTTTTGGTTTGTTTTGGACCATTTACTCCCTTACTCACGGCCAATTGGTTTCAAGAAGCAATTAAATACTTTCTTTTAAACATGTTCAAAATACACAAAGAGGAGGTGATTTCATGTCTTCTGTTCTAATATCTTTGTTTCGTCAAGCAACACGTGGAGTGCCGCCTATATAGCGGTAAAAGCAGTATGTGCATTCTTTCTTTTCTCCAAGAAGTTCAAAACGAACAAATAATCATAGACATACATATATACCTAAAGAATAGATATCCCCAAAAGAACTTGCGCTAATCAGAGCCAAATTACCTGAATGTCGTATAAAGTTGGATTGAGGTGGCCCGCCGATGCAGAAGCCTTCTCTTTGCCTTGTTCTCTCGCAACTCTCTCATTTATTAGGCGAATCAAAATCCACAGCCCCACTGCTTCCATTGCAATAACTGTCAGAACCCCAAGAAGAAATACTGACAACAAAAGCAGCAACATTGTTACCCTCCCCAGAGTTTACACCCTTTCAATTTCAATTGCTACTGCCCATTTTCTATTACCATTATTATATGCAAATCCATCTATCTATCATACAACAACACAGTGCATTCAAGGATTTTTCCAACTCTTGAATAAAAGAAAATATCAGGAAGTTACGGGATCTGATGCTCTTATGCTTATACTTCAATTGTTTCAAGAGACAGGAGGGTTGAATTTTTGGCGTGGAAAGTTGACCCTTTACACGGTTACACACAGGAACAACTAAAATGCGTAATGCACGATGACACAGTGAAATCTCGCATCGACCCTAAACGTGTCTAAGCGGGGCAATACGTGGTCGATGCATAAAAATGAGCGATGCGGGACGATATGATAAGGCCAGACATCGCCCTGGCGTCTGCCTGTAACGAAAGCGTTTTTAAACATCATTATTTGTACAAGAGCAAATTAGTCGACTGAATTAAAGTAGGAAACTAATTATTTCCTTCAATTTATAAAATTTACAGAACTATCCAAAATAATAGAAAAGTAGGTAAGTGACTATTTCCTTTAATTTATAAAATTTACGAAACTATCAAAATTAGTATCCCGTAAATTCGACTATATAAATTTGATTACGTTAAAGAATAATGAGAATGAACAAGATTGAGAAGATAGATTTGAAGAATTGTGAAGAAAAATAAAAATAGAGATTTGAAGAGAGGAAGAATTTTCAAAATTGAAGAGAAACGAATTTTTTTTTTTTTGAATAGGGATGAAAACTTCTCTTACGATCGATGACAAAAGAAATTGAATTTTAATTATTTTTGGACGAACCGTTGATAAAAGAAATAAATGCTCTCTATGAATCACTCACATATTTTTTTTTGAATTATATTTTTATGTGGGATTAATTTGGAAGTAGGGACAAATCATTTTTATTAGAAACATTCCTTTAATGATTCTAATAAGAGTAAAAATAGCATGCTATTCTACCAATCATAAGTCGAGGCTTTAAGAAAGTTTCTTATCTTACCAAACACAAGCTTTGCTAAGCAATGAGGCTCAGCTAGGGCACACGAGAATTGAGGTGAGAGGATTAAATAAGATGGATTAGCAAAATAAGACGGATTAGCAAAATAAGACGATTCATAATGAAGTGCAATTGATCATTGTCATATTATCAATGGATATAAATATATTATAACTTGAATAATGTGGTTGTGATATCATTGTATGTGCATCATCACAGCTGACTAGAGATGACAAAAATATTCGATCTATCCCAAACCCGATGGATACCTGGTCCGAATGGATTGAAAATTTTTCGATCCGTGGATCAGTGGGGCGGATCGCAGGACAGATCAGATCATGTTCGCCCCGATCCAATCCGATCCGATCCGATCCGATCCGATCTGCCTTATTTGAAAAATAAAGAAAGAAAAAGATAGAAAAAATTAGTAAAGTAGTAAAGTTTGTTTCAATTTTTTTTTTAATTTTTTGAATGACAACTGACAAAAAAAATAAAAAAATTACATGGATCAGTCTGCGGATCAAAGTAGTGATTCTCTTCGCCCCAGATCCGATCCGTCCCAAGAAATGATGGATCAATCTACGAATTTGAATCTTCTAAAATTGATCCGGGGCGGATACTGGATCGACCGATCCAATCCGACCGCGCCCGCTGCCATCACTCTTTCATTGACGAATAGTATTACTCAAAAGAATAAATCTTGAAGCACCCCATGTAAAGTTGGGTTAGCCAACAAGCTGTATTTAGAGAAATTTTGATCTTGTTATTAAACAAATATTTAAAAAAAACCTCATTTTTCAATTTTTAGATTTTTACCCATACTTAACTAAAATTTTTGAAAAAAAAAAATAAAAAGTACCCTGTTAGTTATTTTTAAAACTAAGTTCTAAAAGGTAACGACAGTGACACTTCATATTAAAAATCGAAATTTCAATTTTACATTTTTACACAAGTTATATGCTAAATATCAACGTTTTATACAATTACATGTGTATTATTGTGTTACTTGTAGAGTATCTCGTCTTATTTTTTATTTGTAGGATGAATATGTGTTACCTGGTTTTGTTCTAATGTCCACGGTGGACATTGTTATAATGTCCACTTGAGACACTTGTCCTACACTCATTGAATGAATATAAAAAGGACATTTACACTCATCCAAAATGAGTATATGACAAGTGTCTCAGTGGACATTAGATTATGTCCTGTTGTGTTACTCGTGTTACTTTGTAGAGTAACATATGTTTTGCCTGTGTTACTTTATTTATTTATTTATTGGTAGAATTGTATTATTTGTGGGGATAACATGTGAATGGCATAATAATAGATGTCCAAAATATCAAATCAACATAAAATGGCAAAAAGTAAAGAACGTGATATTTGTTTCACCGAACTTCCACCAAAATAGTGTATATCTCCGTTTGTGCATCCACTTAGGGATTTGGCTTAGAGCACTAGTAACTTTGTGTTTGCTTTTTAAAATAGAGTCAAATTACAACTGTTTGATAGATTGATTTATCATCATATTAAAAAAAAAAAAACTCCATATACTCATAGTATTGCTTATTCCTAGATTATTGTTTACTAAAAATAGAGAATCATTTTACTCCCTCACTTACAAGAGTTACTTCACACAAAATATGAACGGTAACTTAGTCTAGAATCAAAACCTTAATTGAGAAGGTTTGATAAGTAATTGAGAAATAGAGAGAATTTTTGTTGGTGGCTTTTCAACTAATCCCCAATAGACCGAATAGTAGAGTAATTGAGAAGGTCTGATAAGTATAAAGATCCAACGGTCCATTTTCCTCAATGTCTGCCATCACAGAAGAAGTGTTTTGCAGGAGTTAATAAAGCGCGTGTCGTAAACTGACGCTTTCAATAATTGCATCCAAGGACCTCAAGCTTCTATTTTTATCACATTTTCCCAACATTTCTCCACCTTGATGCAAACACAAGTTGCCTAACTGCTCAAAAGTAGAGATGGCAAAAATGGGTTAGTCCAGTGGACTAGGTTAGCCCAGATAGCCTGGAATTTGGGCTGGGCCGACCTATAAAAAATTGGTTAAGTAAAAATCGGGCGAGATAACAAACACACCAAGCTAATCGATCGAAACCGAGTTGGCTGTGTAAATTTTTTTTACCTAAATCACCCACCCCCGACAGACTCTGGGTCCTCGGTTTTCGCAAAACTAGGGAGCCCCAGGTTCATGAAGGTGCCTTTTGGGGGTGAGGGGTGGTGAAGTTCTTCTTTTTTTTAATTATTTTGAAAAATAAATTAAAAATATATGTTGAGCTAACCCAATAGTTCTATGACCCAAAATCGAGCTGTGTTGGTCCTACAAATATGAGTCCGTGTAAAATTGGGCCGAGCTAGCCCAATCCAAATTTTTGTGTGGTACGTCAAATTTTGGGTTTGGACCGGCTCGTCTAGCCCATTTACCAAATTCTTGTTCAAATTTATTTGCCACCTCTACTAAAAAGCAATCTTTCCCAACTCCATCGCTCTCTTACCTGGACATCAATCAGCCTTTGTCAATGTTTAGTAAACTTCTACATTTTCTTAACTTATTTGAAGATATAATTTTTGTGTCCATTTCAGCTGGGTTAAACTCAATTGCAATTTTTTCAAGTTTAATGATGCATTTATCTACTATGTTTCTAATAAAAAATGATTTTTACTCGCTAAATGACACTTCGAGAATCTGAATAAAGCACAACACCACCACCCAAAAAATTCAGTTCTAAGAGTAAATCCCTTAACCACATACTTTCTTTTATACCATCAATGGCTGCAATATATGCAACTTTCTTTGAAGATACAACTAATATTTTTTGAAATTGTGATTTCCAACTGACAACAGAGTAAACACATAGGAGGAGGAGTAGACCTTATTCTATCTTTTTCACTGGCAAAGTATAGGTCAACAAAGTCTTTCAGTTTTATCCTCTCTTTAGATTTTTTATATGTTAAACCTCAATCAACATATCCTTTAATATACTTCAGCAACCACTTCATGGATTTCTAGTGTGTTTCACCTAGATTTGCCTTGAAAATATTTTAAGTACTATTAGAAGATAAGATGTTTGACTTAAAAACAAAAAATTCACCCTTCTATTCCTTCTAATGTCCACTGTCATATTTTTTTCTTGCTAGCTAGACGAAGGTCATTGATATCAAGTTCAACTTTTATTTTGTCTTAATGCTTTGTATTGTGAAATTGGCGCAAATAGTCTCTAACGTATGCCATCAGGTGTCCAAATGGTCCCTAACCTTTCATTTTTGGCGGAATGGTCTCTATCCTATTCATTTAGGTGCATGTGAATCGGTCTTTTTTGACGATTTTGTTAAAATTCGTTAAAACTTTCCAAAATTGGTGCAAATGGTCCCTCTCATGTTTTTTTCTTTTTATTAGTGGGGGTAAAATTGTCAAATTACATTTTTCTTTCAATTGGCGCAAATAGTCCATAACCTTTACATTTTTGCATGCAAAATAGTCTCTAACCTATAATTATATTTTGGTGCACACTTGGTCCTTATTTGATGAAAAGACAAAAATATCCTACTTTTAATTAAATAAATTTGCAATTGGATTCCTAACCTTTAAAAAAAGTGAAAATAAAGTTCGATACTTTAATTTTTTATTAAAAAAATTAAAGAAAACTAACAAATTGACAATATACTAAATTATTTTGTATATTTTACAAACTATTATAAAATAACTAAAATTTAAGCTCATAATTATTAACGATGTGCTAATTAAAATTATTTTATTATTATTAAGTAATCATATTATTTAAAATTCAAACTTTAATTTTAACGTTACAATATAAAAAAAATAACTTTGTCACAAATAAAAATTTTAATTACTTTCCAAACAGCACATATCCGTTGAACCAAACAAGATCTATCTATGTAACCAAACATGAGTCTTCTTTTTCATTGAATTTTCTTCTTGTCCAAACAAACAACCACCACCGGATAACCCGTCAAAAACTAAAAAAAATTCCACCGGAGAATACCACCGGATCTGCGTCGATCATCTTCCTCGCAGATCTGGTAGATCTTGAACCGATCTCTGCGCGATCGATCCGCACGGATCCAGCAGAATTCGAGATCATGCGACTCGATCGCAGCGGATCGGTTGGAATCTGCATGATCAGGCCGCGAGATCTGGCTAGATCTGCGTGGCCACCGCGTAGATCCCATCGAATCTGCGTGACCCGGTGGCATAGATCCCGTGGGATCTGCGCGAGCTACCAGATCGGAGTCGCGCAGATCCAACGAGATCTGCGCGGCTGCGGGCAGATCCATTCGGTAGTGTCCCTTTTTTTTATTTCATTTTTGTTTTTTTTTTTTTTCTTCAATCTTCAAGATCCACCGAATCTGCGAGGAAGATGACCGGCGTGGATTTGGTGGTTTTCTCCGGTGGAATTTTTTTAGTTTTGGATGGGTTATCCGGTGGTGGTTGGTTGTTTAGACAAGAAAAAATTCAACGAAAAAGAAGACGCATGTTTGGCTACATGGATAGATATTGTTTGATTCAATGATAGGTGTTTGTTTGGAAAGTAATTAAAATTTTATTTGTAACAAAATTATTTTTTTATATTGTAACGTTAAAATTAAAGTTTGAATTTTAAATAATATGATTACTTAATAATAATAAAATAATTTTAATTAGCACATCCGTTAATAATTATGATCTTAAATTTTAGTTATTTTATAATAGTTCGTAAAATATACAAAATAATTTAGTATATTGTCAATTTGTTAGTTTTCTTTTAATTTTTTTTAATAAAAAAATTAAAGTATCGGACTCATTTTCACTTTTTTTAAAGGTTAGGAATCCAATTGCAAATTTCTTTAATTAAAAGTAAGGATATTTTTGTCTTTTTCATCAAATAAAGACCAATTGTGTACCAAAATATAATTATAGGTTAGGGACTATTTGCGCCAAAAAAAGGTAAAGGTTAGGGACCATTTGCGCCAATTGAAAGAAAAATATAATTTGACAATTTTACCCCCACTAATAAAGACAAAAAAATATGAGAGGGACCATTTGCGCCAATTTTGGAAAGGTTTTAACGAATTTTTAACAGAATCCGTCAAAAATAACCAATTGCGCACGTAAATGGATAGGTTAGGGACCATTCCGCCAAAAATAAAAGATTAGGGACCATTTGAGCATTAATGACATACGTTAGGGACCATTTGCGCCAATTTTCCTTGTATTGTAGAAATACTTTGACAAGTATTAAATCCAACGCGAGTCAAATCTCTTATACCATTGCTTATGAGCTTGTTCAAAACTATATAGTGATTTGTTAAGAAGAATCTAAGATTTTTTTTTATCTTTATGTTCAAAACCCTCAAGTTGTTTCGTATATATATATAGTCTATTCTAAATTCCCACTCACGAAAGCAATTTTAATACTCATTTGCTCTAATTCCCAGTTGAATTGATTTACTAGAGTTAGGTAACTCTTATAATTAATAGTATACTTAACCACTAGAATAAAAATTTCATTGTAGTCTAGGTTCTCCTTTTGAAAAGAAGCCTTTTGCTACCAATCTTAATTTAAACATAATGTCACATTCCTTTACTTCATCTTTTATTTATTTATTTATTTATTTTTTTCACTTTATAAATCTATTTGCAATCTAAAACTAACTTGTTTTCTAGTTTAGGAACCATCTTCAAAGTTTCACTTTTGAGTAAAGAATCCATTTTTTTTTCCTTTCATTTCATCTTTATTTACTGTTGCTTCTTTAAAGGTTTTTATTTTATTTTTAAAGTAATCTTAAAAGGTAAGCAATGGAACAAATTCAGAATAACCATATCTCATTGGTGATCTTATTTCACTTTTCTGTATCTCTAGTGAGCTGATAATCATTAAGTCATTGAGAGGAGTTGGGAATTCGAGTTTCAAAATCTTCATCTTTGTGAACTCTCCTCAGGGGTATTTATCTTGAGGTTGCTCCACGTCAATTGGATGATGATTTAAAAAAAAAATTTTTATTCTAATGGTCTCAAACTAATTTCACCGTTCGTATCTTGTTTATCTTTTTTGAGAATATTGAGTTTAACTCATTTATTCAAGGGTGTATTACTGTCATATTTTTTAAGATTCCACAATTTTTACAAAAAACATCTAACTCAGAAATACAAAATTCGAGACCATCTATTCTTAAAACTTTAATTCTCTTACTAGTTTGATTCTCAATCAATTTTTTCCGTTGTTTAAAATTCTCAAAATTCCATATTACAATTTTGAGAAGAACTAAATTTTCCTCGAAAAATCATCTGGAATTATGAGGAAATATCTTGTATCGAGTGTGCGTAATGACAAAAGATGCTCCATACAATTGAGCATGCAAATACTCTATCACACATTGTGGTTTGTGGTTTATGATGTCCATACAAGAAAGGCAATCTAACCTACTTACCTAAATACAATTATCCAATCAAATATGCACCAAAGACTCCTTTATTTTTCAGTATTTTCAAGTCTTTCTCACTTATATGACCCAATCTCTTTGGCTATATATATTTCAGTTTGATCTTTTTGATGAGTTAGTACTAGTGTGTATGGACTAATGATGGTTTTAAAATACAGAATGTATACATGATTTCTCTTAGGAGTTCCCACAACAACTTGTGAACCCCTTGAGATTTTAATATATCACATACTTATAATATTAATTTAAATCATATAAGATTCTAAGGATATTAAATTATTTTATTTTATTTTTACATCAGGGACATGTTTTGTTAACTAGTGTTATCTTGTAACTTTATAGTAAAAGTTCCTATGCCTCTAACATTACAAGACATGTCATTTCGCATGATTACCTGCACATCAATTTATTCTAACTTGGTAAGCCATTCTACGAAGAATAATGTTATTTATAGTCGTTCACTATCAGTAGTCATCTTACATGACATTACTCAATTGAATGAATTATTTACTCCAATTGAGTAATGTATTTATAGTAATTAATTATGAATAATTCATTCAATTGAGTAATGCCACGTAATATGACTATCTGTAGTGAGTGACTATAAATATCATTACTCTTCTCCGAAAGTTACAACTCAAGTCCTTAATCCATTCTTAAATTAATTGGCTGGAAGTAGTAACATATTCTTGTTGTTTCTCAAGACTCAGCTATCCTTTTAAAGTAGTCTCTTCTTTAACTTGGATGGGGACAGTTTTCTTTATTGTTCCAATTTTCAGTTTATTAGAACTTTTCCTTCAATCATTAATTTTTACAACTAACAATTTCACTCGTATCAGATTTTAATTCTAATTCTATATTCTTTAGATAGCTGATTACAACTGATAATGAGTGTGCCATATTTTAATGCTTTCTAACCAAGATTCTAAAAATCTCGAGGTGTGTGGTAAAGCGGTAAGACCCAGAGAAACCCCAAATCCATTGAATTTACTTATGCATTTTTTGTGTGTGTGTGTAGATATTACACCTACTACTTACCAATTTTAAAATAATTCTAGATCTAACAATTTAACTTATTTATTCCAAAAATACTACATAATTAATATTATATTAATTAATAAAATAATAAATTAAAATCAAAGGACCAAGATCACGTGAATTCTCAAATTTGTTGATTGAGTCATTGATTATTTGTACAATAAGTCTTTCATCTTTATAATATCCCCACTTTAGTCCTCGTACTTTCTCTTTCATTTCAATTTCGTCCTTTTTATTTGCAATCCAAGTCCTTCAACTTTTAAATTTGTACAAGTTGATCCCCATATTTATACTTTTATATCAATTTAGTCCTTTGTATCACTATTTGATACATATGTTACAAATAATATTGTGTATCAATATTTGATACAAATGTTAGAAATGATATTTTGTATCACTGAATATGTTACATATTATATTATGTTATTTTACACATCACATGTTATACGTGAATTGATATTTTGTATCGATGTTACGTGATGTTACAAATGATGAAATCAATAGTTTTATTTGTTAAATTTAACATTGTGTTACATATCTATATCATACTATAACGAACTTATTGAAGTTTAGAGTTTATTTTGCAGTTGTAACAATTTACGCTTTAGTATCGTAATCGATACTGAGATGTTACAAATTATATTGTGTATCACTGTTTGATAAAAATGTTACAAATAATATTTTGTATCACTGAATATGTTACAGATTATATTATGTTATTTTACACAACACATGTTACATGAATTGATATTTTGTATCACTGATATTTTACATTTCAATTTGTAACACAGATTGTTACAAAATATCATTTGTAACATTTGTATCAAACATTGATACATAATATCATTTGTAACATATGTATCAAATAGTGATACTATAAAGGACTAAATTGATATAAAAGTATAAATATGTGGATCAAGTTGCAAAAATTTAAAAGTTGAAGGACTTAAGTTGCAAATAAAAGAGGATGAAATTGAAATGAAAGAGGAAGTATAGGGACTAAAGTGAAAATTTTATAAAGATGAAGAACTTATTGTGCAAATAATCAAGGACTCAAAAGCAAATTTGAGTGAATTCACGGGAAATATATTTGATTTTAATTTATTATTTTATTAATTAATATAATTTTAAGAATGTAGTATTTTTAGAATAAATTTGTTAAGTTGATAAAATTAGAATTATTTTCAAAAAGTGGTTTATTTATGAAAAAACTCCCCATATATTTGATTTTAATTTATTATTTTATTAATTAATATAATTTTAAGAATGTAATAAATTTGTTAAGTTGATAAAATTAGAATTATTTTCAAAAAGTGGTTTATTTATGAAAAAATCCCCCCACCCCCCTTTTTTTTGGTAATATAGTCATTGAATTTCGTGAGGCTTCACCATATATATGACACTATTAAAGAGTTTAAATATTTTGTATATCGACTATATAGCTTAGTTTTAGATAAAGTAAATATAGATTATATTATAAAACAATTTTTGTACATTGACTACATAATAATTTTTGTTGAGAGGACCTTGTTAAATAAAATAAATATAGATTCTATTATAGAAGACTTCGCAACTATAAAAAATCGTTGGACACAAATTTCTTTAGCTAGTTTTATATTTTGAATATTTTTGTGTAATGGCTTCTTGTAAGCTTTTTAAAGATTATGGCTTATAAAAAAATATTAGATTATCATAAAAATGGACTAAGTAATTGTGGTTTGAAAAAAAAAAATTTCGGGGGCAGCAGTTCCCTCCTCTCTCATCCCAGTCTTAAGTCGTATCTTGGCTCTGCCCTTGGTAAGACCAAGTCTCAAGTCTTATGCGTCGAGACGTAATAAGGTGTTTCTATATTTTAATATAATTTTAATTAATCCCAAGACTATTAATAATTATTTTAATTATTCTAATAAGATTATTATTAATTATTTTTATATTTAATTAGTTTTTGTAACCTTTTAAAAAAATTAAAAATAAGAAATTGGAGAAAAAAATATAATAAGGCTGGAGCCTTTTGTTACCTAGGCTCGCATTATACAGTCAAAAATAAAAGTTGACTGTTATTTTCACGCCTTCTCCATACGCAAGACTTTTTCCTCGCGCCTCCCAATCTATGTCCTGCCTTTTTAGAAAACTGTTTCTTATACATTCCTATATTTATCTCATGTAGAGTTTAGAAGGACCACAACCAGCTCTTCATCTGAGAGTTTCTCATTACAGTAGGACAGGTCTTGGGAAAGTTTATTGAATTTGTTCAAATTTTCTTCTAAGTCAATTGAGAGGTCAAGTTTAAAACTGAATATAAGACATATAGGCCTTACTACAAGAAAATTGATTTTATGCGTCCTTAGCTAAAAATATTTGCCACGGTTTTGCTATGGGAAAAATTCTGTCAAAACAAAAGGTGCATCAAACAAAATTACGATGTCAAGTGACCCTCACAAATACTATTCACCTCAGTTTTGTGACAATTTCTAATGCAATGTAAATAGTGCGTCTTAAATACAAACTTATTTAGTAGTTAGCACGATACTCTACAGTTGTAAATAAGATTAGTCACCACGGTAATTAACTGCCATAAAAGAAGGTTGATCTTTTAATAACGGTACTTTGAGCTTAGTAACCCGTAGTTCATAGAAAAGAACTTATTTACTACAGTACTATTGTCATCACAAAAAAAATTATTTCTATTGTCAAGCAAGATATAAATCATGAAAGGTAAAGTTGAAACCCTGAAAAATCCAACCATATTGCTTCAAAGAAATATTTTACTAAATAACAATTCCATTAAATGAGCTAAACAAGCTCTACAAATGACAAAAAGTCATGAAACTTGACGAAATTATTAACAACTAATTAAGAAAAATTACTCGGATAATTTATTTTTCACATTCTAAACGTTCTCTCTACGTTTTCATCTTGAATTTATTTGTCCTACAAAATAATCAAGAAAACAAGTAGTTCGAGAAATCCATAATCTCCGAAACTACCAAGCCAAATAACATATTCATACTTACAAAATGACCCCATAAAATTAAAATCCAGTATTCTAACATCCCCGTCATCTTTGTAGCAAGGTATTGCTCATTGTGGAATAATACATAATTGATCTCATAATTCTTACTTACATATAAAATGTATTGAAGTGCAGTCATCCGTGCACAAAATAAAACATTCAACATTAACATGACGAGGAACTTCCATAGATCCTCCACGATCAGTCAACTGTGCTGTTGGGTTGTATGCCCAAATAGTATAATTTTGCTGTGATGAAATGACAATTTTATATTGAATAAAACTTTGGTTTGTATTCATTTATTATAATTGCATTTGTTTAATATTGAGTATGTAACTAAAGTGCCAATGATCACTTGTGATAATATAAGTTGGATGCTTGCGTTGAGAAGTATAGTGTGACACAACTTATATTTTGATCATCAATAAAATTGTTCACAACTAATGTATAAGGGTTGGCACCTTGTACCGGAATGTTGTAATGTTGACTATTTAATCATTCGAGTTTGCGATTTATCCTTATCGCAGAAATGGATTAATGGTGACACTAATACACTTGGAGTGTATTGAACGGATCATGTGTCGAATTTAATTATATAGCATGACCGTGCGAATAATTAAATTCTACTTGATCACTGGATATTTCATCTAAATCCCTTGACAGGATTGTATATATCTTTTCGTTAGTTTGATGGTTCTTTGATTCACCAATGGGTGAGATCAAAATAGTTGATCAAATATCTCGGTGAGTTGGAGCTTGAGAATGAGCGAAGTAGAGAACACGACCGTGTCGTGAACTGTCGTCCTAAAAATGGGTCGAGTGACAACTTAAGTATTTTCTGCTTGAACGGTTATAACCGAGCTCGTGATTTAGCGACGGCTAAACTTCGACATCTGTGAATTAGTTCACAGGACCGTTGAAGAAAATGTAACTTAAAGTTGGTGAGAATAATTAGAATGGCAAAACATTCATTTATGTTCATACCTAATTATCGGATCTCAGACAAAGATGAAGTATATATACTAGAGGTCGAGGAAAGTATTACGACTTCACGTAATCTTATATATTTCGATAGTGCGCCTCTTGCCTTTAGTGAAAAAGCAAAAGACTAATAATTAGATCGGGCCGCCTAGGATCGACTAGATAGTTTAATTATTGGAGCTTGAAAAATATATGTCCGAACAGGTCCTGTGGTAGCTCTATAAAGTCTTGGGCTTAATCATAGTCTATGAAAGTTTTGGACTTGACTGTAATTATTATATAACTTCAAGGATTACATGTGTAATTAAATCAATCCTAAACTAATTGGACTTTGATGCAATTAGGACTCTTATCGTTGTTTGCAGTCAGAACGCTTGCTGTATTTATATCACATTGCTTGTGACATAAAAAAAGAGAACAATTAAGAAAAAGAAGAGAGAAAATTCTGAAGTTTTTGTTTGACCGAATTTTAGTTTCTTAGTTTTCTAGATCCGACCAAATCCGTAAATTAGTTTTTGTTAAATTAAAAGGTGCCCACACCGGTGTAATATATACTTGGAGAATACCATAGAAGGCTTGAACGTTGGGAGCACCAAGTTCGTGAATCAAAGGCACCAAATTCGTGAATCAAAAGCAAGAAGTTCTTGAATCGGATCCAAACCAATATCATTTATCGATTCATGTATAATACAAAATCATTAGTATTTTAACTATAATAAACACGTGAACGCCTAGCAAAGATACTAGTTTTATTGACTTAAAGAATTTTTTTTTTTTTTTTCTAATTTTCGCCGCGCTTCCAACAAAGTCAATGCTAGAGTGGAGTGGAGCGCACCAAACGGAATGGAGTGAAACGACGGCATTATCCTTTGGGACTTGTAATTTACTATTAGTTTGCCACGGACGGTACACGGTATTTTTAGAATTTTTTTAATATCCTAAACGGGCTAGGGGTAGTATATCTAGTTGCAACCCTACTTTTTCTTATAAGAAAATATATAGCTCCTTCTCCTGTGGAATAAATTTATTGTCGAACCACGTAAATTTGTGTATTTTTCTTTCTTGTTTGTATTCCATACAATTCATTAATATTGTTGCACATAACACAACATTTATTTACCATCAAGTATTCACGTAATAAGATCACTCAAATGCATGTGTTGTTAGACAAAATATACATAAATATTTAAATATATTCAATAATTAAATAAAAAATAGATCCGAGAATTGTTACAATATTTGCAAAAAAATTGAAATTAACAATTGAAGATGGTATTTAAGCAAATCGAGGCTTGTGTAAACACAGTGTCTCTAAAACATATTAGCCCCCTTGCCGTAGTTGTTTGAGGATAACTGAACATCCGCCTCCTAGATACGATGAAACCAAGTGTGTGCTTATCACAAAGCTTCTACTATGACGAATTGAATTATTTTTCCTAAATAGAATCACTAAGTACACTCCAAGTTTACTAGTATCACCATTAAATTATTTATGCGATAACAACAATCGCACATCTAAATGTTGAAATAGTCAACATTATAATCTTCGGGTATAAAGTGCCAACCCTCATTGTAGTTGTGTCATACTGTACTTCTCAACGCAAACATCCATCTTATAATAATATCACACGTGATAATTGACATTTATTCTCATACTCAGTATTAAATAATGTAATAGACAGTAAATTAATTGAAATAGAATTTTATTTATTATAAAAATGTTATTTTATTATAACAAAACTATAGTATTTGGGCACACAACCAAGAGTTCATTTATTTAAAGAACACAAGAAAGGTTTCTTATATAATGATCTTGTTTCTAAAGTAAGAGCTAGAGTACAGGGGTGGGAGAATAACCTACTATCTGCTGGAGGAAGTCCTTATTAAACATGTTCTGAACTCCATGCTCATTCATCTTCTCCAAGTCATTGGACCCTTCGTTATGCACATTGAGATTACTAGAAAGAATCTTTAATGATTTTTCTTGGTGGGACAAGGAAAAAGTTAAGCATATTCACTGGTCATCATAGGGGAATGTGTGTTTGCCTACAGAAGAAGGAGGTATTCGCTGTAGAAAACTTAGTGAACTGAGTAAAGCATTTGACTGTAAACTCTGGTGGTGGTTTAGAGCCGAGGAATCACTCTGGAGTTGGGTTATGAAATCTAAGTACTGCCCGGATACGCATGCAAGCCAAGGCATTTGGAAAAGTAAAGAGACTCCAATCTGGAAGACTCTAATCAAAGTTAAACACAGTGGAGCCATATATAGTTTGGAAAGGGGGGAAGACAAAATTTCCTTTTAGTAAGACATACGAAGTGCCTCTGGTCCATTCATTAACAATCTTATTGTTGCTAGATATCAGAAAGCTTACGTGGAGTACTTCAAGAAAGAACTCCAAATTTGTTTGCTTGACTACTTAGAAATGAGGTCAAACAAAGCCCATGTTCCTTGAAGGAAGATAAGATCTATTGGAATCTTACATCCACTGATGAATTTTCTATAAAATCCAGAGAAAAGACCTTCCATTCATCCTACATATATATTTGGCATAAATCAATCTAAAAATTTCAATAGTTACTTGGAGATTATGGAATGGCTGACTACCACTTGATGAGGTGTGTTGCGTTTAAATCGTAAGTGTATGATGTTATTTAAACAAACAATATAGTAAATCTAAAGAGTCCGGATTATCATCTCACAAAGACTATTTTATTTGAACATTAATTTAACTAATTCTTCCAAGATGAAAACAAAATTTATGGAAACGTGTTAATTAATACTATGATTAACTAAGAAAAATACAATTAAATGATGATGGTTAAAGTGTCGGGACCCACGATTTCACCGTAGTTATCACCTTTAATCTCGCTTCTCAAGTCAATTTCTAAAGTTGTATTTAATTGAATTCACTAATTAAATTAATTTACCTCTCTCAAGTTCAAGTCAATCTATATTCCTATTTAATTAAGTCAACTCAATATATCTAAATATAAATTTGAATAAGCCTTAACTAAACGCATTTAAGCACATAAGAATTCAATTAAAGACCTCACCAATTGCAAAAACATATATGTATCTTACCCAATTATTGGATTTTACTATGTGATCTATATCTATAACTCACATCGGCTCGTTAAAATCTACACATCAATGAATTAGTCATCAAGTAATTCAAGCATGAAGGAAAGAAGTAAAATCAATACATGAATCAATTAATTACACAAAACTTGAGAATTAAAATTAAAGGTTCAAAACTATATTACATATCGTTCGTCCCAACTAAAATTTTAGCTATTCATCAAAAAGAAGAAAAACAAAAGAATAAATTAAAATTCACCACCAGGTTTAAAGAAAAGACGAGAAAGAATTGAATATCTTGCACAAGTAATTAAATCGCCTTCAAGCCAAAGTCTTTGAACCTTCGCCGTAATTCTCCCTTTCAATATATATTCACCACTTTTCTTTTGACCTAGATTAAGTCTTTATGTAGTGTTTAATTCACCTTGAAACTCATGTTTACGTAAAGGACACAAATACCCTCACGTATAAGCTAAAAACATCGAAATTTTGTCGAGACGAGCCTCAGTTTGCAAACCATAGCCCAAACTAAGGCAAACAAAATTTCTATGTTTGCCACGGTCTGACCATGGGTTTCGTTAATTTTTTATCATTAAACAATGTTGAAGTTGCTGTTCCATTGGTGATAAAACGCATTTTGAAATGGCGCTTTTACTTATGCTACCTTCATCTTCATCTGAACAGTTGGTTTTGTGGTTTTGATCTAAGCCCTTCATCTAGAGTATATAAGGTACTTTGGCTGTACTGTTGGGTGAGATATACGCATACTCTTTCTAGACTCTTCTTCTACTCTATCTCTCTCTGATTACTGTCCATCTGATACTCTCCCATTTCTTCTTGGTTTTTCTGATTACTTGGTAAAATCATACCATGACTATGGTGATGATACTCCATTTATGGGAGTGATCCCTAGTTGTGATAGTTTTAGAGGTCAATCTTTGATTACAAATGGGTTAGGGTTAGATGGTGTTTCTGTGTTGAATCTTGTAATCTCTGAGACATATTTTGAACGTTCTTGTTAATGCATGAAGCCGAAATCCACTTTGTAGAGCTTCAACGGAAAGTAGCCAACGGTTGGGCAAACCCGGGTCCTAAGGACATAAAAAACTTTTGTTTTCTTTAACTTTCGCATTACTTACTTGTTATTGTTTAAAATCGAACATCAAAGCAAAATTGTAACAGTAGTATTAGAGCTTTGTGATCTTGAAGTCTCCGATGTTTGAGAATTGGTTCTGGGTTTGAATCATGAAACTTCAAAAGGCATCTGGTGGTTGTTCTTGCGGGGATCTGAAAAATCCCCAAAGTTGAAGAAGCTAAAAATTTCATGGGGTAAAAATTGCAAACCCTAGGTTCAGATCTGTAAATCTCGAAACCATTAATATTGCTGGAGTCGCATCTAATGAACATAGGGTGTTCGCTCGGTGATAATCTCTCACTCTTTTTTATACACACTAAGTTTTGTTCTCAGATGTGTATTGTCTGTACTGATATATGGATAACTTTGACTATTTGTCCCTTTCTTGTTTAGATATTTACGTTTTAGTATGGTTTCAAATTGATTTTATGAGTTTTATATTTTATATGTACTTTGTGACTAAGAAATCATCTCTTAACTGCCTTCTTGTTTTTTTGATTTTTTTTTTTTGGTTTTTATATTAAGAATAACATTACCTTTCCTCCAGTTTGGATTCATACCCTTGACCTAAAAACAAGGGTCTCACAGAATCCTAGGGGATCTCTCAAGAGTGTATAAACTGAGACCCTAGATCTTTCATGTGTTTTATTTTGCTTAATACATAAAAGTGGTATTCTGAACAAGTTTTCAGTGAAAGTGTTTTTATCTTGAAGAAATTGACTATGTGTTGTTCTTATTATCTCATTCTTTGTTTCTTTGTTGTGTGTGTGTGTATGAAAATTTGTCTTGTTCCTCTTTTCTGAAAAATGGGAACTAGTAATTTTGACCTCGAAATGTTTGATGGTAGGGGAATTTTTCAATATGGTAATGAAAAATGAAAGCTCATTTAATTCAACAAAATTGTCTAAGGCAATTGATGGGTCTTTTCTTGATGACATGACCAGTGTTCAAAAGAAAGAGTCTGATGAGTTAGCTCATAGTGCCATACTTTTGCATTTAGGTGATAATGTAATAAGGAAAGTGATCGATTGTACTACTACCCCTCTCATTTGGGATAAACTTGAAACTTTGTTACATAAAATATATCTTTTAAAAAGGTTTTTTTTGTTACAAAATGGATCCTTTTGTAGATCTTGAAAGAAATCTTGATAATTTTTCAAAATTAAGTCAAGATTTGGCAAATTGTGGTGAAAAGTTTTCTGATGATCATCAAGCCATCATTTTATTAAATGTTTTATATGAAACTTTTAAAGATAGAAGAAACGCCATTGAATATGTAGAGATTCTTTAACTATTGAAATTGTGGTTAACTATTTAAGAACAAAAAATTTGGATATCAACAACATAATTTGGATTCTGTTAAGGGGAAGGGTTAAATGTGAGAGGTAGATCACTCACTAGACAAAATGGGCACTATGACAATAATCAAACTGGAAATAAAAAGAAGTATAAAGAAAAAAGTAGATCAAAGTCTAGAGCCAAAGGAAAGAAGTGTTATGGATGTGGAAAAATGGGATATTTTATAAAAGATTGTTATAAGAAGAAAAATGAGCAAAAAGATCTGAAAAAGAAATAGGCAAATATTGTTCCTTCTTCCAATTTTGATATCGCTCAAGGCTATGTGGTCATAAATCAAATTTATGATATTTCTAAATCAAATTTGACTATTAAATCCATTTTGAAGGAGAATGGGTCTTAGACTCAAGTTGTTCTTTTCATATGACTTTAAAAAGAAAATGGTTTTAAGTTTGATTGAAAAGATCCCGGTTTGGTAACAATGGGAAATAACATTACTTCTAATATTTCGTGAATTGGAAGTTTTTCTTTACAATTTGAAAATGGTTGTGTGTGCAATTTTGAAAATGTAAGATATGTGCCCGAAATGAAAATGAATTTGACTTCTTTAGGTGTGCTTGATGATATTGAGTTCTCTCTTAAAATTGATAATAGTGTACTAAAAGTGGCAAAAGGTTCTCTTGTCATGTTCAAAGGAATAAAACAAAATAGAATTTTTGTTGTCACCGCCACTACTTTAACAAGAAATCATTCTGCTACTGTTTATAACAAATGACCAAAGTGACACTTTAAAATGGCATGAAAGGCTTACTCATATTAGCAATAAAGGGCTTTCCATACTAAAACAAAATGGTATTTTTGGCAAAGATAAAGTTTTATGTGTGAAACATGCATTTTAAAGAAACATCATAAGTTGCATTTTAAAATCTGAACTCATAAGTCTAAGAGAATTCTTGATTATATTCACTCAAGACTTATGGGGTCCTTCTACGATTTCCACTATGGAAGGAAGTGTTTATTTTCTTTTCATTATTGATGATTTTTCAAGAAAATTTTGGATTTACTTATTGAAACATAAATCAGACACTTTCGAAAAGTTTAAACGTGGAAAACTTTGACTAAAAATCAAACTGGAAAGAAATTGATGACTCTGAGAACTGATAATGGTTTAAAATTCTGTAATCTTGATTTTGATAACTTTTGCAAATTGCATGGAATTCTAAGACATAAAATTGTCCCATATACTCTCCAACAAAATAGAGTGGTAGAAAGAAGAATAGAAATCTTTTAGATAAAGTGAGATGCATAATGGCTTATTACCTAAAAGTTTTTGGGGAGAAGTCATGACGATCATGCATGCTATATTGTGAATCGACTCATTCTCATTGTTCTAAATGATAAAACCCCTTATGAAATGTGGAATGATGTGCCTGCCGATTACTCTTCTTTAAGAACTTTTGGATGCTCTACTTATTCCCACCAAAGTGAAGGTAAGCTTGACCCTAGGGCTCAAAAATATATTTTCTTGGGTTATCCTCAAGGTGTAAAAGGGTATAGACTGTGGGCCAGGGATTATGGTGGAGTAAAAGTAATAATAAGTAGGGATGTTACTTTTAATGAAAGTGAAATGCCTTGTTTAGATCCCAAATGTGTAGAGGACAAAAATGAAAATAAAAAAGATTTTTTCTTAACCACTAGTGATAATGATTTAAATAGGCCTAATCCTTATTCTGAAATTGAAGAATCTGAAGAATTTGATGAAACCTTAACTGATTCTATTGCTGATCAGGATACCCTAGTCCCTGATAATGGTAATCTTAGGAATTACCAGCTTGCAAGGGATAGAGTGAGAATAAATATAAGAGAGCTATAAAGATTAGGCTTTGAAGATAGTGTTTCTTTTTCTTTTTTGAGTTATCAAGATCTTTGTGAAAAGAACCAAAATCTTATGAAGAAGTAATGAGTGGAACTCATTCAATTGAATGGAAAAAGTCTATGATTGAAGAAATGAAATCCCTTACAGAAAACAAAACTTGGGAGTTAGTTCCCAAACCTAAAAATAAGTCCATTGTTGATTCTAAATGGATTGATAAGGTTAAGGAATGAGTTTACGATTCTATTAGATTTAAAGCTAGATTAGTGGCTAAAGCCTTTACTCAAAAGGAAGGGGTTAACTACAATGAAATGTTTTCTCCTATGTTTAAATATACAACTATAAGATTGATGTTTGCTTTAGTTGCTCACTTTAATTGGGAACTTGAACAACTCGATGTAAAAACAGCTTTCTTATATGGTGACTTGGATGAAAAGATTTATATGAATTAACCTCCTAGTTGTAAAGATGAATTAAAACCAACATATGTTTGTTTGCTAAAGAAATCCTTATATAGTCTGAAACAATCTCCAAGACAATGGTATAAAAGGTTTGATACCTTTGTTCTGTCTTTAAATTTCAAAAGAAGTGATTATGACCATTGTTTGTATTTTAAATGTGAACCTGAAACCAATATTAGTGTATACCTGCTCTTGTATGTTGATGATATGCTGTTGATTAGTTCCAATATAAATCAAATTAAGAAGTTAAAGTCTCGATTCGTTTTACGAGTTTGACATGAAGGATTTAGGTAATGCAAAGAGGATTCTAGGAATGGAGATTATAGAAATTAGAAATAAAAATATCCTTGAATTGAAACTAACTTAGACTCCTTATACATAAAATCCTTGATAGATTTGCTATGACTGAAGCAAAAGTATTTAGTATCCCTCTTGCAAACCATTTTATAATTAGCAAGATGATTGCCCTAAATCAAAAGAAGAACTTGCTTGAAAAGAAAAATGTTCCTTACAAGAATGCATTACCATATATGGTCCGATACACACTAATAGAATGAGCCACATCAGGTCTGATACACACTAATATGTAATGTATTATATGGTCTGTATCAGACCTGATGTGGCTTGTTCTATTAGTGTGCTAAGTAGATACATATATCTAATCCCGGTCCTTCTCATTGGGAGGCTTTAAAATGGTTATTGAGATACTTAAAAAGATCTTCAATTGTTGGCCTTACTTTTAAACATAGTTCAAAATGAATTAAATTGAAAGGTTATATTGATGCTTATTATACAAGTGAAAGAGATAATAGGAAATCTGTAACTTTTTATGTATTTATTATATGTGATACTTGCATTAGCTGGAAATCTCAACTCCAGCACATTGTTGCTCTTTCAACTACTGAATTTGAGTATGTGGCCATAACTGAAGCTGTAAAAAAGCTTTATGGTTGAAAGGAATCTTGAAAGAATTGGGCTATGAATGTAAGCCTCGTATAATCTATACTGATAGTCAATATACCATTCAATTGTGTAAAAGTCCAGTCTTTCATGAAAGGACAAAACACATTGATGTTAAACTCCATTTCATTAGGGACATTGTGTCCCAAGAGTTAGTACAATTGGAAAAGATTCCCTTCCAATTTAATCCAGCAGACATAGGCATAAAAATTCTACCTTTAAGTAAGTTTAAAAATTGTCTAAGTATATTGAACGTAGATACATGTTAGTAAGTCTGATTTTTTTTTTCTGTAATTTTTTGTTTTACTAATCTTTGTTTTTGTACAGGTGCAAGAAGCAATGAATTCAAAATGGATTCAAGCCGTTTATACATTAATGAGAACAATATAAGAACTTCAAGGATGGTATTGTTATAATCAAGGTGGAGATTGTTAATTGTTGATCATTAAACAATAATGAAGTTGATATTCTATTGGTGATAAAACGCATTCTAAAATGGCGCTTTTACTTATGCTACCTTAAGCTTCATCTGAACCTGATCCCTTCATCTAGAGTATATAAGGTACTTTGGCTGTACTATTGGGTGAGATATACACACACTCTTTCAGTCTTTTTGGACTCATCTTCTACTCTATCTCTTTTGATTACCATCCATACGTCTGGTACTCTCCATTTTCTTCTTGGTTTTTCTAATTATTTGGTGAAATCATACCATGACTATGGTGATGATACTCCATTTGTGAGAGTGATCCTTAGTTGTGATAGTTTCAGAAGTCAATCTTTGATTGACGCTAGATTTGTAAAGGGTTTGGGTTAGATGGTGTTTCTATGTTGAATCTTGTAATCTTTGAGATGTATTTTGAACATTCTTGTTAATGCATGAAGTCGAAATCCACTTTGTAGAGCTTCAACGGAAGTAACCAACAGTTGGGTGAACCTGGGTGAACCCGGGTCCTGAGGGTCATAAAAAACTCGTGTTATTTTATTTTCACATTACTTACTTGTTATTGTTTAAAATCGAACATCAAAGCAAAATTGTAACAGTTTTCTTACAGCTTTAGAACTGTGGCAAACAGAAAATCCAGTTTGCCAACTTTTGGTCAATTTGCAATTTGGTCAATGATCTTTCAGAGTTGTGTGATTTGGTCCATACTTCATGTTTCTCTTTCAAGTTTGGTCCTTTTCTCTCACAACTTTCAAAATTGACCCCATAGTTCTAAAAGATTTAACATTGGTCCTCGAACATCTACAATCATTCGAATTTGGTCCTTCTCAAGTTCTAGAAGTGTGCAAATCAGTCCTTAAACTTTTTGTAAGTTAAATTTTACTCTCAAAACTTGTGAATTTCCTCCAATGACTCTCTTTATAGTTCTTATCATTCTCGTGCCATCATGTCAGTTTTTTATTGCTTTTGATCAACTCCAATTAAGCTCAAATTCTCTTTTTTGCTCCATTTATCTCAAAATTTGAGTTTTATCCACAATGACAATATGTACACAAAATTAAATAGAAACTCGCTCAATTTACAAATACATATCAACTTTATAAGTTAGGCTAAGCGTGTAAGACACTTAGCAAGGTGCTTAAGCAAAGAATAAAATTGAATATGGCATCCAAGTGTCAATGTTGTTGTATAGAGGAAACTCATGAGGTTACAATGTGCTCCAAGAGTGTTATTAAAAGAGTGGAGACTTTGATGTCAACTTTAATAAAAGCCAAGGTGATTCAAATGTCAATGTTGTTGTGTAGAGGAAACTCACGGGGTTACAATGTCCTCCAAGAGAGTTATTAAAAGAGTGGAGACTTTGATGTCAACTTTAATAAAAGCCAAGGTGATTCAAATGTCAATGTTGTTGTGTAGAGGAAACTCACGGGGTTACAATGTGCTCCAAGAGAGCTATTAAAAGAGTGGAGACTTTGATGTCAACTTTAATAAAAGCCAAAGTGATTCAAATGAATAAATATAATGTTTCTAGAGTTCCTACTCTAGTTAAAGGGACTAAACCCAAGGATGAGATAATCCAACTAAATACAGATGGTTACTTGAAAGGATCAAATTCAGCAACAGGTGGTGCGGCGTAACCCCTCGAATTTTCTCATCTCGGAGGAGCACTAAAATAATCTCTAAAATATATTTGACGACTCCAAAGCATTTTTTTCCCCGTGCCCTTGAAAGATTTTTAAAAAAAAGATCTTGCGAAAAAAAATATGTGTGTAAGGGAAGATGATTTTACTTCAAAATTTCATAGTTTTTCCTATACCACGATAGGTGTCGCTACAATTTATTTGACTATTCAAAAAATTCTAAAATTACGAAACTTTAATCTGTAGATACTTGGACTACATACTACAACATATTAAAATTTCAAACCCTGACTACGACGTTTGTTACGTGAAAATGATAGCCGGAGTTTCTTGAAAACTGTTTCAAACGTACATAATAAATTCATATGATGGAATTTTTGAGTGATTCCAATTTCTGTTATTCGACCACATATAGGGCTTTCCATAGACACTGATTTCACTCAAAAACTCCAACCTTATCAAAAGTTATGATTTTTCAAAAAGGGGACAGTAAGCTGAAAATTCTGAAAATGAAACTAGGCAAATTTCTAATTTAAAACTTTGAAAGGCAATTAAACCAATATCTTGTTTCCGTACAATATTACATAATTAAATACTGAATAAAATACTTAAAATATATTAATTACATCATGATTGGCTCGATCATCTTGATGTCAAAACTTAAACTAAATAAGAATTTCTATGACAAGCTCGTTAGCCTACCGCCATCGCATTAACGCCAATCAGTTCAATCTAAAAATTTATTCGTTTTGGGGGTGAGTATTTCGTAAGAAACATTAAGTAGAAATACTAATAACATGTGGAAAAAATATACTTAAAAATGAATTCGACATGCCATGATTTTTGAAACGTACATAAAAACATAAACATTGGTAGCCGGCACCACATAATGTCATACATGATTACTTTCAATCACAAACATGTTAAAGTGATTAACTTCAATCACTACCATAAGTTATTTCGTAAATAAGTTTTCATGGCATTCATATAACATCATAATTTTTCAAAACTTCATTTAAAAATCGCAGTAAAAACATGAAGTAAAACTACCTCGAAAAGGAGTTTTCAGTTGAAGCTTTGATGAAGAAAAATTGGTTCTGCAGCTTTCCAAAAAAACAAACCCATAAACTATATAATTATATGTATATATAGGGAACTTTAGAGATAGAAATCTAGGAGATAAAGTTTGTGATCTTCACTGAAAAATAATTTGAAAAGGAACGCATCGCTTGGCGGCCGAGGAATACAAGGACTATTGGACTAGTTTTCTTTTGGTGAAATGAGAGGAACTTTGGGGCTTATAATGAGATGAAATTTATAGATTTTATGGATCAAAATCAAGGCTACAAGATCTATTGTTGGGGCCGGATTTTTGGACGTAAAAGAGGAATAACACTTGGCGAAAATGGAGTACAAACCGGAAATGCCGAGGCCGAAAATGATGAGAGAAAAGTTATTTTTGCTTAACTTAGGGGCTGGTTTCTGGATTGTTGTATGGACAAAATTGGGGTGAGAAAAGTAGAGTGTTAAAGGAAATAAGCTGAAACTTATGGCTGAAATTGGGGGCCGAAATTGGAGTGTAAGGAGGACCAAAATTGGGATATAAGTGGGTGAAAACTCTGAAAAAATGGTAGCAGAATTGGACGCTTTCTTACGCTTTTGCTTTGGAGGAAATGGCCTAATTTTGGGACATTATTGGGGGAATTGGTTAACAAATGAGGTAGGTAGGCTGCTAAGTGGGGCGGTTTTTTGGCTAGATAATGGATGGCGGATTCACTGAAAATGGCGATGGTGGGCGCTTCTCATCAAGTTTTAGGGGCTGTTTGGGAGTGTTTTCTAGCAAGGAATAAGGGTATGTTTGGAGGTGTTTTTCTGGTAGGAATAAGGGGCTGTTTGGGGCTAATTACGGTGGAACTTTTGTGCTAAAAGCTTACAAATTTTGGCATAACAAGGCGTGTTTTTTTGCTAAAAATTGGACTAGTATATGCCGAAATAAAATTTGAAAGTTTTGCTTAGTTTTTACTTTAATCGGTTGGCTTGAATTAAATCAAGAAATTAAACCAATAACATTTATTCGATGTAAGAAAAATTAACGAAGCTCGGTGATAAAATAATACTTCATTTTTGTCAATTAAAATTTAAAGCAAACGCGCGCAACATTTAACATGGCAAAAATATTTAAAATGAACTATAAGGTTTGAAGCGACGCCAAGTGTAATATAAAATATTTACTTGAAATTAAAAATGCAAAAAAAAAAAAAAAAAAAAAAAAATTCGGTTGTTACAACCTTCCCCACTTAAAATAAGTTCGTCTTCGAAATTTAATTTACATGGTTACCAGGTCCGGGTACTTATCTAAAATATCATTCTCTCTTTCCCAAGTGACTCCATCTTTCTTGTGTCTACCCCAATGAACTTTAACTAATGGGATCTCCTGATTTCTCAAAACATGGACTTTTATTTCTAGGATTACCACAGGCGCTTTCTCGTAAGTTGTATCATTCCTTAAATCCAAAGACTCATATTTTACCATATGTGTAGGGTTATGTACGTACTTTCTTAACATCGAAACATCGAAAATGTCGTGTACCACCAAGAGCTCGGGTGGCAATGCCAAACGATACACCACATTTCCAATCTTTTCAAGGATTTCAAATGGGCCGATGAAATGCGGTCTTAGTTTTCATTTCTTACCAAAACGTAGTATCCCTTTCATAGGAGTCACCTTTAGAAAAACTTTTTCACTGACCCCAAATTCCAGATCCTTTCTTCTTTGATCGGCATAACTCTTTTGACGGTCTTGCGCTGTCTTAATTTTAGATCTGATATTGTCTATTGCCTCTACTATTGTCTCAACCAACTCGGGTCCTAAAATTCTTCTTTCATCGAATTCGTCCCAACAAATTGGCGAATGACATCGACGACCATACAATGCCTCATATGGTGCCATTCCAATAGTAGTTTGGAAGTTATTATTGTAAGCAAATTCCACCAACAGTAGGTGACCTTCCCATTTACCACCCAAATCCAAAACGCATGCTCTCAACATATCATCAAGGATTTGAATAGTGCATTCTCGACCGTCCATCGATTCGAGAGTGATAAGACGTCCTAAATTTCAACTTAGTACCCAAAGCTCCTTGAAGGCCTTTCTAAAAATTTGAGGTAAATCTCGAGATATCTATATGATAATGATGGATATTGGTATCCGTGAAGTCTAACAATTTGTTTGACATACAAATGTGCTAATTGTTCAAGGCTGAAATTCATTCGAATAGGAAGAAAATGCATAGATTTTGTCAGACAGTCTACCACAACCTAGATGGCATCATGACCTCTCGCCGATCTAGGAAAATCGACAACAAAATCCATTGCAATTATTTCCACTCTGGTATATTTATTGGATTTAATGGCCCTGACGGCCTTTGATGCTCCGCCTTCACTTGTTGACACACCAAACATTTTGACATGAAACGAGCTATAACTCTTTTCATGTTTCTCCACCAAAATGTATTACGTAAATCTTTATACATTTTATTTCCTCCTGGATGTGCTGCATAAGTAGTTGAATGAGCTTTAGATAAAATCTCATTTCTCAGCTCTTCATCCTTAGGTACACAAATTCGACATTTGAACATCAAAGCTCATCACCTCGCTATTTCAATTATTTCCTCCTTTCGCCTCCCCTTCATCCCCGATCTTTTCTAGGAAAGGATCATCCTTTTGAGCTATCACAATTCTATCTCTGAGTGCCGACCTTACTATCAAACTTGCTATCATTGCCGAAGTTCGTATCGGTAGAGTCAATACTTCAATTTTCATATTTTCATAGTCCTTGATCAAATTATCCTATGTCGATTGCAATGCAGATAACTGACCCATATTTTTTCTGCTTAGAGCATCTGCGACTATATTTGCCTTACCCAGATGGTAAAGGATAGAGCAGTCGTAATCCTTCACTAATTCCAACCATCGTCGTTGCCTCATATTCAACTCCTTTTGGGTAGAAAAAGTACTTGAGACTCTTATGGTCAGTGTAAATTTCACACTTGCTTCCATAAAATTAGTGGCGCCAAAATTTTAAGTCGTGAACCACCGCAGTGAGTTCAAGATCGCGTGTCAGGTAATTTTGTTCATATTGCTTCAATTGTCTCGAAGCATAAGCTATCACCTTTCCATTCGCATCAACACACAACCCAAACCGAGTTTTGATGCATCACTATAAATTATGTAGCCTTCGAACCTTCGGGTAAAGCTAATACCGGTGCAGATACTAGCTTGTTCTTTAACTCTTGAAAACTCGTTCACACTTCTCGGACCAAACGTATTTAACTCTCTTTCGAGTCAATTGTATCATAGGGCTAGCTATTTTGGAAAACCCTTCAATGAAATGTCGATAATAGCCCACTAAACCCGAAAACTTCTTATTTCTCCAACGTTTGATGGTGCCGACCAATTTGACACAGCTTCAACCTTGGATGGATCTACTTCAATTCTCTTGGCATAACATGTCTAAGGAACCCTATTCGGTCCAACCAAAAGTTTTACTTCGAAAATTTGGTATACAACTTTTCTCTCTGCAAGGTCTTCAATACTATTCTCAGGTGCTCTTGATGTTGCTCAGGACTCTTGGAATAAATCAAGATGTCATTGATGAGTACAATGACAAACCGATCTAAATGTTGATCAAAAAATTGATTCATTAAATCCATAAATACCGATGGAGCATTCGTCAGTCCAAAGGGCATTACTGTGAATTCATAATGCCCATAGCGAGTTCGGAATGCTGACTTGGTATATCCGATGGCCTGATTTTTAGTTGATGATAGCTCAACCTCAAGTCGATCTTTGAAAACACAGAAGCACTCTTCAATTGATAAAACAAATCCTCAATTCTTGAGAGTGGATACTTATTCTTGATCGTCAATTTATTCAAATCACGGTAGTTGATGCACATTCTCATCGATCCATATTTCTTCTTCACAAAGAGTACAGGAGCTCCCCATGGAGAAACAATTGGTCAGATAAATCCTTTATCCAAAAGTTCTTCCAATTGCATTTTAAGCTCTTGCAATTCTTTTGGTGCCATACGATACGGAGCCTTTGATATGGGTGCAGCACCAGGTATAAGATCTATCGTAAATTCCACTTGTCTATTAGGCGGTATACCTACTAGATTGTCTGGAAACACATCGGCGTATTTTCAAACTATTGGTATGTTATCTAACGATACTTTCTCGGATAGGGTACCAGTGAGATTGACAAGAAAACTTGGCAATCTATCTTCTTAAGCAAATTTTCTACTTGTAAAGCTGAGATGAGACGGAGAAGTGCTTTAATCTTCGACACATAAAATTTGAACTCCTTCTCTCCCGATCTTCGAAAGATTACTTCTTTCTCGAAACATACAATGGTAGCACGATTACTACCTAACCAATCCATCCCTAGGATAATGTCAAAATCTCTCATGCTTATAACATGCATGTCTGCTGACAAAACTAACCCATCAAAATCTATCTGAACTGCCCTAGCTAATTTATCTATTTCTATAGTTTCTCCTAATGGCATACTAACCTCTAGTATACTATCACTTTTCTGACACAGAATATTAACTTTAGCTAGGCATGCTTCAGATATAAACGAATGCGTAGCACCAGAATCAATAAGAACGTAAATAGGTATGCTAGAAATAGATTACATACCGCATAACATTCGATTCGGGCGACCTCTTCATAAGTCATGGCGAACACTCTAACTTTTCTTTTGTTCGCTTGATCATTAACCTTCACTGGCTCTCCACACCTATAGTGGACGTTCTTGCCAAAGTGACAATCACCACTGTGATTCTTCTTACACTTAGGGCACTGAAGAATAATATTACTTGACTGACCCTTGATGGGACATGGATTCTGTCTATTGAACTGGCCTGAATTTTGGTTCCTATTCTGATCCTGCCAATTTCTCTTTCCCAAGACATTCTATTGTCCCCGAACTTTGACCTTTAAACCCGAGAAGGTCACGATATGAGCCATCTTGACCACCGCCTCGAAAGTAGGAAGTGCATGGGAACTAACAAACAGTCGACCTCACGAGTGCAACCTCTTTCATAACGTTTTGCCTTCATTAATTTGGTGCTAACCAAATATGGGGCATAGCGCGACACTTCCTCAAATTTTTGCTCATACTCGGTAATTTCCATTTATCCTTGAACCAAATGCAGAAACTCTGATTCTTTGTAATCTTGCAGAGCCTATGGAAAATATTTTTTCATTAGCTCGACTTTGAATTGGGCCTACGAGAGATTATTATGTCCATCCTCAGTACGGGTGTGTGATGCCGACTCCTACCAGTGACCTGCTATGCTGCTTAGCATGAACTCCGCACAAAGGACTTTCTAATTTTCGGGACAAGCAATGTGCCAAAAAAATTTCTCAATCGTCCGCAACCATTCCCTGGATGCAAGAAGATCATTCCCACCGTTGAAATTAAGAGGTCGGTATCGACAAAATTGCCTAATCATCGGCATAGTAGGGGCTGCGTAATGTCTTCGGTGGGACTGATACGCTTGGGACACTGCAGATGCCCGTGGCGCTGTTGGTGGTCATGCAGACTGGGGTGCCGCCCTCGAGCCGCCAACGCCTCTTCCTCATTTTCTCAACCACTAGTTGTAGGTCTCTAATAGCTCTTGCTTGCATAGTTGGTGCCATTTCCTTCGGAATAAACAAAACGAAAAAGTTTGTAATTCATCGAAATTACCACTATAGACAAAGCCATGAATATTTGAAAAGCTATCAATAAAGGAGAATTTAAATAGCATATTTTATATATTTAAATCATCCTTCAAGAGGTAAAATAAGTAAAAGAATCTTGTGCTAAACAACGGTAAAGTAACCGTACATGGGAAAAGCGAAATATTGAAAGGAAAACATCTAACTACTAAAAGTCTCTAAGCATTGTCGTCACCGATCTATCCTCCGTATGCCTTAGGCCACTTGAGTCGTGAAGCCTCGTCATCCGAGGTAATATAAGACTCACCTCGGACTCTATCTCAAGATCCTCCTCCGGGTCATCCTCGACACGGATAAGCGGATTGGCCTCAAACACTAACAACGGCTCAGGCTCAACCACTTGGAGCGGGCTCGGGAATGGGCTCAACTACTCGTGCACCGCTCGGGGATAGGATGGAGACTTGCACCATATAAACTGTACTCCTCCCAAAGGTATAATGGCGCTTCACAATACATGTCATATTCTACCTCCGGTGGTAGATCTCCTCCAAATCTCTTAAAATCTCCTCAGTAACCCGGTTGTCCCAGGCCAATCGGTGGAGTCAATCACATGAGCAATAGACTCGGCATTGGTGGTTACTAAACCATAGTTCATCTCCTTGATAGACTCGACATCGGTGGTTACCGATATGATGGCCAATTGACCATTCGGGATCCGAAGAAAAAAGTATATAATCATTACTAGCCACCTCAGCACGTTCTAGAGAATCATCACTCGAAGGAACCATATCTGAGATACAAATTATGAAGGGTTCGATTAGGTGGATTTCTATGATATTTTAATTTAAAAATAAAGAACTAACATAAAATTTCATCTTAACTTAATATTTCATCGTAAAATGAAACAATCAAAATTTTCCATAAATATGAGTCCCATTTATCATACTTAACTACATAAACATAAAATTTTAATTAACCCCATATCTTAACTCAGAACTGGCGTAGTGTAGCGATGGCGAGTAGTGATACTAAATTTCTAAAATTCTCAACCTCTTACATTTCATCTTGACATATCAAAATAAAGACCAAAATGAAGTATAATAAATAAAATAAAATAAATTTAAAAATAAAATAGGAAAAAAAATTTGTTACTCTACAGAAAGTAAAACTACTCTCTGATACCAAGCTGTAACGCCCCAGATTTTCTCATCTCGGAAGGTCACTAAAATAATCCCTAAAATATATTTGACGACACCAAAGTATTTTTTTCCCGTGCCCTTGAAAGATTTTTAAAAATAAGATATTGTAGAAAATAATATGTGTGCAAGGGAAGAGGATTTTAGTTCAAAATTTCATAGTTTTTCCTATACCACGATAGGTGTCGCCACGATTTATTTGACTATTCAAAAAAATTCCAAAAATTATGGAACTTTAACTGTAGATACTTGGGACTACAGAATACAACATATTAAAATTTCAAACCCTAACTACGTCGTTTGGTATGTGAAAATGATAGCCGAAGTTGCTTGAAAATTGTCTCCGGGTGACATAAGGCAGCCTGTTCAAACGTATATAAAAATTCATACGATGGAATTTTTGAGTGATTCCAGTTTACGTTGTTAGACCACATATAGGGATTTCCATAGAAACTGATTTCACTCAAAAATCCAACCTTAGCAAAAATTATGATTTTTCAAAAAGGAGACAGAAAGCTGAAAATTCTGAAAATGAAACTAAGGCAAATTTCTAATTTAAAACTTTGAAAGGCAATTAAACCAATATCTTGTTTCCGTACATATTACATAATTAAATACTGAATAAAATACTTAAAATATAGTAATTACATAATCATTGACTCGATCATCTCAAGTCAAAACTTAAACTAAATAAGAATTTCCATGACAAGCTCGTTAGCCTACCGCCATCACATTAACGCCAATTAGTTTAATATGAAAATTTATTCGTTTTGGAGGTGAGTATTTCATAAGAAACACTCAGTACAAATACTTATAACATGTGGAAAAAATATACTTAAACATGAATTAGACATGCCATGAGTTTTGAAACGTACATAAGAACATAAACATTGGTAGCCCGCACCACATAACGTCATACGTGATTACCTTCAATCACAAACATGTTAAAGTGATTACATTCAATCACTATCATAAGTTGCTTTGTAAATAGATTTGCATGGCATTCATATAACACCATAATTTTTCCAAACTTCATTTAAAAATCACAGTAAAAACATTAAGTAAAACTACCTCAAAAACGAGTTTTCGGTTGAAGATTTGATGAAGAAAAATTTGTTCTGCAGCTTTCCAAAAAAAAACAAACCCATACACTATATAATTATATGTATATACAGGGATATTTAGAGTAGAAATCTATGAGAGAAAGTATGTGATCTTTACTGAAAAATAATTTGAAAAGGAACGCTACTGTTGGCTGAAAACTGAGGAATACAGGGACTGCTGGACTAATTTTCTTTTGACTGAAATGAGAAGAACTTTGGGGCTTATAATGAGATGAAAGATATAGATTTTATGGATCAAAATCAAGGCTACAAGATCTATTGCTGGGGGCGGATTTTTTTGGACGGAAAAGAGGAAGAACACTTGCTGAAAATGGAATACAAACTGGAAATGCTGGGGCCGAAAATGATCAGTGAAAAGGGAGATTTTGCTTAACTTAGGGGCTGGTTTTTGGACTGTTGTATGGAAGAAATTGGGGTAAGAAAAGTGGAGTGTTGAAGGACATAAAAGCTGGAAATTATGGCTGAAATTTGGTGGCTGAAACTAGAGTGCAAGGAGGACCGAAATTGGGATATATGTAGGCTGAAAACTCTCTGTAAAAATGGCAGCAGAACTGGACGTTTTCTTCTGCTTTTTGCTGGAGGAAATGGCCTAATTTTGGGACATTATAGGGGAGAAAATTGGTTAACAAATGAGGGTAGGTGGGCTGCTAAGTTGGGCGATATTTGGCTAGATCATGGAAGGCAGTTTCTGCTGGAAATGGCTGATGGTGGGCAGTATCTCATCAAGGTTTAGGGGCTGTTTGGGAGTGTTTTCTAGCAAGGAATAAGGGTATGTTTGGAGGTGTTTTTCTGGCAGGAATAAGGGGCTGTTTGGGGTTAATTACGGGTGAAACGTTTTGTGCTAAAAGCTTACAAATTTTGGCATAACAAGGGGGCGGGTATTCTTTGTTGAAAATTGGACTAGAGTAGGCTAAAATAAAAGTTAAAAGTTTTGCTTAGTTTTTACTTTAATCGATCGGCTTGAATTAAATCAAGAAATTAAACCAAGAACATTTATTCGATGTAAGAAAAATTAACGAAGCTCGGTGATAAAATAATACTTCATTTTTGTCAATTAAAATTTAAAGCAAACACGTGCAACATTTAATGTGGAAAAAATATTTAAAATGAACTATAAGGTTTGAAGCAACGGCAAGTGTAATATAAAATATTTACTTGAAATTAAAAATGCAAAAAAAATATCTGTTGTTACATGCGGTGATTAGAAACTTTGCTGGGGAGGTTGTAGTTTATTTTGTGACTTTTATGAATTCTATACAATCTTAGAAGCGAAGCTTGGGGCTGAGACTTTGTAGATAAAAAGGGTTCAAATACATTTGGGCTGAGACTGATTCAAAGGTAGAAAAAAGACAAAATGGGCCTTTGAATGTTCACTATTTCAAGGGATTTTGGCGCAAATGGTCTCTAACGTGTGCCCTTAGTATGTTTTTGGTCCCTAACCTTTCATTTTGGCTAGAAGGTCCTTAACCTATGCAATTGGGTGAGAAAATGGTCCCTATGGACGGATTCCGTTCAAATGCACTGTTAGTTGAGTGGACTCTCCTTTAATTTGTTTTTACTTGCAAGAGTAAAGTCGTTAATTCCATTTACTTCTCCTTTGGTTGGTACTACAGGTAGGCCTTGGGAAGAAATTATTTATTTATAACTCACTCCGTCTTCTAGTTTGATTCTTTTAAGCTAAAAAACACACTGGCTGATTGATTCTTCTAAGTTGAGATAAAGCGAAATGGTGATGATTAATCCAACAGAGAATGACAAAGATTGAAAAATGTTGGTCGGAATTGTTTGGATCTGTGCAACGAAGTTCAAGCTCCTCTTCACTGCACTCCTCTTCCTATGCACTCTTGCAACCGTATTCCAATTCATCTCCTCCTGTTTCTCTGTCTTCCCATCAGACCTCCACCACTGCCTCTTCGGTATTCCCATTAGTAACATCACAACATCTTTATGAGTGCTACCAGATTTGCCATCCGTTCAACTTCTACACTAGCGGGCGAAACAACAAGACGAATTGTTGGAAAATGGTGTCCTAAAGCGTGCGTTCAATCCCTATGGCTCTATTATGCATAATAAATTTATTTTGCCCTTGTAAGTAAAAATAAATTAAAGAAAGTTGACGAATTTGCCCCTGTAAGTAAAAATAAATTAAATGAGAGTTCACTCCACGAGAGTAACTAATGGCACATTTGAACAAAATCCGTCTATAGGAACCACTTTTGCACCCAATAGCATAGGTTAGGGACCTCCTAGCTAAAAATAAATGTTAGGAACCAAAAATGCACAAAGGGCATACATTGGGGACCATTTGCGCCAAAATTCCATATTTGAAAGCATAGTTTGGAACTCGATATATATATTTACTTGAAATAGAGAGTAGAAGAAAGTTGAAAAATAACATTATAAAATATAGTTACTTATTTTCAATTGCTAAATACATTTAGATTCATTAGTAACCTTTTTTGGATTTCCATGACGATAGACCTATTGAACTACGGTGTGGTACCAGCACAATCGTCTTGTCATATGAGAATAGCACCAACCTCTAGTATATGCATTGTTACACCTACAACACAAAACTATATGAGCGAATAGTTAGTAAGTAACTATATGCATGAATATACTAAATGATCATGTGTATGATTTCTTATTCTTTCTCTAATTAAAGTATTCGAGTCTTTCCTAACTGTCTCAACTTATTTGTATTTTCTCTCTTGGACCCCTCGAATCCCACTACAATGTATTGTACGAGCTTAAATATCAATGTGACAAATAATATGCATGTCTTCCAATACTTGTGGGTTCGTCGTCACCTACCAAGACTTCTAAGATCATATTGGGTATCCATCGTTACCACCAAGACTTAAGATAGTGAAATGGGAGATACAACAAATACAAATTAGGCATGACCTATGTATACGGCACTCATCATGTTGATTTGGAGTCCCAAGGCCATCAAGGGACCTCCGACAAATGTCTGTTATCTCGCGCTGCACCCCAAACACCCTATCATCGAATGCCCTTAATGAACGTTGAGTGTCTCATTTACTTTCTTTTGATTTAAATTTTAATATATAGCTCGAATAAAATGAATCATTCGTTGAGATAATTCTATCGATATTCATGTATTTAGGGACAAAGTAGATCATTGGTTGAAATGAGGTGAAATGAAGCTAAATCACAGATTATAGCATTGGTAAGATTAATGGAATTCACCCGAGCATCTTGAATAAATTACCGAGAGAAGATCGGATGCAACCAAAATCAAACGGAGGCAAACGGAGGGGCAAAGAATAGGAAAACCCCTTCTACTGCCTCGATTGAGTGAGCCAACCGAGGACAATTTCACTCTCTCGTCTGTCCGCTCGGCGGACAGCTCACTGAGCAGAACATTTTGTCTATCCGTGATCTATTTTTGACCAGACTTTTCCAGGACTCTTTGGGCATATTTTCCAATCCTAAGTGGAAGCTTATAAATATGAGAACTCTTAGACAAAAAAGGTTCAAATTTTGGATAAAAAGAGGACAAAAACACAAGTTCGAGATAGGATTTCTTCTTCCAGCAAATTGTTTGCAAGAAAGAAACCAAGTAATAAGTTGAGCTTTGTTGGGAGTCTTGTTTGAAGATTTTCATCCTGGTTAAAGTCAAAATTTCAGGCTTCTTCTTGTAATCCAATAATCCGAGTGATGAATTCTATATTGATTCTTGTTTTTGTAATCAAAGAATGGCATGCTAACTTCTTTATGTTTTAGATGATGATGTAAATCTTTTAATGTTGTTTAAATTCATGAATTCACTTAATCTAAATTTGTGTTATTTTGATTTATGCCATGGTTTGAAGGTCCGTTTAAATGATTGATCACCGTTTGAGCGTATTTGAGACTTGTTTTTGTTCCCGAGATTCAAAATAGGTTAGCTCATTATGGTTATAATCACTAAGTCCTATAGAAATTAGAAATGATTTTCTATGCTTGGTGCAATCAAATTAGATAATCTTGTGGTTGAAAGAATTTTTGTTTACTCAAATTCAAAATATGAATATTTTTGGGTTGTATATGAAAATAGTCTTAATTATACTTGAAAGATATTATTAAGTAATTTAAGATTATCGCTTATCCTTATATTAATAAATTAGATTGAGAAAGTGGGGATTCGGAGATTAAAATGAATATTAAGATTGGAGTCGGATTCATAGAATAGTTTGTCCATTTGACTTTTTCTTCATAATCACTACTAGTCTTTCATTCAATTAGTTAAGTTAATCTAATTTTATAAAATCACAAATGGATCAAAATATATTGTGTTTATTCAACATAAGTCGGAATTGATTTAATTTAAGTAAAAAGTACGGTTTTGTTCTAATGCCCATGGTGGGCATTGTTATAATATTCATCGGGACACTTGTCCAACAAGTGTTGGATAAGTGTAAAGTGGGCCATTACACTCATCCAACACTTGTTGGACAAGTGTCCCGGTGGGTATTATAAGAATGCCCACTGTGGGCTTTAGAACCGGAGTGGTAAAAAGTAATTGAAGTCCTCATAGGAACGATATTCCGTTACTCATCTTTAGTATTACTTGTCAACCATCTCGTAAGCTTGCGGGATTTCACCGAACAAGTTTTTGGCACCTTTGTCGAGAAGTACGATAATTTTCTTAAATTTTATAATTTTAGTTTAAGTTGAATTTTCTCTCTCTATTATTCTCTTATTTTTCTTGTGATTATTCTACCTCACTTATTTTGATCTTTTCAGGCGTTTGCATTTGGTTTATGCAAAACTTAGAAGATTTTGATCTCATCCCATTTGAGTCAGAGATCGAGAGGACTTTCAAACAATGTAGAAGAGGACAAAAGGATAAACGGAGTAAAGAACAAGAAAATACAATAGCAAATGCCCATATTCAATTTCCACAACTAGTGACAATTGATGAAGTCGACCTGCCGGTTGGAGAATTCATGACCCCAACAGTCATTCAGAATCAATCAAGAATATCATATCTATCATATGGACGACTAAAATTTCAACTATGCCCAGATGTTATAAATCTATTCCAGAATCATCTGTAGTTGTATGAGAAATCGAATGAAAATCCACATTTCTGTATTTTCCATTTTCTGGAGCTTTGTAATAATTTCACATACCAAGGATGAATGATGTTGGTATTAGAATGAGACTATTCCCACATACACTGAGAGATGGGGTGAGAGAGTGGTTAGACTCTAATCCTGCCAGTAGTATTATTACTTTGTGGAAAGACGTCGTTCAAAAATTCATAACCAAGCTAAAGTTACCAAACTGAAGCACAATATATCAATCTTCGGGCAACTTGATTCAGAAAACTTTCGTGAAGCTTGGGAAAGGTTAAAAGAATTACTACACAAATGCCTGAACCACGACATTAAAAAGGGACTTCAGGTCCAATATTTTTATGCCGAGTTACTTCCAAAGAATATTCACAGTAGATTCATCATCGAACGATCGATTAAGACAAGAACTATCCAAAAGTTTATGAACTCTTTGAACGAATAAGCGAGACTAGTGCTATGTGGCCATCAAAAAGAAAAATGCCGAAAAAACAACAGGTCTTCATAATGTTAAATCCATCTCATCACTATCTCGCTCAAATGGAAGCTCTAACAAGAAAAATGGATCTCTTCACACAGTCAATTAATATGGTACATAGTCCTAATCCGACTTGTCAAGGTTGTGAGAAGAATTACCAGACTTCAGCTTCTCCCTTGACCACTTATTTCACATTGAATCTTGAGTAAGTCAACTATACTAAGAATTTTCCGTGTCGTGAGAATAATCCTTACTCCAATACTTATAATTCGGGATGGAGAAATCATCCCAACTTCTCTTGTGGTAACAATCAGAATTAGGAAAATCAAAGCTAAGAAAAACTACCTGAATTCCAACAGCACTACAAAAAAAAGCCGTCGATAGAAAATTTAATGTATCAGTACATTACAAAACTGATAACATGCTACATGACCAACAGGCTTTACTTAAAAATATAGAAACTCAGGTGGGATAGATAGCAACATCTTTATTTGGGAGGACTTCAAATAACACCGAGACCTATCCAAAAGAATAGGTGAAAGCTATCACCACCAGAAATGGAGTCCAATTACTAGAAATTCATTTCGTGAGACATGAATCATATAAAGAAAAGGTACTTACCACTTGTTACCACCTCATTTTGATAGGACCTCCACGTCAGCTAAAGGCCCAACGAGAGTCCCATATAGGCCCAACGAGGGCCTCGTAAATTTTAAAAGGGCCTCGGAGGCCCATCAAACATCTTAGCATTCTTGAATTAAAGTATTGTGAGGCCCATAGAGGGCTTCGACGTTCATGGGCGACCCATGGGGCCTCGTCGGGCTTCGCATTTATTATGACTAGCGGTGTAGCGACGATTTTCGTAATGACCAGAGAGATAATTGAAGGCGATTGCATTGGATAGGCACACGGATCCCCACAAGGAAACGAAATCGTAATCTCCTAAAGATTAGGCAACGCGATAAACTCAAATGAGGTAGATAATCTTAGAGATTGCCCTGACAATCAATGATCCCTATCCCATAAGGAATGAGGATCCGATCGGGTATCTAATTGATTTGTTTCCTTAAATCAATTAGGGCTCTTGTGCTATAAATACGATGTCTCCGGTTGTTCTAAGGTACACTCTTTTTGCACTAAAGTTTTACCCTAAACTCTGCTCAAATCTCTCTGCCTGCTTGTTCTTCCCACACCCAATTACTTTCGCCTCCCGTGTATTATTCTCTATACCGGAAGTTGACTTGATCGTCAGAGTACCAACGATCGTCGGACCCTTTTTCTCTAGAGATCTTGGTGTCTAACAGATGTCCGAGTGTGTAGGTAACATACAAGTTGGCGGAAGAGTGACCGGAGATCCGTTGACACGTGGACGGTGCACAGTTCCGATATCAGCAGATTGGAACCGTCTGTGGGAAATGAAAATTTGTTACACAACCAAAACTTGTGGTAAAAACATGTTTTTACCATAAAGAGCATGGCAACCGATAACTCTCAAAAGAAGAGATTGAGTCCCACCATACGGATCAACGGTGAGAGAACAATCCACGACCATCACAACGTTATCCACCGTCAGAGGAGGAGACAACGACAGAGGCGGACGACCAATCAAGATATCATAGATCTGAAAATAGAGAATGCCCAAATGAAGGCTGTCGTGGAGCGGTTGGGATATCAATCCCCCATTCGAGAAACAAACACGACCAGGGTAGATGGAGCCCTTTGAGGTACGGTTCCATTAAGAGTCGTCAAAATCTTCAGGGTGACCAACCGATACCGAACGTGCGAAATACTCGGGGTAAAAGCCCATGGTCCTTGCATGATAGCCAACAGAGGAAGCCTCTTCCCCTTCGAGGAAACAAATACGACCTCGGTAGATGGAGCCCTTTGAGGTACGGTTCTATTGAAAGCCATCAAAATCCTCAAGATGACCAAGCGATACCGGACATGCAAAATCTTCGGGGTAAGAGCCCATGGTCTTCGCATGATAGCCAACAGAGAAAGCCTCACCCCTTTCGAGAAAACAAATGCGATCAGGTAGATGGAGCCCTTCGAGGTACGGTTCCATTAAGAGTCACAAAAATCCTCGGAGTGACCAACCGATACCGGACGTGCAAAATCCTCGGGGTAAGAGCCCATGGTCTCGCGCGATAGCCAACAGATGAAGCCTATCCCCTTCGAGAAAACAAATGCAACCAGGATAGATGGTGCCCTTGGTGTACGGTTTCATTGAAAATTGTCAAAATCCTCAAGGTGACCAACCGATCTGGAACATGTGAAATCCTCGGGGTAAGATCCCAAGGCCTTCGCATGAAAACCGTCGATGAGGTCTCTCCCGCTGGAAGGAAACAAGCCCGCCGGGTCCATCGGCGTATTTGGATGATTGGGGTCGATCTCTTACATGTTTGTGAGGGGAGTAGAACCGCCCGACGAGAGGAATCGAGAACGCGCCAACCAAAGGCGAGGCCTCAACCTCGGCGTCGAGTGACAATTCTCACCATAACGACAGGAACAAAGATCCCCTTAGACAAGACTCGACCCGAGGGCCCATCTATCACATTTACAAGGTGATCCGCCCCAGACTTACAAGTTTGAAGATACCAACAGAAAGAGGATGAAACACATGCGAAACATGATGCACCTTCGTCCATATAACTAATAGGTTTCATTTTATTTTCTTTGGCACAAACTCACACGTCGATTTTTATTTCAAGATATTCGGTTGTAGTATTCGCCAATAAAGTCCGGCCGTTTACAAGTTTACATTATCTCAATTATTCGAACAAAGGAAATTCGGTGGCGAGGAGTGTGGTTCACGGCCAACTCTGTCAACTCACTAGATAAACATTCAACGCGTATTTAACAAGTAAGGAAAATTTGGCGGTGAGGGACTGTGATTCGTAGTCAACTCTGTCAACTCATTGGATAAACATTCAATGCGTATTTAACAAGTAGGGAAAATTCGGCATTGGGATTGTGGTTCGCGACCAACTCTACCAACTCATTGGATAAACATTCAACGCGTATTTAACAAGTAAGTAAAATTCATCAGCGAGGGAGTGTGGTTTATGCGACCAACTCTATCAACTCCCTGGATAAACATTCAACGCATATTTAATAAGTAAGGAAAATTCGGCAGCAGCGGCCAACTCTATCAGCTCGCTGGATAAACATTCAACGCATATTTAACAAGTAAGGAAAATTTGACAGCGAGGGAGTGTGGTTCGCGGCCAACTCTGTCAACTGGCTAGATAAACATTCAACGCGTATTTAACAAGTAAGGAAAATTCGGCAGCGAAAGAGTGTGGTTCGCGGCCAACTCTGTCAACTCACTGGATAAACATTCAACACATATTTAACAAGTAAGTAAAATTCGGCAGCGAGAGTGTGGTTCGCGGCCAACTCTGTCAACTTACTGGATAAACATTCAACGCGCAATTAAACGAATAAAGATAATGCATTTTCATTAGCCTACGTTTCCGAATAAAGCAATCTGAATAAAAATGCATGCTCTACATTTACAAATCAGAAAGCAACACTGGTAAGAACTAACAGGATCCTTAAGTCCCAGTCGGACCCTCTGGATCCACGTAATCCGAGACCCCGAATTTCGCCAGCTGGCCCTAGGCCTTCGACAACTCAGTCATTGCCTTGGTCAATTCATTATCTTTGGCATGGATCATATTTTGACATGACCTCAGATGTGATTCAGCCTTCTTCAGGGCCTCAATACAGCCCTCTGGATCGTCTTAGCTTTGGTGATATCATATGTGGCACGCGCCCTCACGTCTTCAGAGAATGCGAGCTGTTCGTGAAGATCTTTGTTTTTTGAACGCAGCGCGTTGACATCTTCATCTCTCCCAACAATGGAGTGCAATTCGTTGACCTTCATCATCAGTATTTTGTACAACTCGCAGTTAAGCACATGTCTCCGAAAAGTATACATTTCGGCCAATTTCAACAACTCCATCAGTTCTGCGTTATCTGTATCTTTTCCAAAAGCAGAAGTCCAATACTTATGGATTGAGGCTGCCGCTATGGCAGCCAGAGCTGGTAGTTTTCCTAAAACTGTTGGGTCCATCTCGTCCCGACGAGACCCAGTGTTGATGTATTCGTATTTACTGGCAGGCATGAGGAGGAGCAGGGAGGTCGGGCGCGCCTCCATGATATCGGTGACTGCCTTCCTCTTGCCTGATTGTCTCGAGTTTTCTGACGAAGGCACAGGTCCCACAGGAAATGGAGCGAAAGGCACCTCCGATATCACTTCTGGCACTGGAGAGATAAAAGAAGAACTGCCCACCATGGTCTCTGGTGTCTGCAAAACAACAACCCCTGAAACAGAAGCCGTAGAAGGTACTGGGGGCAAATATCATCCACAACCCCCCCGCGTCTTATCTTAAGCTTTGGGATACTGGAAAAATAAAAAATCGACATGACTGACGACAACTGAGATATAAATTTTGCGGTAGGAGAGTAAGGTAGGAAAAATAAAATTAAGTCCTACAAGCGTACATATAAGCACGGGAGTATTCGAGCAGTCAGATAAACTAGTATGTGGAGAAGGGGTGAATGCACCTCAAATAAACCCTAGGAAGATGTAAAGGGTGCGTGAGGGTACGCGCCTCGTGAATTATACAATCATCACTACATGGTGACACCACCAACACCTTTCCCACGTAGAAACATAAAGTGTGAGAGCCTCGCAAGGTTCGCGAAGGTGTCTTGTCCTATAAGCTTCGCAATTGCATGGAAGCGAAGGCAGGGCCGAACGCCAGAACTTTCGAATGGTGCGCCGGCAGTGGCTGTTCTTTGCCAGCCGTCGAAGTTGTCCACCCCAAATACTACACAAACGAAACAACCATGGAAATTCTAGTACAATCTTATTTTATTCGCCATAATTCGGAGTACAAGGCAGAAACAAATAAGCATGATCATTATCCTACTACCCCGCCGCCTCTTTGGGTTGGTATATATTGGAATATTGGATCTACTAAGTCTATACACTGGTCTTTGTCACCCTAAGCCTCGTCAGGGGATGGAAATTGGGTTCCACCATGATCGGGAGCCTCCCAAAATCAATACGAGTTGATTTGGTGACTAATTAGGTCATACTGCTCCGAAAAATGCCGTTGACACCTTTTGACAGATGGCTCCCAGCCTGATCGCCTGAATTAGGGACGCGTCGTTTGGGGCATGGTCAGGCTAAGGCTACTAGGCCCAACCCCCTGGTGCGTTTGGTCATCTGAACGTTGATTAGCGGGGCATTTGGTCATCTGAATGTTGATTCTCCAATTGTTAGGCATTCTGGGCACCGTTTCTTTATTCATACTTTCATAACTCGTTTGATATGAAAGGTATGGCCACATGACTCAAGAAAAATTATAGCGCTGGAAGCTAACTCACGTAATTTTCCAGAGTTACGCATGCATAAGGAATATGATCAAAGGCTCCTAGGGATTTTATAAGAGTTTCGTGAGAACTTGACACAGGGCAATAAATGAGACAGGTAATGCACAACTGTCCCATGGGTATTTGGAATGCCGTATAACCGCTGTGCCTCTCTCACTTCTTCGGGACATTAAATATGCTAACTCTTCAGATTCTATAGAGAAGTTAGCGCCGTTAACGCCCAAGAGAATGATTCCTCAATTTCAGGAGCTACTCCCCATGCCGGGTAGGCACAATCATTCATGAAATTAAATGCTGGAACAAAAATACGCTAGGAAAAAAAAATTTGTTAGTTAATGCTGGAACATGCGCAAAAAAGATAAACAAAATTCTAAGTTCAGATGCTCCTCCGCCTCTCTAAGGGTCGGCACATTGCGGGCCTCCATCCCAACCGGTGGGGACTTGATCATTAACTTCACTGAACGGTGTCTATCGCCGGAGCCTCGGTAGGAGCCATCAAGAAGGAAAGAGATGTCCCACTCCGGATGGGTTTCCGTGATTCGCTCTACCAACCTGCCGCCTTGATGGTCATCAAGCGATGGGCGAGGTCCCGATACTCGGGCGTGTCCACGAACGTGTCCTGATACGTCTCCACCGCCCTGGCTTTGGCATCCGCACATTCAGTCCTGACCCTCTCCAACTCCTCTTCCACAGCGGCCATTAGCTTCTCATTTTCTGCTGCGATGACCTTTAGACTGTTGTTTGCGGTGGCCAACGCGGTCTTAGCTACGAGGGTCTGATTTTCGGCCAACTTCTGAGCCTCCTCCACATGCTTTTACGAAGCCTCGGCAGCCCTCTTCTGATCACGAGCTTGTTTCAAAATCTGTTTGGCAGCCTTCAGCTTGATCTCGTACTTGCCCACATGTTAGCTTCCTTCGTTTGAACTGGAGAGCTATTTTTTCAGACTCCAGTTGTGCCTTCTCGAGACTCATGGCCTTCAGATCTTCGGCCAACTTTCTGGACTCGCTACACTGGCCATCAAAACCTTCGAGAGTGCTGAATAATTCTTTGGTCATGACTCCCCTGCCATTTGTAGCCGCTCGCGTATTGTGGCTTCCTCAGCCGTCTTTTCCCATTTCTAGGTCCATTATTTGTACACGCTCGCCATCATCATCGCAGGGTGGGCGGGGAACATTTCCATTACGAAAATTTCTAATTCTCCCCGGCGCTGGGAGACTTGGAAATGACTCTCCTGGTCAGTCGAGGAGCTAGAATTCCCTGTACCCTCAACTCCTCCATCAGGATGCGGCCAAGACCGTTGTCCTTCTTCAGCCCGCCTCGTCTTGTGGGTGTCCCTCATAAACCCTCCCTCACCCGCGGGAGCCTTCTTCTTTCGGGCCACCTCACTCGTGTCCTCGGAAATTTCTTTTCCTTTATCCTTGGGGGGGAGAGGGAGAGTCGGGTGGAAGGTAGGAGAACGAAGGCGAGGCGGAGGATGAACATTTTGACTGGGAACTGGGGCATCGAGGTCGGAGGATGGATGACCTTAACAGCGTAGCGTCCCGGACCTCTCGAATGGACAAGACGCCTTCCATCTGCGGAACACAGGTCAAGAACCCTCTCCACTAGCGGACGGGCGAGCGGTGAGCGCAGAATCCCTTAAACTCGAAAGTCAAGTTGACATAAACACCAAGATGCAACTCTTTAAGGTAACTTTTCATAGTAAAACCAATATATCACAACTTACGAGACTCACCCATCAATCAGAAGCATATCAATAAATTATCGTCCTTCAACAAATTGTTGAGACAACGGAAGTCGCTGTTGAGCACTCGCACCCTGTTCCACATCGACCTCAACTCTCCTTGGTCTCTCTTCGTGATAGGTGGCTTCCCGTAGTCTGCAAAAGTAAGCAAGACATTAAGTCAGGGACCATGATCAAAATCCGCACAAAGACAGCAGTGTATACCAAGTTTCCCAAATTGCTGGTGAATAGACATGTGGGGAAGAGGGTCCTCCAGCATAAACTCCCAGTCCTCGCCTACGAAGATGAACATCTCCTTCCAATTATGTACTTTGTTGGGACTGTCGGTGGCTATCCTCCATTTCTGGCCTGGCTGAGAAGAGATGTTGTACCAGCACGCGGATCTGCATGGCCGGTATATAGACTCAAACTTCCTCGGGGTCGTTACCTCTCACCTCTACAATGCCCCACAATAGGTATGAGGCCACCATCTACCTCCAGCCATTCGGTGTTATTTGGCAAGGGGCCATATTCCGCCTCTTCGAAACCTCACGTAAGAAATGGTGTATGGATAGGCGAAGACGTTGATGCATCGCAGTTCAGTAAATCACAATGAATCCCTCGGGTGTGGATCATCGCTAGCGTTCCTCTGGACCCAGAGCCCTGAGTGTTATGGACGCAGGAATGTCATAGGATAACTGTATGTCCTCCAACTCCTCCTCAGTGATCCTCAAATGAGCCATGGACGCTTCGGTGGATGACTGCTTGAGCTCCTCGTTGAGCGCCTTGGCTGCCGGGGCATTTCTCTTATCGCGTCGAGCTAACCTTTTCCCGTGGCCTCTTTCGGCAATCCAGTTGGGAAAGTCCCCTTCCGTTTGTGGATGGAGTAGATGGGCGTGCACTGAAGGCAGTTGGTTCACTTTTTCTATAACCTCAGACGATGAAAATGATGAGACGGATGACGGTGACTCACCCAAATACTAGGGTTTGTTCGAGCATCCGATTGATTCTGCATGAGTCATCGTGTCCAGATGACATTACAACCCATCTCAGTTCGAAAGATGGTACTTCATCACATTCTTGAAGCGTGTAGTAGGGTATAATCCCCAAATTATGGATGCAAGAAATAATTACGGCGGACTACGGAACAAATCATAGTAACTCTCATCGCACTTACCTCGGAGATACGATTAGAACAATGCACACGCTTGAAATTTTCTTGATTTTCGGCATCATTCCACAATACTCACAACAGAGCACGAAGCAAGAAAGAGTTGTAATGAAGGAGGGCGCCATGCTTTATAAATCGAGGCATTCTAATGTCCACCGTCCAAATCCCAAGCGTTACATCTGAACCATTGGCCAGTGGACGCGTGTTTAAAATAGAGCAACAGGTAGGAAACGGAACCATAAGCGTTTATTGAAACAAGAATGCACGCGCCTCCATTATCTGTCACGCGCCATTGGCATTAAATGCATACATCCTCTCACTTATGATTGCACCGGCCACAGTTGACAACCTTGATTGACAGAATCACACTAACCGCAGACACGTCGCCAAATGTCTAATCACTTGAAGTCTTCACCGTCATAAATGTTGGCCGAACTTGGGAGACTATTGTCTTGAGTAAGTTCAATTCACACTAGATAAACGATGCAACGCACGAAGACCACACTCTACTTTAACCCGCTGAATTCAAAATTTTTTTGTTCAAATTTTCGTCTCTTCTCTTATTCCCAAAGTCCCACGCCTATTATAAATAATATGCTTGGACTTGGGGACTATTATTACCACCTAATTTTGATAGGGCCTCTACGTCAGCAAAAGTCCCAATGAGAACCTCAGATAGGCCCAAAAGTGCTTCAGAAATTTTAAGAGGGCCTCAGAGGCCCATCAAATATCTTAGCATTCTTGAATTAAAGTATTGCGAGGCCCATAGAGGGCCTCAACATTCATGGCCGACCCATAGGGCCTCATTGGGCTTCGCATTTATTATGACTAGCAGGCAACACGATATTTTGGAATGACCGGTTGAGATAATTGAAGGTAGATTGCGTTGGATCGGCACACGATCCCCACAAGGAAACCAAATCGTAATCTCTTAAAAATTAGGCAACGCGATAAACTCAAATAAGGTAGATAATCTTGAAGATTGCCACGACAATCAATGATCCCTATCCCATAAGGAAAGAGGATCCGATCGGGTATCTAATTGATTTGTTTCATAAATCAATTTGGGCTCTTATACTATAAATCGACGTCTCCAGTTGTTCTAAGGTACGCTCTTTTTGTACTAAAGTTTTACCCAAATCTCTGCTCAAATCTCTGACTACTTGTCCCTCCCACACCCAATTACTTTCGCCCCCGTGTATTATTCTCGATACTGGCAGTTGACTTGATTGTCGGAGTACCAACGATCGTCAGACCCTTTTTCTCTAGAGATCTTGGTACCTAACGATTATCCGAATGTGCAGGTAACATACAAGTTGGTAGAAGAGTGACTTGAGATCTGTTGACACGTGGACGGTGCAGGTTCCGACGTCAACACCACTGACGAGGAACAAGTGAAGTGGTCTGAACACACAACAAAAGAAACTTCAAAATAGAATTCAGACACCCCACATGTTAAGGCAATTGTTCGTGTCAAATACTATGTGCCACCCATACCGTTTTCTCAAAGATTGTAGAAAAACAAGCTAGACAAACAATTCGCCAAATTCATGGAAGTATTTAAAAAGTTACATATCAACATCCCATTCAAAAATGCTATAGCACAAATGCCCAGCTATGCTAAGTTTATGAAAGATATTTTATCAAATAAAAGAAAGCTGGAAGAGCATGAAATAGTGATGTTGACCGAAAAATGTAGTGCAATTATGAAAATAAGCTGTCTCCGAAGCTAAAGGATCCAGAGAGTTTTACTCTTCCTTGTACAATATGCAATAATTGTTTTGAAAAAGCTTTATATGATCTAGGTGCTACCAAAATGTCTTTGGGCGAAGCAAAGGCTACCACAGTGTCATTACAGCTTGTAGATCGATCTATAAAACACATTGGAGGAATAATAGAAGATATTTTGGTAAAAGTGGACAAATTTATTTTTTCGATGATTTTTCATACTTGACAAGAGGAATACAAAGATGTGCCCATTATTCGGGACACCCATTTCCGGCTTTAGGTCGAGCATTAATTGATGTGGGAAAATTTCAACTCATCTTTGAGGTTAAATGACAAACAAGTTTTGATTGATGTATTCAAGGCTATTAAGTATCTAGCTGATTTTGATAACTATTTTCAAATAGATATGATAGATGAATTTGTGACAGATACATTCACTCAGGAACACTGTCAAGAACTACTTGAGGCATGTCTTGTACACTCTATATCCACACCAGCTGACTCTGAAGAAATAGAATTTTGTCTTTGATATATGGAAGCACATCAACCTTACAAGAGGAAACCTCACTTTATTGAACTTGGCAAAGGTCCTATAAAACCGTTGCCATCAATTCTACAACCTCCAAATCTTGAGCTCAAGCAATTACTAACTCATATGCGGTATGGTTACTTGGGAGAAATATTTACATTGCCAGTAATTATTGCCAACTCTCTCAATGAAATGGAGGAAAACAAGCTCATATGGGTGTTTAGATATCATAAAATTGCTATTGGATAGTCTATTTTAGACATCAAAGGTATCAGTCCATCTCTTTGTATGCAAAAATACTTATAAAAAAATGATTACAAGCCATCAGTATAACATTAGCATCGATTGAATCCAAAGATGCATAAAGTAGAGTGAACGAAAGTTCTAAAATTATTGGATGCATGTATCATCAGATAGTGCATATGTCAGTCCAGTTTAGATGGTAACAAAGAAGACAAGAATCATAGTAGTTCATAATGAAAATAACAAAATTATTCCTTCCAGGACGGTTATGGGTTGGCGAGTCTGCATTGACTATCACAAATTGAATAATGCTATGAAGAAAGATCACTTTCCTCTCCCATTCATCTATCAGTTGTTAGAAAGACTCGTCGATCTTTCTCACTAATGTTTTCTTGATGGTTATTCGGAGTATAATCAAATTTTTGTAGCTCTAGAAGATCAAGAAAAGTCAACTTTCACAACCTACATTCCAAATACGTTATAGGATGTCAATCTTTTAGATATGACAAAAACTACATCAAGTATTCATGGATGATTTTTCAATTTTGGGTCTTTATTCGATGAATGCTTAAATCGTCTGTCTATGGTTCTGCGTCAATGTGAAGAGACAAATTTGGTTCTCAACTAGGAGAAATGTTACTTCATGGTACGAGAAGAAATTGTCTTAGGACATCAGATTTCAAATACATGTATTGAAGTGGACAGGGCAAAAATTCATGTGATTGAAAAACTCCCTCCTCCAACATCAGTTAAAAGAATTAGAAGTTTCTTAGGGCATGCAGGTTTCTATTGACGCTTTATAAATGACTTCTCTAAAATCACAAAACTATTGTGTAGCCTGCTTGAGAAGGGCATCCCATTCCATTTCATTGAATAGTGTTTGAAAGTTTTCAATATTCATCTCGGCTCCAATTTTTATGTACCCTATTGGAACTTACCATTTGAGTTGATGTGTGATTTCAGTGATTATGCAGTTGGGGCGATATTGTACCAAAGAAGGGACAAGATGACGCATGTGATTCACTATGCTAGTCGGCTCATTGATGCACAACTTAATTATACTACTACTGAAAAAGAACTCCTAATTGTGGTGTTTACCTTTGATAAATTTTGATCCTATTTTCTTGCCAAGAAGGATGCAAAACCCAATAATTTTTCGGTGGGTACTTTTATGGTAAGTGTTTGATCTAGAAATTAGGGACAAGAAAGGTTGTGAAAATCTTATAGCTAACCATCTATCTCGGATTGAACTACCAGAGCTGGATCATTGGATTTAATAAATGAAGTATTTCTAGATGATTAACTATTTAACATAGCATTGGCCCCATGGTACGCAGAATTGTAAACTTTCTAGCTAGTTCCGTCATCCTGCCCTGGTACACAAGTCATTAGAAGATGAAGTTCTTTAGTGATATTTATTTTTGAGAGGACATATTCTCCATAGACGAGGACCGGATCGAATCATTCGACATTGTATAATAGAAAATGAGGTGAATCAAATCCTAGAATGTTGTAGTTCATATGACTATGCTGGGCACTTCGGGGCATCCAAAACTGTGGTGAAAATACTACAATCCAGATTCTCTTGGCACCTTATTTTGGGATGCCTATAACTTTGTTAAAAAGTGTGACCGATGCCAACTAACAGGAAACATTTCACGAAGAAACGAAATGTCCCTAAATAGAATATTGGAGGTTGAATGATATGATGTATGGGCGTTGACTTCATGGGACAATTTTCCACATTATTTGGGAATCAATACATCATGGTGGCAGTTAACTATGTGTCTAAATGGGTGGAAGCAGTGGTCTTACCAACAAATGATGCTCGAGTCGTTGTGCAATTCTTGAAAAAGAATATTCTTCCATGCTTTGGGACTCCTCGGGCCATTATTAGTGATGGAGAGAAACATTTTACAACCTTTAGTTTGAATCCTTGTTAGCTAAGTATGGTGTCTACCATCACGTTTCGACCTCTTATCATCCTCAAACCAGTTGGCAAGTAGAAATCTCCAACCGGGAGTTGAAACTAATTTTTGGGCTCACAGTAAATGCTTCACGCAAGGATTGGTTTAAGAAACTGGAGGGTGCATTAAGGGCATCTTGCCGACATTCAAGACACCTATTGTCATGTCCTCTTATATGTTGGTCATCCGTAAAGTATGCCATTTTCGATTGAATTGGAATATTGTATTGGGCTATTCGTAGTCTAAATTATGACATAGAAGTGCCCTGTGAAAAAAGGCTCTTGCAACTCAACGAAATGGATGAATTCCATTTGGAAGCCTATGAGAGCACTAGGATTTATTAAAAAAAAAAAAGAAGGGACATGACCAACATATTCATAGGAGGAAGTTCGATGTAGGAGAATGAGTGTTATTATATAATTTCCGTTTCAAAAATTTTCCCAGAAAAATGCGTTCAAGGTGGTCCAATCCATTCACAATGGAAAAAGTTTATCCTTATGGGGCTGTGGAATTAACTTATTACATCAAACATTTAAAGTAAACGGACAAAGTTAAGCTAATGACTTTAAACAAGCACTAATTGGGAAGTAACCAAACTTCTTACCTTTTTATTTACTTGCTTTCTTGCATCATAGTTTTTAGTTGACTTTTTGCTTTTTGAGTGTGTGTGAGCACTTTAGGATTAGGTTATCATCATACGGTAGCTTTCAGATTCTTGAGCTAATAGCTTAATTACCAATCTTGATTCATTAAATTCAAAACAAGACTCATGTCCGGTTGTTTCGTGCTTGTGGAACAGGTTGTGAAAAATGATTTTAAACTTGCATTCTTAGAATTGTGTTAGTGGAAAGTGTGTTGTGAATAATTCGTGGTTCCACATGCTTGAAGTATAGTTCTTCTTGTTTTAAAGTTTGAACCTTGCATCCCATTTAGTATAGGTAATAAAATAAATAAAAAGGTCGAACAACTCGAGGCGACCATCGTGCCCGCTTGAAGAACCTCCTAAGGGGTAATTTTTTTCGCTCGGGGGATGAAGTATCAACTCGGCGATCTTGAAATGCTCGAGTGGACCATGCCCATGGGTTTTTAAACCCCACGTGATTCCTCATCCCCCATCCCAGTTTCTATCCTTTGTGGCTTTTCCTCCCAACTCTCTCTTCAAGTTTTTCCTCCAATACACAATCAAGTCAAGATGGTCATTTTCTTTCCATTTCGTCATCTACGCCAAGTTTTTAACGCTTCCAAGAATTCAAGGTAACATGGCTAAATTTTCATGAAAGTTTAATTTTTTTATTTATTTTCAATTGGTTTATGTTTTCTCATCTATGCTTATTTAAGAAGGTTGGGTATTTTTTTTTCATGGTTTGGATGATTGTGAGAATGTTGGTTTGTTGATTGGTTGAGAATTTTTTTGGCTTTAGAGCTATCTACATTGCATTTTCCTACACTAGTTTTAGCGAGTGCCCACCAAGTGTTTGATAAAATGTTCCACCCATCATTTTATTTTCACACCAATGTCGTCATTGCTTAACAACAAAACACACACAAATGTTCCACCCCATGTCCATCATGATCACACCACTTTCCATGCAAGGAACATTGAATATGCCTGTCATGCCACGCCTATTTTACTTATTTAATTGTTCATGATTGTAACATTATGCCATTCAATCTTGATAGGTACGATAGTGAAGGCAAAGAAACCAACACAAGATGTGGGACCGAGCTCAGAAAAAAGAAAAGCTCTATCAAAGAGGAATTCCAAACAATCTGCAGCGTATGAAACCACTAAAATTGAGACAGAGAAAGCTTGGTTGGTATAGAAGAATGATACAATCGATTGAGCATTATCTTTGAGCGGCGGGTTTTAACTATGAATTTTGAAAATAAATTGCTTGGTCAGTTATTGTGAGGAATCAATAGAAAACGTTCGTGGCTACTTTGCATGTTGCCTATGTAGAAATCGTCAAGTAATTCTACGCTAATATCCACGACAACCTCGATAACTTCGAGAATCCGAGGTATCGACAAGTCTACATACGAGGACAATATATTCCATTCTCCACCTTGGCCATTCTCCGCTTCACGGAGGCTGACATTTTTCAGGCGGAGCAAACAAACTCCCATGAGGTGGTAGCCTCTATTTGTCAAGGGATTGATAATTGGCCTGAACGGCACAACACACTACACTATATAAGTCTTCTACCTCAAGTTCGTACCTTGGACAAAATGGTGAGTGTCAACCTTCTTCCCAAGTCGCATATATCTACATTAACTATAGAGCGGGCATGTCTATTATATTGGCTCCAAACCATGACACTCAATATCAATAACTATATTTTCTGCAATCTATGGCACATTCGAAACAAATGATGAAGTTTGGTGTTCTCGTCACTATTTATGGGACTTTGTGTACTGCACAACATTGACCTACCTCATGAGGTCGCTACAATGAAGTGTACAATATAGATAGACCGTATGGAGATACAAAGTTTTGAGCAACACATGGCCAGAGTTTAGGAACAAGGAAGACATGTTTCGATCTACAATCTAGAAGCATTAGCTGATGTCTCATGACGATCCTATGGAATAGGACCTCCCTCAAATAGCCACAAAACTGATCTTGCAATCTATTTATGATGAGATTCATGATTGGCGAACCTCGCATGCCGAGCTTGAAGTATAGGTTAGAGAGATTCGGGAAGCCCAACTACAAGAGACCAAAATTCGCAAGTAGGAACACGAAGCGATCACCACTCAACTGACATAGTTTTTCGATATGTCAATCATTACCCACCACCGCCTCTCCAACAATTGGGACGTTCAATGTACTCTCATCCTTAATATTTTCTTTACATGTTTATTTGCGTTGGGGACAATGTGTGATTTTTCTATTAGAGTGGGTGCAATTGAACTTTGTAATCTGAATTATTAAATGCTTTGTCTTAATAAAAATTTTTTTAATAGAAGTCGACCATTTTTTAACAAAGTGAATATTTTGCCGACTTATGATGATTTATGATTGATCTGAAGCTAATTTATGAAATATGACTGTTCATTGCTACTTTACACCATGTGTGCTAAATTTTTTATCCATGTGAGACTCACAACAATTATGATCACATAGCTATTCCATTTGTTACTTAGGCTTGGATATGGGACGTGTCTTATGAAATGGATGTTTGAGTTTAAGACTTTAAGTAGTGATTTTTATTCCCAAATACCTATTAAAAATGTCACTTAACTTACATCTGAGAATAAGTTTGGGGATGATCAAACTAGTAATGATGATGGTTTAGAAAAGAAATAATTCGGTCTATATTGAGAAACTATTTAGGTAGTTCTAGTTGACAAGTTGAAGTTAGGTTGACTGTTTGCTAGAATTCTAATCCCATCTTTCGATCCCAAATTAAAAACACTGCACTAAGTTAAGGCACATTTGGTAGGAAAACGTTGCCTATACAGTTGTGTGAAAGCTAACTTTGAGTAATCTGGCCATATGTACCAATAATATGTAGGAGGCAGTCTATTAGGGAAGATGGCTGCCACAATATTAGAGTAAAACTTACCTACTATGATCATAATAATAATAATAATAAAAGAATAGTGGCAAGAAACATCATGAAAGTACTGCATTGGCCTGGCTATGTCTTTGACAGAAATTCGGGGACTTAGATGCCTAGTTAGTTTGACTTGCTTAGTGAATACTTAGAGACTAGAACGCTTGATATTATGGAGGATCTTTTTCTATCTAAGTTTTGCCTTAATCGGTTATGTCCCTTGACTTGAGAATGATCAATAAAAAAATGTGAGTTTAACCTTGGTTGAAAACCCTTGGGGAGAAATGATAGATACTTGAATATGGTGGAAAATTCACGAGGCGAGAAAGAAAAACATGATCAACGAGGGTTAGTTGGAAAAGACTTAAAAACTCATTTGTTTGCATAACCTTATTTGAGCTAGAGTAATGATTGGAAGTATCTATCCACACACACACACACAAAAGTCGAACAATGGATAAATTTTAAAATCTTTTAAGTAGCAAATTGAACCAGGGGATATCTCCCTGAAGTGAATGAAGCACAAATTTCATTGATTTTGGACAATCACTATCATCATGTGTATTCAAGTCTTAGTGTTGTTTTGTTTTGCTTGAGACTAGCAAAAGTTTAAATTTGGGGGTTTGATAAGTGTATTTTATACACTTATTTAACTTGTTTTGATTTAACTTTTAATATATATCTCGAATAAAATGAAGTATTCAATGCGCTAATTCTATTGATATTCATGTATTTAGGGACAAAGCGATCATTGGGGTAAATCAAGAATTATGGCATTGGAAAGTCTAATGGAATTCACACGAGGATCTTGAATAAACTACCGAGAGAAGACCGAAGGCAACCAAAATCAAACGGAGGCAAATGGAGGGACCAAGACGGGAAAAACCCCCTTCTCTACCCACTCGAGCAACCAACCAGGATGCTCAAGCAACCCAAGAGAGAAGAATTCTCCTCTGTCCGCTTGAGCGAACAGGCAGTCCGCTAGCTTCGAAAGCAGACAACTCATGAGCAGACGATACATTTTGCTTGCTGTGAGCTATTTTTGCATACTTTTCTAAGACTTTTTAGGAACGTTTTCCAACCCTATATGGAGGTTCATAAATATCATAACTCCTAGGCTAAAAAGAATTCAAATTTTGGACAAAAAAGAGGACGAAACAGAAGTTTGAGCCATAATTTCTTCTTTCGGTGAATTCTTAGGAAGAAAGAAAGAAAAGAATAAGTTGCGCTTTGTTGGGGGTCTCGTTTGAAGATTTTCAACCGGGTAAAATTCATAATTTCACGTTCTTCTTGTAATCCAATAATCTGAGTGATGAATTCTATATTAAATTCTTGTTTATGTAATCAAAGAATGGTACGCTAATTTCTTTATGCTTTGGATGATGATGTAAATCTTTTAATGTTGTTTTAATTCATGAATTCTCTTTCTTAATCCAAATTTATGTTACTTTGATTTATGCCATGGTTTGAAGGTCCCTTTGAATGATTGATCACCATTTAAGCGTGTTTGAGACTTATTTTTGTTTTTGAGATGTTCAAAATAGGTTAGCTCATTATGGTAATTAATAAACACTAAGTCCTATAAAAATTAGGAATAATTTCTTATGCTTGGTGCAATAAAATTAGATTATCTTGTGATTGGAAGTATTTTTGTTTACTCGAATTCAAAATAGGAATATTTTTGGGTCATACATGAAAATAGGTTTTATTATACTTGAAAGAGATTATTAAATAATTTAGGATTATAGTTTATCCTTATATTAATAAAATGGATTGGGAAGTAGGGTTTCGGAGAATAAAAAGAATAGAAAAGGTAGAGTCGGATTGCTAGCATAGTTTGTCTATTTGACTTTTTCTTCAAAATCACTACATCTCTTTCATTCAATTAGTTAAGTTAGTCTAATTTTATAAAATCATGAATTGATCAAAATTTATGGTGTTTATTCAACATAAGCTGGAATTGATTTATTTAAGTGAAAAAAAATCGAAGTCTTCGTGGAAACGACATCCCGTAAATCATGAATTGATCAAAATCTATGGTGTTTATTCAACATAAGCTGGAATTGATTTAATTTAAGTGAAAAAAAAATCGAAGTCTTCGTGGAAACGACATCCCGTAACTCATTTTCACTATTACTTTTTAACGATCCCATACGTTTGCGGGATTTCACTTAATGACACCCATATGACGATTCCATTACACTCAGCATTATCGTATCTCCTTATTCACATTATCTCTTCCTTTGGAAGTTATAAATGACCACTTCTTTTATATCTATGCAATGCACGTGCACATGATTGCCATAGAATATCTCGTGCACCATTTACAAGTAATAATAACATATGATAATATTCCAATAAAGATTCTTGTATATTGATAACAACGACATATCATGACTACTTCTATCGTATACAAATATTTAGCGACAATATCATATTATACGAACATTTCAAATATTTACATATTTATACATTATATTATAGATACCATTGTTTTGCATTATAGTTGGTATGTTACTTACCTATATCATTGCTTATCATAGTATTCACAACTTCATTCATCCACGTTTCATACCTAGGGTATTTTTGCATAAATCAAGTGTCTATATGTTAATCATGATCATATTACCTTTCGGGATCAACTTAAGGGTTAAACGCGGCTAAAATTACCAAAGATGGGGTTCTGGGGTAAACGGGGTGGTGGGCGTAGACACAAGAAAAACCAACGCACGAAATACGTGAAGAAACTAGAGTTCCAAGATTTAAATAGAGATCTCCAAAAGGCATATATTGTACCATTTGAAAGCTTATCGAATCAGTAGTCTAAGCATTTTACGAATCGCAATTTAAAATTTTCTACAAAAAGTTATGCGAGTGTCACTTTCACTTTCTTAATCACCTGGGGTTGACCCTTAACCTACAAAATCACGTGGGGCTCAATCCATAGGGTTAGGGGTCGACCCTTGGCACCTTGGGGTTAGATTTTACCCTCTGTTTTACATGCTCATGCGTGCGGTACTATATTATATTCAATTTTATTGTCTTTTTACTAATTTTGCCCATCTAAAAGTAATTGAAAATACTATATAAAAGAAAATTACCTTTCCCGGTTAAAGCAACTAACTTATCTAAGGGCCTTTCGATGAATATCTCGATTTTCAAATGGAATGAGCCCTTATGGGTGTGGCCCACACATGAATGTCATTTTGAAATTTTTTAAAAATAATATGTGCCTTTATTATGCAATTTGAAGAAATTCTATTGGCTAGAATTTTTTTCTTCTAAAAATCACCGGAAAAATTGTAAAAATAGCAAAAAATTCAAAGATATTAAATAAGAGTTTATAGTATAGACTATCTATCCCTGTATAGATTTTGTCTTCTTTCGGTAGAGATGAAAATTAGAACGAGCCGCCCGTGGGCTCAGTGACTCGACCCAACAAGGCTTCGCCCATTATGGGCTCGGGATCGTCTAAGGAAAATCCATGGCCAGGTCTGAGCTAGGTGATGAAATAAGGGCCATGCATTGAAATATAGAGGAAATTACATCATTTACTATGTATATACAATATATTGTTAAATTTATTTTTCTTACGTTTTTATTCTAAAAATACTGGGTATTATTTATATATTATTTATATATTTATATAATAAAATAATTACAAAAGGAAACACAATATTCATCCCCATTAATTTTGTGGGGAGAGAGAGAGAGAGAGAAAACCGTGGAAGAGAGAAAATACCATATTCATCTTCTCTATCCCTCTTCATCACATCCATATTGCCGACATTGCCGCCAACAGTATAATCTTATCTCTCTAATCTCTAGGGTTCCATCACTATGTGAAAGCCTAACCCCCAATTTGTAGAAATTTTAGTTCTTTGGACAAAGATACCCAACGGATGTAACCATCACCCCTCGATTTGCAGAAATTTCAAATGTCGGACAAAGGAACCGCATATGGATGCACATATTGAAGGAAGTTGCCGGCGAATAGGTGCTTACTAATATGTGGCAAAAGTTGTTACAAAATCAATTTGCAATGTCCATGTTCCTAATCTGTTGCAAACATTGTTACAAAATTAATTTGCATTGTCCTACATTGTTACAAAATCAATTTGCATTGTCTCTGTTACTAATATGTTGCAGACGAAGTTACAAAAATCTGTTTTGTTGTCTCTGTTATTAATGTGTTGTAAACGTTATTACAAAATCAGTTTGCATTGTCTCTGTTACTAATCTGTTGCAGACGATGTTACAAAAATCTGTTTCGTTGTTTCTGTTATTAATAGTTGCAAACAATGTTACAAAAATCTGTTATTAATATGTTGTAAACAATGTTACAAAAATATGTTTTGTTATCTCTGTTATTAATCTGTTGAAAACGATGTTACAAAAATCTGTTTCCGTTATAAATACGGGGATGTTATCATCGGACACGATTTGCATGAAGAAGACGCTTTGCAGTTTTTATTGTAATGTTGGAGAGATGTTGAAATGATTAGAATTGTAAATGATGAAAGAGAGAGAAAAGGAAAGGAGAGAGATTAGATTGATGAGAGAGAATATCTTAATTAGTTATATATAAAATCTTAATCAAAATAGTAAATAAGATAATTAAGGATTCTCATTAGAATATTTAGTCAATTAAAAAATTAATTAAAAATTAGATGAAACCCAAGATTTTTTTGGAATAGAAAACATGTTACGCTTTTTTATAAATAATAACATAAGATGGGTTATTTGTGAAAATTTCCCAATGAAATATACTGGACCGCTCATGGCCCAACTAGTGTAAATTTATTTATTTTTGACTTTTCTAGATAACATATTGTGTTAAAAAAAAATTTAACAAGTTGGACTCATTAGGTCGCCCGCTTCAACAAGAATAAAAAAAATTAGTAGCCAAAGTGTTGTTCTTATGGACAAAATTATAGTTATCATTCCAACAAGGGTAATTTAGAAATGTCCCCAAAAGTAAACAGTGAATTGAAAACTTTTAATAATATTTATAAATATGTGATTTTTTATATGCGAAATTTCAAATATACTATTTTGTAAAAATGACCATTTTTTTGTTAAGATTTAACAATAATTGACAGTCATACAATTGCTTATAAGAAAAGCTATCAGTCTAAAAAATCGACAGATGAGTACAAAAATTTGACAGTTGATTTTTTAGACAATTGATTTTTTAAAAGAAAATCAAAAAATTAATCTGAAAAATAGACATTTGATTTCTTTTTTTAAAATCTACAGTTTGATAAAAAAAAAATGGACAAAAAATGAGCATAAATTTGTGCCCATTTATTTTGTCGATGACAAAATGGGAACCAAACCGTCTATTTTGTCAACGAAAAGACAAGTTTTGTGTCCATTTTTTGTCTGTTTTCGACCAAATGTAATTAATTTCATTATCTATATACAACGAAATACACCAACAAATTAGATCGACAAAAATTATAAATTAAACTCAATATCTAATACATTCCACTAATATACAAATTAAATCGAAAAAAATTACCCAACAACCTAAAATATATGGATAAAAAAATAGAGATACGATATATTAAATTTAAGTTTAATCTAATCTACAGCAAAAATACACTAATTTTCTCAATTTTTAATAGCTTATAACTGATTTTAAAAATTTTCAAATCAGTCGACTTTTTCAAATGACTCAAAAATCAGTTTCTGACAAATAACAAAGGAGAGTGGAAAATGGAGCTTAGGGCGACCACAATGGTGGAGAAAGTGAGGAAAGAGAGTGTTTAAGTTAGTGAGAGAGAGTGATAAGAAAATTGTTTTAATAGATATTCAATTGGTCATTTATCGGTAATATTGTCCAAATTTTAAAATTTGATCAATTCGTTAAATGTTATAAAACTTGACATATATTAAAATACACTTATGAAAATTGATAGTTTGTCCAATTCCCTCACGTAATAATTCAAACATCATTCTGCACCATTTTCTTGATGATCCATGCCATTATTGATAGAAAAGGCGTCGAATTAAAAAAGTTATTTTTCTCTACCCACAATTTGCACTATTTTTCTTTAATTGGACCGTTAGTGCAATTATTGATAGAAAACACGTAATGGAAAATAAGAATCTAGTAACCATTAATCACTCAATTAATTATTATGTGATAATGAAAAATTAAGAATCTAATTAGAGCATCTCCAATTCACTCCATCTATTGAAGTTTCCGTGGCAAGTAAAATAGACGACTTTCAGTCTATGTGATACTACGTCTATTATATAGACTGTCAAATTAAAAATTCATCTTTAATGGATTCCATCTAAAACTAATATTACCGCTTATATGGTATTAATTTTTAAAAAATTATGGGTCTTTAATTTTTATTTCACTCTTCCAACTTTTTTTAAATAAAATAATGAGTTGGATTTATATTTCCCGAGTCACTACTGTCTTGATGTCCACTAATATAAATAGAGTTATAAAAAATAATCTCCAATGCATGTTGACGATGACTCCATTTAGAAGTGCTTCGACATAGTCTATTTTTTGGTTTGCTACATCAGCTAAACGGAGTCTTCATCGGCGATGCCTTCGAGAGGGCTTTTTATAATCACGTCTATGTGTACTTATGTGGACGCGTCTAAAAGCAATAAACGGAGTGTATTGGAAATGCTTCTATTACATAAAAAGAGAAGTTTGCATATGTCACTACTTCTATAGAATTTATAGAAAATAAGAACTATTTGTGTATTTAGGCATTATGCATGTATATAATTTATAAATTACAAATAATTGTTGTAAAATTATGAAAAATAATATTGATGATCATATTTAGATAATTTTTACCTAGTCTACATGTCTTTGAAATCATATATATATATATGGGTCCATCATTATAATAAAATACATAGTTTCCCTCTATTCTCTTCTATTATTTTCTCAAGTTTGTAACACGTTATCAGCACAAAAAAGCTCATCCAAAATAGAGAGAAAATTCAAGAGCAAAAGTTAGAAAATTCGTAGAATCTAGACAAACTTTCGCACAGTGAGATTAAACATTGATATCTCAGTGTTTGTGGTCCGATCGTCATGGAATTTGGACACAAGTTCAAAATGGTTAATATCAAGATCAAAGGTTCATTCATGAGAAATTGCTACGGAAACAGTATTGGTACTACTTTTAACAAATGAATATTTTCCTATTCCAATTAAATTTATTCTTACAAATCTTTTGATTATATTTGGTAAGATTGAATTTGCACGATTTGTGAAGTTTTTAATGGTTAAATATTTTTTTTAACAAATTCAATTCTCATAAAGAAGCAAAATTTAACAAAACTACATAAATATTTAAGAATAATATTTTTCTAGTATTCCTAAAGAGATCAAAATTTTATACAAATCAATGTTCTAGAAGAATATTATGTTAGTCTCGAAGATTAACTTTATACAAGTCTAAGTTCGATAAATATGTTAATGCTCTTGAAGAGCACAACATTATATTTATATTCTAGAAGAATCTAAATAGCTTGACATTACAAATTTAATATTCCAAAAGAATATCGAGTTCTTGATCATGAAGAAGCATAATTTTTTTTTTTTTTTTTTGGGCATGGATATTATTGAAAAAATATGTATTGTTATTCTTAAAAATTGTCTATGACTAAGAATCAATATTCTTGAAGAATATTGTATAATTGTTTTGAAAGAAACACAACTTTGCAAATATCAATATTCTATTAGAATATTATTTGATCCCAAAAAGCATAATTTTATAAGATCTAATATCTATTATGTTTTTGCTTTTGATGCGTAAATCCTTATATAATATAATTTTATTAAATAATAATATGTTGTTACTCCCGAATTAGCATCCATTATATTAATATTTCAATACAATATTAATTGTTCTCGAAGGATATAATTTTGTAAGATTTATTATTAAGGTATTGCTCTCGAATTGCATTATTTTTTAAGATCTAATATTTTATAAAAATATTGTATTAATACTATTGAAGAAATATAATGTCATGAATATCTAAAAGAAAATGACATCGTTGTTCATGAAGAAACACAAAGTATAGAGTTATTGTAGAAGAATATTGTGTTGTTATTCCTGAAATAGTGCAAGTTAATTAAAGGAATGTTATATAATTTCTCTTAAAGAAACATAAATTTGTACATATCAATGTTCTAGAAAAATATTGTGTTGTTGCTCTTGCACAACTAAACAATTTCAGAATATTAATGTTGTGTAATATTAGAGTATTGATACTCTCAAAGAATTAGAACTTCGACGTTTCAAAATTTTAGATATGATAATTCTCGAAGAATATTATATTACCTAATCTTATAAAAGGATATTATATATATAACAATTTTATGAAATTTAGTTCAAATCTCCATTCTTGTGAGACAAGGAACATAAACTTGCTCTCCAAATAATTGTAAAAAAAATTACTTGCTAAAGCGTATTAAACTAGAAGTTCAATATATAGTTTAAAATTTTGTTGATTGACATTACCGCTTAGACCATCCCGATCAATTGTACCGATCAAAGAGATTAAACCAAGTCTCGTATAGAAGCTGTAAATGCTCCTATTCATATTGATGTCATGGAATGACAATCCATTAACATTATATCTGGTAAATTAATGACACGCTTTGAAGCATGGTGACATTTGATTCCAAAACAAAAATTATCAAATTAAAAATAGAACCAATTATAAAGATGGTTTTGTTGAGGAGGCGTATACTCTTGGAGATTATATAAATATAACTAATTATAAAATTTCAGAAGACATTCACGTACCTGAAACATTGAAAATAAGTTAAGTTGTTATGGGAAAGAAATGGAATAAAAAAAGAAATGTTGTTGACAACACTTTTTTAAATAATGTAGCGCTTCATATTATGAAATGTAGCGATGATATTGAAGGAAATCTGTCAAAGAATTAATTAGCCAAATAAAAGGATGCAATCGAGTTAAATTAAACTTACTAGAGAAATATGAAGTTTCTGGACCTACAACACCTAAAGATGTATACTTATGCAAAAGGGACACTACAACAAAATCTCTATTTTATGACAAGATATTTTGTGACATACATAAATTTGTCGCAATAAGTGATTTAGCGCGACATATTTTTCAAGTTTGTCGCAAAAATTTTGGTGAAAAAATAAGTACCAAAAAAAAATAAGGCAACATAAAAAGTTGTCGCGAAATGTCGAAATGCGCGACAAGTAATAAAGATTGTCGCCAAAAACATGATGGGAAGCTTGGCGCCAAAATATATTTGGTGGGAAACTTATGGCGACAAACTTTTATTTCTTGCAACAAGGTTTTTTGTGATGCAATAAGTCTACTTTTTGCGACAAGTAATATTTGTTGCTAAAAATTCTAGGATGGAGGAAACAATTTGCAACACCTATATTTGTTATTGCTCTAGCATGTAGGGATGGTGGAAAACAAATAGTGACATTCACATTCGTCGCCTATTAGTCTTTGTAATTAACACCATTTGTTATAAATCTATTCTAATATTGTTCATAAATAAATAGTTTCAATTAATTAACAAATATATTGCAAATTATTAATAAGTATGCACAAACATGCACTTGTATTTTTTTCAATATGAATTTATTTCTTATATTATTTTATTGTATATAACATGTGAATAATAAAAATTTTAAAATATTAAAATTGGATCACAAAAGATGGGAAAAGAATCGTCAAATTGTTTATAAATAGTTCATAGTATGATCAGCTAACCCAGTTATAGCAATAACCAACACATTAATCGACATAAGTATGAAAGTTTGTTGTCTCGAAAATGTAGTATCTCAAAATGGTACAATAAGCAAGAGGCATTGAAGAACTACATAAGTTAAAAAAAATAACATAAAGTCTAAATTAATTTTAAGATGACTAACCATAATAAATCTTCATTGGACAATCCAAGTATACCCATACTTGAAAGATTATTCCATCCAAACTATTTATCTTAAATGAGTTAAAATATAAAGAAAAAGTCAAAAATCATGATACACATACAACATTTGTCAATAATCCATAATGAAGTTCATAAATCGAACTTAATTTAGTCCAAAATAGTCTTCTAATAATAATCATTCCATATCTACAAAATATGTAGCAATTCTAAACATTTACTGCTTTCAAGCCAATATAACATCCACCTAATTTCAATTTATAAATCCAAACTAACATATCCATATCCATATCCATATCCATTTAGAAATCTAAAATAAGATCATACACGTTCGATTCTCAAGTCAAAATAACATTAGCCTGTATTCCATTTAGAGATTTAAAGTTTCATATCTTCATCTGTACACAAAAAACTATATATAAGATCCTGCACATTCCATTGACAAGCCAAAATACCATCCACCTTTAGATCATAAATATCTGCAAATGCAATAGTACTTCATATTAATAATAGAAATTAAACAGTATATCACTACAAAAGAGTGTCCACTTGAAACATAATATATGAATTGTAAATAAACTAAAGTTGCACAACAGGTGAAGCATATATCCAATATACATCTACGAATACCAAAAGAGTTCAATTTTACCAAAATTTAAGGTCTTCAACACTCCAATTTCTTTAGGAATTTCACTCGTAATCCGATTGTTTCCAAGTCTAAGTCTCACTAGAGAATTGCATAATAAACTTGTGTGATATAACACTCAAATGGTAAGTTGAGAATAAGAATATATTAGAAAAATAGTTGAGATGATAAGTATGATAATAATTAAAGGTTATTTTAAGATCTTCAATACAATTAAAATGTGACGCACTTATAAGAAATTATAGTGTCAATATAACCACTTTAATAAACAATTTATACATCAATATTACTAATTAATTATGAGGGAAAAATTAATACTTGGTGTTGCAATATAAAATGTCTAAATTATTTAGAGTTTGTATTACACCAAATATGCAAACAAATACAGTGATTTGGTACAGAAAGCATAAATAAAGAGAACTTTTGGCAACAAGTTGGACAATGACTGAATTTATAAGTGCTTCACAGCCCAGAATACAAGGGCTATGCCACTGCTTAAATTAAGAGATTTGCCTTCTGTTATATACGACAAGGGTGCGCACACAACTCTTGTAGATCTTCTCCTCAATCAATTCTTGACGTTCCAGGAAGCAGATTGGCCTTGTTTAACACTTTTGACGAGCTTGAAGATGAGGTATGGCTTATATGTACAAAGATTTATGGCTCTAAGATGTATATATGCAAGGGATAATTGTGGATGAGTAACACCTAGCTTTATTTTTGTGGAAATTGTGACCCTAATTGCTGAACTTTATCTTCTGCAGATATTGAAATGGATGGCAAGCAAATGTCCAATTCTGACTATAGGCCCAACTATTCCACCATTGCACATGGACGACAATGAATATGGCATCAGCCTGTTCAAGCCAAATGCTGAAGACTACATGAAATGGCTGGACACAAAGGAGAATAGCTCTGTTGTCTACATATCATTTTGAAGCTTAGTCACCCTGGGAGAAGAGCAAATGGAAGAAATAGCCAGGGGATTGGTCAAAAGCAATTGCTTCTTCTTATGGGTAGTCAGAGCTGAGGAGGAAAGTAAGCTTCCAAGAGATTTTGTCTCAGAGAAAGGTCTCATAGTGAATTGGTGTTCCCAGCTTCTAGTATTGGCTCACCCGGCAGTGGGGTATTTTCTAACACATTGTGGGTGGAACTCGACACTGGAAGCATTGAGACGAAAGAAGAAATTGCAGGTAGTATAAAAGAAGTTATACAAGAAGAGAAAGGGAATGAGATTAGAAGAAATGCCAGAAGATGGAAGCAAATGGCAAAAGAAGCAGTCAGTGAAGGTGGAAGCTCACACAACAATATTACAGAATTCGCAATCCAACTTTCAAGCACTACCACCTAATTCTTACAGTATATGCCAATGTTACTGAATTTGTATTCATTTTCACTTTCGTCTAAGTGATTTTGAGGTCGACATTGTTTCGTTACCACAACATACCAGAATATTGAAAGATCCATTCATACTCCTTTGAAAACAATGAGCAAGCAATCACTCATTCACATTTGATCTAAGCCTCACAAATGAAAGGTTGTGAATTGTACTTTTTCAAGAAACAGAACAGAATTCTTGTTTAAACATTGAGTTATTGGCACTATGTTACAAACTTTAGGTGAAAAGTAGGACATTAGTTTTAGATGGGTCCAACTTAATGATGGTAATCATTCATTACCAGGATTAAGTCAAAACTTACATGAATGTTGAAATCATCAGGCAAAGAAGTCGGAAAAAGCTTCCTAAGCTCAAAAACCTGAGGGGACAGAAGAAAAGCGATATGATGGAACATAAGTATTAATTACAATAACTCAATAGTATTCCATCACGTGGCTATAAGTTTTTCCATTACAAATGCATAAGTCATATATGCATGCTTTAAATGAAAACCTAAGCTATAAATAGGTATGTAAAAAATCTTGATGTTCAAGAAACTCAAAGATAACAAAGTTTACCTCGCCTGGAGTTTCAAGAAGGGGCTGCTTATCAGTTGAACAAACAATATGCTCGGCAATATGATTTTCTAAATACGCATACCTGGAAAAAGGAAAATTATGCCACTATAATATCATAAAAAAACTAGAAGTGCAGTCTGCAAAGACATAAGTCTAAGAGGACAAGCAACTAAGTCTTAAATGTGCATGATATACAACGATTGGATTCTGGGATAAGGTAGAAATATTGAAAAGACAAGAAGAAGAAACCTTTTTCAAATACAACAAGAGTGGCAGATGCATCAGATTTCAAGGAATGTTTTGAGTTCGGAGGAAGATAAGCATATGAATCCACCTGCAAATTTACAGAAAATATTTACCAACTTTTCTTGGTTTTACAGGTCAAGTGGCATAAGCTAATCGAGGTTTTTCAACCTAGAAAAAATCAACAAAGTGTTAATGCCGAATATTGAATTAAGTACAGCAGCTCCTAAGACATTTGATATAAAGACCTGCTTGAATATAGGTGACAGGCAAACAATTTCTATTGATTAAAACACCAGTTGCAATTAAGCGATTTTTACACCTAACTCTAACACAATTCATCATCAATAACAAGGTTAAATTGTCATTAAACCATGGCAATCTTGAAAATGAAAAAAAGATCGAACAGAATACAAGTTAGCACTTTTACCTCTAGTTTGTGACTGATGTCTGATACATCGATGAGAGTCACTGTACCTTGAAGCACAAACACAAATCTGATTGCGCAAGCACAGGACAGACATCATATAGTTTATCAAAAGCAAAGCAAACCTCTAATACGATCTTATACAAACTGTCTGTGATTTAGGATGTTAAAAACAAACTCTAGTCCAAATTTCTCACAGTGGAAATGTAAAAGAGTCCAGACCTCTCAACATCAATTGGAGGAAGCCCCGATTTTGAATTTTCTGCAGAAGAATGAGCAATGATTTTGAAAACAATAAAACTTGCTAAATAAATCAGTAAATCTATTTTGTACCATATTGATTAAATCATTGAAGCATTAAAATCAGTAAAACAATAAAACACGCCAAAAATATTAATTCAGAGCCCCTACTGCACGACATCTGAAACAATAACTTGATTTTAACATGTCAGAAGTTAGTAAATACCTCACCTTGCATATTTGACAAGTACATAATAAAATGAGATCCCATTGCCGGCGTAATTAGATAAGCACCCATTGTGTTAACCCTGCAAGTCCAATCAAATTAAATAAGAAAAGAAGAAAGGCTTATATCATCAACAAGTTAAGAAAAATCAAGCTTTGAACATACCAATCAGGTAAAGGGCTGAAAACATGACTTTCAGGAGTTATCAAAGCATGGTCCCTATTGTACACACTGCGAGTGAACCTGGGCAAGTCTATAAAGAACAGAAGCGGAAATCAGCTTTGGCGACCATCCCACCTTTATTATTCATATTCACGAAATCTTCTTTTCTTCATCATGATGGATAAAGTATCCGAATGCACAAAAATGGATTTATGATCGATTGATTGATGTTCCCTCGTTCAAATTTAGGCTATATCATCTTAAAATCCCATACTAATCTCCTGCATAACTAGTGTCTATAATTCCCTATTGAGAGTTAACATCTCTTTTGCCCAAATAATTTACAGTCCCTATTGTACTTAAATCCTTACTTGAACCGTGCCATCATACTTTTTATTGAATTGTCTAAAGATTGCAATCCCCATCAAATTGAGAAAGAAACTAAAAATTAGCAGGAAAACAGAACTTACAACTAGGGGTTGTCAGCATGAGAGTGTTGAAGCAAAAATCATCGAGTGCCTCATTGTCAAGAATCACACTCATCAGCATTTTCAACAAGCTGGAGTGTTGCATTGTAGGGCTCCACCAGTGTCAGACACCTTAGGAGATGGGAACACAGAGAATGTCAGCGTCATTCAATCCTGGTATTCTTCCCTTATCTTGGATATCAATGAGTTCCCCATTCCTGAAACTGTGCCTCCCCCCCCAATGAATTGCAAACTGAAAACTTGTAAACACAATACAACCATTTAGTTTCATTATAAAAAGGAAGTATATTTAATGCCACTGGTTAATATTTTGATTTCGTAATTTTTGAACTATTAAGAAATATGGTGAAGAGATAGCTGTTCATTTTTTTCCAACAGATCACATGATCATATAGTGAACCTAGTTAAATGTTGAAAACACAAATAATACCTTAACCAGGTCAAACACCTTCTCAGCAATACAGTTCTGCTCGAGAGTGGCATCTTTCTGTTGCACTTTATCTATATGAATGCAAAGAGTAGCTTTCCAAACTTTTTGACAGAGGCATCGGTAATCAAATATGTCAAAGAAACAGGCTGCAAACCACATTCAGCCCAAAGCACCTGATCATCATACTCCTATCTTGTGGACCAGTTAACGCATTTATAACAAACTGAAAGATAATACACAAATATAGATGTTATCAAAAATTCTTTGTTGTTGAAAGTAGAGATCATAATCAGAAATCCAAAATTAACATAGCCATATTTTGGTTTTGTTCCTGTTGTCCTATATGATCATTCTTGGTAGAAACTAAACTGAGAGATCAGCCTTTGCCAATGGAACCAAATTACAGAAGTATGCTGTAATGAGATGACTTCTTAGGGGATTATTCAGGGAATAAATAGTATGCACATAAGGAAAACAATTATTCAACCTTTTTTTCCATTTAGTAGTATAAACATACCAATCACTTATTAGCCATGTATAAACATATCATATGTGCTACCTCTAATACACCTAGTGCTTTACTTGTATTTTATTTTGCAATATCAATAAAAAAAGCTTCTCCTATCAAATTTCTGTTACGGGGTTACATATGTGAAATTGGAAATGGTAAAGGAAAAATTACATCCAAGGACCCCCTTTTTAAGAATCATAGAAGCACAAACCTATTAATGAATTAAGAGAAGTCCAAAATAAGGATCTAGAAAAACAAGACAACAAAGAAAACATAACATTAAAGTTTTCCCAGGAATTTAAAGTAATAATGGTAAAACAACCGAGCATTGTATAAAACAGATAAGCAGAAACTACAAACCAATAAATTGAGAGGAATGCAAACTTTATAAGAAATTCGCCTTGAGAGAAAATAAGTATCGAGAAAAGTTTATGTGAGAGTTGTATAGCGTGTTAACGGAATGCACATATTTCAATGTTGACACGAAGGGCAAATTGTCTTCTTTCCCAGCAATTTCAACGCTTGATTTCAATAATCTAACGTTTCAACAATCCTCAGTAACCAAAGAAGATCAAGATCAGACAGATGAAAAGCTACACAAATACATTCATATACATCTACCAGAGCATCTTTATTTTCCTGACTTCCAAACTGGAACACAATGACTCGGCCATAGAACAATTGAAAATTTTGAGAAAACTATAACGCTGATTTTGCTAATTAACGGGTTAAGGAAAATGATGAGAATTTTGATTTATGAAATTAGGGTTTTCAAAATGTTAATATGTAGGATTTCATGGTAGTGCTTATTAGAGAGTTGGATATTGCGGGAGATTTTTGGGCTCAGGAATTTGGCGGGGAAGAGGGAAACGTGAAATCTTAGGTAATTTATATGTGGGTGTATTACTATTTTATAGAGTTGAATGTTTCATTGGTCACTGAACTATTACTTCCGTCTTCATTCACTCACTCAACTTCAAAATATTTCTCAATATTCACCGAACTTTTAAAAATATCCACATCACTACTCATCGAACTTTCAAAAATACTTCACCGTTACTCATCGAAGAGCGATTACATTACGATCAAGTGATGAAAAATCTCGTGGCGGATGAAATATACATGTAGCAGATGGAATCATCCACCAAACATCTCGAAATTGTCTATGTCATCCAAAATTGCGCGACATTTCATCATTTAAAAATGTTTTAACCAAAATAAATTGAGTGAAAATGTTTTTAAATAATGACATGGCACGCGATTTTGGATGACATTGACGATTTCGATGTTTGGTGGATGATTCCGCCACATGTATATTCTATCTGCCACATGAATTTTCCGTCACTTGGTCGTAACAATGTAAATGCCTTCGATGAGTAACGTGATGAGGTTTTTTGAAAGTTCGATGAGTACTTCAAATATTTTGAAGTTGGTGAGTGAATGAAGACGAAAGTAATAGTTGAGTGACCAATGAAACATTTAACTCCTATTTTATATGTATATATTCCTGGTTTTTTTTTTTTTAAGTATAAATAAATGAAAGTTTATGAATAATATTAAAACTAAAAACCATTACAAAAAATGTTGATTTTTTGAGAAAACGTTAAGGTCATCATTAAAAAATAAAATAAAATAAATTATATTTCTATAATTATAAATTATATTTATGATGGGTTTTAGTTAGTGAGAAAATAAATCGTCATAAATATTGATTTTTTTTAGGTATTACCATTGTTCAGAAAATTGGATCGGCCATCGGAAAAGGCAACGGGTCAAGTGTTAAAAGGTCGAACCAAGGTCGAACCGCTTTCAATTAAAAATTAAAATTAATCCAAAAATCTTACAAAATTACTAAAAATAAGTTATTTGTAAATAAACCAACAATTATAGATAAAATTACTCACAAAACTTGGCTTTAAATAGACTTTTCATAAGTTTTAATCAAAAAATTAATCCAAAAAAATTCCGGTTTCCATTAAAATCGGACCGGTTGAACCGTTATAAAACCCGGTTCGGTTCGATTCTCTAATGGGCGATTAATTTAGTAATCCGGACCAGCTTTGAGGCCGATTCCCGCTTTTCCTAGTTGAACCAAATCCGTCCGGTCTGATTTTCTAAACACTGATGATTACTATTCAAATTCCTCTTAGCCATATCCATCTAGGATAGATATGGCAATGAGTCAGGTTCGTGGTAGTCTTCCCATTCTATCATCCCGCTAGGGATTTTTGGGAGCGTGAGTTGACGAGATGGAGATTAAAATACTATTTCCGCCTGTTTATTTTTTAAATATTTTTTATTTTATAAAATCAATTTAAACTAAAAATATATAACTAAAATAAAAAAATTATTCGAGATGGGACCATGTTCACCGTACTTGTCCCGATTCTCCAACGGGAAGAGGTTGTGATCCTTAGTCTAAGATTGTAATTAAATACTATAATGACTCGAACTTGAAGAAGGGCTATACGGAAAGGGATGGTCACCCACCACCGTAATTGATTTTCTCGTGGAGTTTTGGGATGTCACCCCGCCACCGTAAATATAGACAAAAATCACACAAACAATAATATCTTTTGTTGACGCCGGAACACGCAACGTCCCACGTGTCAACAGATCTCCAATCACTCATCCGCCAACCCGTATGTTACACGCACACACTAGGACAATCGTTAGGCGCCAAGATCTTCGGAGAAAAAGGGTCCGCGATCGTTGGCACTCACGACGATCAAGTCAACAACCGGTATATGGGTGATACACGGGGGGTGGCACTCAACGATCAAGTTAAAATTACATTTGGGATTCTCTTTCCTTATCAAATAAGATAAGTTCTAATCTCACCGTGATCCTCCGAGATTGCATCATAATCTCTCTCAATCTCTAATATTCGTGTCCCAAGATATCGATTATCTATGGACTATAATAAATATGAAACCCAACGAGGCTTTCTGGGTCGGCCATGAGTGTCGAGGCTCTTCATGGGCCTCGCAATACTCGATTCGGGAATGCTAAGATGTTCGATGGGCCTCCGAGGCCTCCACGAGAATTTGCGAGGCCCTTGCTGGGCCCTCGAGACCTTCGCCGGGTCTCTGGAACCTTTATGAATCTGGAAGGCCCTTGCTGGGCCTATAAGGCCTTAGCGAGGCCTAAATTAGCCTAGATGAGACCTTTATTGGGCCTTTCTTGCGACATGGAGGCCTTACAAAATCGGTGGTAACAATAATAGTCCCTCAAGTCCAAGCCTATTATTAATATCAGGCGAGGACTTTAAGAAGAAGCATTAAATGAGGACGAAGGCCTTTAGAAAGCGAACCTCCAATGGAATCCGTGAGATGACATCTCCAGTTATATTTCTCCATAGGAGGCATTTTGAACCCTACGGAGAGTTCTCTAGCCTTCAACTATTTGGAGAATGGGAGATCGTCGTCGTCGTCAAGGTCGCACAACCGTTCGGTCTTTCATCCGCAGATCCGGAGTCCTTCTCTTCTCTCGGTGGTCATCGGCCGAGCTCGCTTCTGTTGGCTATTCAACGAGTGAGGTCGAGCCACGGGCGACCCGACTCTCCAACCCCGTCGAATCTGTTGACAGAGGCGACCACTTCTCCACTCACGAGGCACGAGGTTTTTCCTGGTTCTGGGATTTTGCCCGTTGAGGATTGGCGAATCATCTTGAGACCGACGGCTTTCGATAGAGTCGGACCTCGAAGGGCTTAACTAGGCACGGCTACGCTTGGGTCCATGTTGAAAAGATTGATTCTCCAACAGTTCAAGCGCCACCTTCATCTGGGCGTTGTCCAACTTCGGGCGTCTCTGTCGTTGTCTTCTTCTTTTGCGCTGGGTTACATTCGAAAGTCTTGAACACTTTTCTCGCCGCACACACTACTATAAATTGCTCCTGTAGAGACGGATTTTTACCGATCGACGCGTTCCGTCACTAATAGCGACAGATTACCAACAACTTTTCAAAGAAATATTGTAAAAATTATAAATAAATAAAATAAAGCACGTGGCGACGAGCTTCCCCACGACATATAGTCTTTAAAATTCCGTCGATAAGTCGTTGGTAAATATCTTAAAATATATACATATTTAAAAAATATAAAAAACTACAAATGAACATTACGATGTATTAGTTGTTGATAGAAAAGTACAAAAATGAAAAATGAATCGAATTTTACCTACGGTGGGTCCCATTGGTATGTAATTTGAAATTTTTAAAAGAAAAAAAATAACTAGAACTAAGACTTAGTAGATTTTCTCTCATTCAAGGCGTTGGGAGGGTTAAGTTTTGAACTTGGGTGGGAAAATTTGCATGATGTAGTTGCCACCACTAGACTACAGACCACATTTTGATTGATTTTAACTTTGTCTTTTACATATTGAAAATAAGTAAAGTAACTACTCCCACTACACTACATTTTATTTAGATTTTGTACTCTCTTATAATGTTACAATTTTTTTTTATGCTAATATATTTTTTATTTTTGTAGAATTTTAGACTTTTATTTTTTATAATTTTTTATTAGAATTTTAGAATTATATATTTTTAAAATTTTAATTATTTAATTATTTTATTTTTTAGAATGCTTATTTAAACGCTTATTCCGTGTTTTGAGTGTTTATGGTATTTTCATGATAACATTGAAAACGTCAAAAACATGATTGAGTTTTATGTTACAAGTTTAACCTTATTTTAAAAAATGTATTTCAAAATGCTATACTAAACAAGTTTTTTTTTTTTTTTTTATTTTATTATTTAAAATAATTAATGTTGGAAAAAAATATGGTGTCATATTTTTTCCCTCTTTTTATATTGGCCTTTTAATTAATATTACTAATTTTTATTTTAAAAGAGGAGGTTAGCGTGTGCGTTACATTTGGACACGTTCTTGCCAGCTCTAACTAGTTGAGATGGTAAATAGATTTTTATTCCAGATCAGTGAGGTGCGGATTTTATTCTGTTTCCTTACATAAGATTCGTTTTTTTTCAATTAAAATTTTGCTAAAAAGCTAAAATCAAAGTCAACACTTAATTTTAACAACACATTTCATGACCCACAACTTTTTACTACTTTTCAACCACACATTTCATCAACTTTTATCAAAAATCTGATTTTAATCAAAATCAAACACCCCCATAATATAATCTAATCATGTGAATATTAGGAACAATCCCCTTGTAGGTAAAAGTATTCTCTTATTCTTTTGAATTTGTTTAGGGACTAAATATTTAAAGATAATCTTGAGTTTTCTAAAAACATTATTTCTACAAATCTATAATATCTTTTTGTATATTTCCTATTAATTTTCTTACAATTCTTATTGCATGTTTTTTAGGTAAGAAATAATTCACAATATGATTATTACTTTACTTATAAGTAAGAGTACAAATCAATAAGGAATTAAGTTTTGAAAATTATTATTGTGCTCTTTTTCTTCAAGCTCCAAACCGTCGATTCCATTGATAAAAGAATAAGACATCAATCTTCATTGATTTAGTTTCAAACCAAAATGTTTTTCTTCAAACTCATTTAATAATCAAAAACAAATTGTCATATCTTAATTAATCTACTTGACGTGAAGTTAAGAACGATGGTTGTTAATCCAAGTGGTGATCACGATCAAGTAAAATAGAAAATAGCGATAAAGTCAAGACCGGTGAGTTTGATTCTACTTCAATAACAAGTCAAAATGAGAAGCATCAAAAGAGAATTGATCTATATTATTTTGATTTTGCGAAATTACATAAACCCGATACAATTGTATTTTTAATCAAGATTATTAGTGGATTGTTTTTACCCATGGCATAGGGGCCCGTGGATATTTCCTTTTGGAGTTTATCGCGTTACATCTTATGTTCATATTTAATTCTTTAAATTCCGCTATAAACAAATTAGGTAAACGAAATTATTTGAAATTTTATTTAAACTTTCAAAAATAAAAATAAAAAAATTCATTTTATGGGAAGAAATATGAGAAAATGGTCCAATTAATTCAACAATTAATTGGGCAAGATTGCTCTCCAATTTGTCGATGTCTTGGTCCGACCGTCCGGGCCGATTTACGTAACAATGGTCCTAAAACATTATTTACAAACAAATAATAATTAATTCCATTTCTTTTAAATCGTCAAAAGTAGGTAATAATTAAATTTGATCAACCTATTAATGTATGAGTTTTGATCTACTCCCCACCATGGGGAGTTCTTATAACCCCCACTGGACAAGTGTTCAGCGAGAATTGGATAAGCAATTGACTTTTAATCCCTACCACTTTTGCTTGTTCAATCTCCACTGGACAAGTGTCCAGTGGGGGGTTATAAGAACTCTCCACGGTGGGGAGTTGATCAAATCCCATTAATGTATTTGATTTGAATCCGAACATCATTTTTATTTTATTCTTACTATGCAATCGATATTCAAATATAGTAGAGAATTAAACGCGGATATATAGCTCAGAGACGTAGAACAAAAATTTGTTTATTTGCACCAAACTTTCGATGGGCTCATTCAAGATTTACATGAACTATTACTCAATAATTAATTTAAAATATATATCTAGTAATAATTATAATTTACCACATCAAAAAAAAAAACATATTATATTACCAATTAATTAAATATGAATTTTTTAAAAATTTAATAAATTTTAAATAATAAAAAATAATTATACACAAATTTCAAATAATTGATTTTCATCTTATATTTAGATTGACTATGTTTAAATTATAATTTAAACTAGTTAAATTGATCAAATATATTTTTTATCCAACTTTTTCATATAACCACAACTTACTATCACTTACTATCCAACATTCCATAAGATCCATAACTTATAAACATTTAAAAAATAATTTTAACATTTAACATCCACTTAATTTCACTTCCTTACATCTCACACTTTAAATTCCCGCTCAAAATTTCATTAACTCTGAAAATTTCATTTTCCCTCATTTTCTCGTACAATTTCACACTTTATGGACCAAACCACACACCATTTTCATTGAAATCCCTATTCTCACGTGCACCGCCTCCCTTCAACTCTCTTTGTCTCTCACCGTCTCCGGCAACGCCCCAGTCTCTCCCTCAATGTTGGCGGCGGCGACTCCTTCCTCACCGTCGGCAGCTATAACCCCTCGGAATTTTCATCCCCTGCTGCAACTGAGGACTTCTCCGAGGAACAACTTCCGTTATATCTTGGCAAATATCTGATTTATGAGGTTAGTTTTTGTGTTCTCTTTTCAGGGATTTTTAGTTTCTGGTACATTTTGTGGATATTCTGGGAATTTTTCTTAGATGTCATCTGCGGTTGTAGATTATTAAATCCTCTATTCGCGGGGGTTGCCATTTTACCAGTGAGCACACTCACCTTGACTGTAATTCTCCCCATAACAGATTTTGTCTGTGTTATGTTCTTGATATTTAGTGTAAAAGAGAAGGTTTCATCCAAGAAGTTGAAGATGAAGTGGGCAAATGATGCAATATCCATGGATCTCTGGAGGTTAACAAAGTACCTGCTTGATTTGCTGGCTCTGCATACAGAAAATTATAATGTGAGATGCTGTCTTATTTTCTTACTGGATGATCTTAGAATTTGATTTTAGCATGTCCATATTTTCCATCTCGGGAATACAAACACCTTTTATTCAAATTCTCCTTTAATTTCAAATTTTACTTGTCAAGATGCTTGAATCACAGTCGAGTGTTTATGATGCAAGAAGATGACAAACTGGGATTTCGTTTTTTAACTAGCAACTTGCTATGTCAGGTGTCTGTGTACTCAAAGATTCACTTTGATTCTCTTAGTAATTCAGTGATTAGATGACCTGTCAACAAAGAGAAATGTAGCGGATCATGAGTGTTAAACTTTATCGGTGAAGACTTTGTTGTATTTCTTGATTCCAACTGTATGAAGTTTCAGCATCTTTCACCACCTACACAAAGGGAAAAAAAAAAGCCTTGCTTGCTTCTAACTGTCCTAAGGTAGTGAAATTCCTTGTCGTGTAAGTAGTGACCTGCATGATTCTTCCTTTTTCTTGCCAGGATTTTGGTTATGTTCAATCAACATCTACTGAAGTCTTGAAGCCTTACATATTTAATGAGCTGGTTGATGCTGGACGCTTGCCATCTCTTGGTCCTGCTGCCTTATTTATGGTTCACTGTACATGAAATAGAATGCAAGTAGAATTAACCTTAGTTAAAAGCTAGTAAAGAAGTAAGATTTATATGTTATTGCTGATGCCTGCAACTTTAATTCATGCAGCAAGAGAACAAACATACAGCTGTTATAAACTATGCTGTGGCACATGAAACAGGGGGTACGAAGAGGGAGGAAATCTTTGTGGATGTAATTGAGAAAATAAGTGTCACATTCAGCTCTAGTGTGAGTACTTGTCTAATACAGATTGAATGGAAAATATCCATTTATCTGAGTTACAACCATATGGATTCTTTATTTAACAGACCAATCTAATTCCTTGGCTGTATCTAGTACCATGTTTTCTCATTGATTATTAGTTAGTAGTAAAGATGGATGCAGTGAATCTTGTCTCATGCTTTGCACATGAAGAACAAATTTTAAATTTGATGCATCCCCAGAATGTTATGATGCTCTATATATCTCTCTAGCAATTGTGGCTATGAGGATGGTCTCATGACGTAGACTGGCATAAAGAGCAAAGTTTTTCCACTGTGTTTATTATCTTTTTGAACTGCTACATTTCTTGGACAAAGAAGAGTGTTTTTTGTCCTTGGCAAATTATATTGGCATTTCCATCGAGCATCAGGGCTATGTCAGTTATATGCATATGGATTAATATCTTGTACTTGTATAATGCCCAAATTTTTATCAGTTTGTACTTGAATAATTAGATGCTTATGTTACCATAAAAAAGTGACTGCTATAATTCAGGCTGCTAAGGAAATTGGTGCACTTCAAGTTGCTAAAAGCAAGCTGGAAAAGGAAGTTGAAGAATTAACTAGGCAACTGCAATTGGAGAAATGCACGAGGGTAACCAATATCTCTTCTATGCTCATTAAGTTGATTTTTAATGTATTTTTTGGATTTAATCAATATTGATATATCAATCTCTCAGTCAGGAGTTCATCTTGTCCGTGGAATTGTGAAGGATGTCCAACCTCAAAAGATTATTCTTAGTGATGGCACAGATATTCCATTTGGTCTCTTAGTGTGGTCTACAGGGGTTGGCCCTCACCATTTGTGAACTCCCTGGATATTCCAAAGCACCTGGTGGAACGTATAAATAAGTCTGCTAGTAAACAATACATTCATTTCTCCGCTACTTTATTCCATCAGATTGTTCAGATACGAACTCTTGACTTCTCAAAAAGTTTCGAAAGGAATCTCTTACAATCTTTGGGTGCTCGTCCTCCATGGGAGTTATAAATCTCTATGTCTGTTCCGCAAGTACTTGAAGAGAAGTTCAAAGTGCAAACCGGTAGAATTAGACGATCATGGGTGTGTGTACTAAATTGCTTGTGATGTTGTAGATCAATTTTTGTGTTGTTTTCACTGTACTTGCTTCTTAATCAAGCTTATGGAAAATAGAACTTGAGAATTTACCGGTGTACCAAATCTATGTGCCGTGGAGAAAATTAGAGCTTTTGTTTGTTTATATTTTTTTATTACGAAATGTTTTTCTATTTTGTATTTTAATGATTAATTACATATTTTCTTTTTTCTTTAGATTCCTGCATAGATGATGCATCTACAAAGAGTCGATAAGAAATTGGGGATTATTGTGGTACTATTTTCACAAGCTTTAGTATTACAATTTTAGTACAATAATATTATTTATATTTGATTAATTGTACAAACTTTAATGATGTAAGTTACATTTTTGAAATAAATGTGTATCTTTGTAACAATTTTACTGCGATGCAAGAAATTAAAAATTTATTGTTGTTGAAAGTATTATGCAATGAAAATTTATATTGTCACAAAATAATATTTACATGTTGTGAAATAGAATACATGATATATATAAATAAGTGCAAAATAAATTGCACAATAATTATAGAGCGTTGCACAAATGTTGATGCGACAAATTTTCTGTGTTGTAAAATTAATTCAATTACAATTATAAATTGTTACATAAACAAATATTCATTGTTACAAAATAATATTTGCAATAAATTTATTTGTTGCAAAATAGAATAGACGACATACATAAATAAAGATAAAATAAATTGCACAACAACTATACATCAATATGCGACAAACTCTTTGTATTGTAGAATGTATTCAACTTCAAATACAATCTGTCATATAATCGAATATTAATTGCCACCAAATATTATTTGTAACAATTTTATATGTTACGCAACATATATCAATAGTTACAAAATAAATTAGGCGACAACTATACATCGTTGCACAAATGATGATGCGACGAACTTTCTATGTTGCTGAATGAATTTAATTACACACAAAATTTGTTACACAATAAATTATACTACAAACATTGAATATCTTATAATATATTATGCAGCGAAGCAATCTCATTGCAAAATAAATTACGCGACAAAAATGACCTATTATAAAATGTATATTGCTACAAGCATGTTTTGTTGCAAAATAGAATAGATAACAAACGTTATATTTTTAAAATAGTTTTCGCAACAAACATTTTTCCTCGCAAATTTTTTTTTGGAATAAACGTTGCGACAAATTGACTTGTTGCCTTTTTAGTTTTTTGCGACATCTATGTATTGCAACGACATTATGGCGACAAATATGTTGTTGCTATTTCATTTTTTTGCGGCAAACAAAAAATGTTGCAAGTTTGCTTATGCGATGAATGACTGATAGTTGTCGCAGAATACATTCTATGGCGCTCATTGCGCGACAATGCTCGCAACAAACAACTTGTTGTCACTAAATTAATTTTGCGACAAAATCTCTATTTAAGCGAAAAAAAATTTTTGTCGCAAAATGGGTATTTTTCCGTAGTGGGAAATGAGAAAAATCAAGTCGTAATATGTAATGTATGACTTTTAACATCATGAATTTTGCAAAGGCTTATATAAAGCAATCACAAGTCGATATCTTGTTAGCTTGTCAATATATAACACTTTATATATGTATAATAAATATGGTACTAATAATACTATGTATATAAATCTACGGAAGATTTAATATCCTCAAGTATATATAGTTCAACTTTTCGAGAATTTAATCGATCAAAGTTTAGAGATGAAGTAATATTATAATAAGGGAGAGTAAATACGTGTTGTACTCTTTTCCTTGATCAATGTTTTGTCCCATTTGGGTTTTTCCGATAAGGTTTTTAATGAGGCAACTTTCATAGTTATCCAAAAGAATAATTTACTATTGTTCCTTCATTGAGATTTTTCCCACACGATTTTTCCTGGTAAGGTTTTAAGAGACATATTCTTTGCGAAAAGAACATCAAATAAGAAGTGTTATAATTATTATAGTTATGGATGTCCATAACCCAAAATACATTTACTCTTAATATAGCACTACGATTATACTCTTATGTGTTACGAATTGTATACGAACAACAACAAGATCTATGTTTTTAATATAATTCTATCTGATCATCATGTTGACTGGAGTCAACCTTATATAGTGTATGAAGATATTGCTTGGTGGTTATAAGATAGAGTACATTTCACTAGAATTGTTTTATACAAATTTTAAAAAGATGGTGGCATTAAAGACATTGACGCACATTTAAGAGGGTAGCTGTACTCTTTTTCCTTCATTAAAAATAATATTGATGATCATATTTAGATATTTTTTACCTAGTCTACATGTCTTTAAAATCATATATTATGGGTCCATCATTATAATAAAATACACATTTTCTCAATACACATTTTCTCTCTCTTCTATTCTATTCTTCTATCGAGTTTATAAAAATAACCATTTATTCTGTCATAGACATTCACCATGTTTGGTAGAAAAAGTTTGGTGGAAGCTTAAAATTTACTAAAAAGCTGAAATTTAAGTCAATAATTAATTTAACCACACATTTCATGTGCCTCACATTTTTTATCAATTTTTCAAAGAATACATTTTATCATCTATTTATCAAAATTTGCTAAAAAGCTCCATTAAACAAGCTAATCCTTATAAGTTTGGATTCTATAGAATGTGTAGATTATAAGTGGATAGTATGTTGTGGGTCCTACAAAATATGTGTATAAAAAATATGTTTGACCAGTTTAACTAACTTAAATTATAATTTAAACTTAGCCATACAAACTATTAGCTGATTTTATTGCTCACTTTACCAACATCATCTTCTGCGACCACTGTTTTTTTTTTCCTATGTGTATCTCTAGATCTAGATTTTGACATTTTGAGTTTAAGTCTTAGTGTCCACGCACGGTAGGAATCTAAAGAAGATTAAAGAGTTAAAGGGTTGGAACCATTGAAGATTAAATAACATATCCTATAAATCTTGAAGAATCAAGAATGATCAAGAAGTCAATATTCGAGATCAAAAATCAAAGCTTCAAGAATCAATAATTCAATTTATTCACGAACAATGTTGTAACGACCATAGATTATCCCCTACAAGCCTTTGCTCAGGGGCTATTCTGTGCGACCATTAGCTTACGTACTTCCACTAGTGGTTGAGCCCCAAACTGAATTTCTTTCACGTCTCCAGCGATTCGAATCCTTAACATCTCCCATAAGAGAAACTTAAGTGGAATGTTAATCAATTGGTACCAATATTCACCATTAGTTCCCCTTTAAAGGAGGTCAAGGTTTAGAATCGCTGCAAATGCAATAGAAATCCAGTTTGGAGTCCAACCTCCATTGGATAATATGTAAGCTAATGGCGCACGAAATAGCATGTAGGAAAAAGTCCATGGTCGTTACAATAAGAGTGTCAATTACTTCTTCACCCAGAATTAGTTGAATATGAAACACGATAGTGGTTGGACTTCAATGGATGATGGTTGAGCTTCCTTAAGCATTCCAGCAATTCTGTTTGGCTCTGCGTGGAAGTCAACCACAATAACTTTTGGAGGTTTTTTAGCTTGAGATGGATAGTTGTTCAATTTTTCCAGTGACATCATAATAAGCTTTATCTTCTACATGACTTGAGGAAGCGTGAGGGTGAGTCTGTATCAGAAATCCTTCAAGCTCTAGATGCTTTTGGACCTCCATATCCTTAAGGAAGGATCGCAAGGACTTTAGCTCCTAAACGATTGTTTTAATTAATTTGATCCTTCACATCAATACTTGTTTCATACTTTCAAATCATTAGGAGATTAAGATCATCCAGGGCAGAATAAAAAAGCAACAGCAAACCATTATAGTCTTTCGAGTCGACATCTTCTAATAGGCGGCCATGCACTGATCTTTGATCTTTTCCTCCCAGAATATCAGCATGATCGAGCAAAATCCTTTGAGCGATCATCCCGCGTCCAATCTTCTTCGACAATTTAACAAAAGAAAGAATGTAAAAAACTTCCTACATCATTGGCCACAGCTTCAATATATGTCAATACATTTTTATTTTCATTGAGACTGGTGGGTTGAGAAGCAGGTTTATCCCCAAGAATAATTATAAAAAATTTCAGCTCCGTCTGACTGGATTCAAATGAATCCTTGTAAAATAAAATGCTATACCACATTCCATTGCAAATTTCAAGGAGAAATAAAGACTGCAAGAAGTACGATAAGATTTAGAGTGGTACTTTTTGAATTTGGGACTTTGAAGAATACTTTAAGCTTTGTTGCAAAAGACCTCAAGTGGATGGCAAAGCTTTGGTTTTCGAATACAACAGTCAAGGAGGATCTGGAAAATCATATTGGGCTGACCTGAAATTTAAAATAAGTCAAGTTGATTTATATATATATATATATATATATATATATATATATGGAAAAAAATCTAATTATGACATTAAGTATTGAACTTGTGTACATTGAGCTTTAATAGCGTAAAACTCATTTATAATAGATGGTTGCAAGTCAAGTAGTGAAGATGATGAATGTTCGGTTTCAAGAGATGAATTTGAAGGAAGTTGAACAATGGATTGAAGTATCCTCATCAATTTCAATAGAATTTGTATTTGTAGTAGATTCATCTATTTTTTTAAAGAAGGAAAACATTTTTTTCCTTCTTGGCGCAATGGTGATGATGTTTATTTTTTAACTCTACAAACACGAATTGAAATAATTCAATAATCCAACAATAAACAATTCAATAATCCAAAAAATATAATAGATGAAAAGTCTACATAACAACCAAAAATAAGCAAAAAAATAAACCATATTAAACCCTAACGTCCGGTTCGGGGATATATAAAAGATAATAATTAAATCCATTTGGTTCAATTAAATCCATTTGGTTCACCGTCCTTCACAAGTCAATTTTAAATTTTAATGCCTTCAAGATATTCAAGTAGAATTCCATATTAATTCCCAATTTAATAAGCAACTTTTTAAAAATTTCTACTTATTAAAATTTGAAATAATTTTCTCAAAATCAACTAAACATCATTATTGATTACTCAACAACAAGTCAACAACCATATAGAATTATAGATTATCAAATAAACAAAAGAAAAAATTAAAAAGAAAAATAGATCCAAGATGTTTGAAAAAAATTCAAAAAGGGAAAAAAAATCTAGTTCGGTGCTATAGAGGTAGCTGGCGATGCGATGGCGGTGACGGTGGTCGGTCGGACTTCACGGAGGTGGCTTACTAGTTTTCTTGCTAAACGAGATTTTAAATCGCTGGCTTTTGCCTTCTAGTTTAAGTGTTCTAATGAAGGGCAATGGGATTTGGGTCATTTGGGGATTGGTCAGTGGGTTGGGATGGATTTAAATTTAATGGATAATGGTTAGTGGGTTGGGATGTATTTAAATTTAATGGATAATGGGAATTTAGGAATTGGCTCAGGTACTCAGGTGGGTTAGGTCTGATGGGATGGGTTTTAATGGGTAAAAGATTTAAGTCCAAAATTTGCCTATTTAAAAAATTAAGTTGGGAGTGGGGTAAAATTAAATATGAAAAATTGCCAATAAGTCACATGTACATGACTTGTTTCAAATTATGTTAAAATATTTTTTAAAATTGTGATTAAATCATACTTTTAGCAATATTTTAAATTAATTCCAAAATCACCCATGTGATCCATATTTTCCATCGATGCCTTTTTCTACCTCTACAAACCTCCTCTACAAGACTTGTAGTTGAAAATTCTAACTTTAATTCTAGCGACTGTGGTAGTGGTACCACGAGAAGGGAGGTAGAGCAATGGTACCATGAGAATGGGTAACTTCAATTCTGACAGTGGCGGAGGTGGAGGTGGAGGTGGAGGTGGAGTAGTGATAACTTTAATTCGGTTGAGGCGGATGTGGAGGTAAAGCGGTGGTACCACGAGAATGGGTCCACTTTGTGCGCATGTTGTGAATTCGGTGAAGATTTTAGAAAGGTTCATTCGCCAAGATAGCTATTCCAACCGTTAATTCTCTGGATGTTTGGTAGCCCTTCATCCTCGTCGGATAGTGTAGTTGGTTCTCTTTCTCTAGAAGATTCTTTGTCACTCTTAAAAAAGTGTTCTTGACGTTGCCATTTGAACAAAATATGAGGACAACAAAATGTGGGATGCGTATAAGTGAATGTTTAGGAAGTATATTGGTTGTGGCCATGATTTGTTGCAGTAAATAGCAGCTTGAATTTATGTAGGGATGGAAAAGTTGGCCATTATATTATTTCTTTGTGTTGTTAGTTATGTGTGTTGTTTGATACTCTATTATAATAAAACAGTATCACAGAAAAAGTATCATAACAGAAGTTACATAGAATTCGCATACGTGCTTAGAATTTCTATTGTAATATGTTTTCAAAATCATCTCGACAAGCCGGTTAAGACCAGAGGCTTTGCCACTGCTAATGATGGATTTTAGCTGTTTAAAGTTGTCTCTTTAGCTTAAAATAGCAATCTTTAATTTTTCTTGTCTAAACAGTATCATATTTATTAAAACAGTATCATACATGAAAGTATCTTTAGAAAACAGTATTACAAACTACAACCCAATAAAATAACATTATCATAGATTAAATAACACTATCATAGGTTGATATATTAGTAGTACAAGACCATTGATACTGTATACATTCAATAACTCCAAAAATTTCAAAAATTGGACAGTAGTTACTTGGGACTACAACCTGCTAAAACGTTCATACGATTGAATTTTTGAGTAATTTTAAATGCTGCCATTTTATCACATATAAGGCTTTCCTTATCCACTGATTTCATTCAAAAAATCCAAACGTACAGAGGGTTATGATTTTTCAAAGTAGTGGAAATAAGCTGAAAAATTATGAAAAATGGAACTAGGCAATTTATAACTTAAAACTTTTAACGGCCAAGGAAACAACATATCGTTTCCCATAAATATTACATAATAAAATACTAAAATCAAATACTTAAAAATATCGTATTTACATCATAATTGACTCGATCATCTCAACGTCAAAACTTAAATTAAATAAGAAAATTTCACGTCATGCTCGCTAGCCTACGCCATCGCATCAACGCCAACCAATTTAATCTGAAAATTCGTTCGTTTTGGGGCGAGTATTTCATACAAAATACATAGTAGCAATACATATTAATATGTGGGAATATCATACGGAAATATAAATGTGGCATGCCATCATTTAAAACGTACATAGGAACACATAAATTGGTAACTACTCCATTAACTTAAATGTGATTTCCTTTAATCACCGTCATGCATATGTGATTACCTTTAATCACAATCTTAATGTTCCTTCATAAATTATTTTCCGGAATTTATATAACATATAATTTTTCGAACATCATTAAGTAAATCATTGCAAAGGTAGTAAGTAAAGCTACCTCTAAAATTAGTTTTCGGTTGAAGTCGTGATGGAGAAAAATCATTTCTGCACCTACCAAAAAATCAAAACTCGCACACTATATATAGATGTATACATAAGGTACTTTTGTGAAGTAAAAAAGCAAGGTTAGAACCTTTCACAGCTAGCCAAAATCTGGACTAAAATGTGAGGAAAAATGTTGGAAATTTAGTACTGAATTTGCAGAAAATTGGAGAATGTATGCTGGCCGAAAATCTGGACAGTAAGTGCTGGAATCTTTTATGATTGAAAGAAATGAAGAGAGTATTCTGGTCGAAAAGAAGAAAGAAAATGGAACTTACTGCCACCTTTTGAAGGTCGAAAATCTGGAGAGAGGTGAGAAAAATTGCTGGAATTTTCAGAAGTAAAGTGGAGCTAGTTGGCCAAATTCATAGACAAGAAAAGGAGAGTTTTTCTGCTGAAATTGTAGTATTGAATTTGATATACTAACATGGGTGGATGTTGCTGAAAAAAGGTGGCTGGAAAAGAAGTAAAATTTCTATGACTTGAGGCCGGTTTTTGAAGAGAAAATAGGAGGTTGTTTGCTTAAGTTAAATGACTGATTTTTGGGGGGTGAAACCTTTTCCAGCAGGGACCGAATTTGGTGTGGATTTGGAGGGATAAATCAGTTGGATTGAGGGCTGAAAAGGGAGAGAATGTGGGGAGGAAACTGGGAAGTTGTGGAGGATCATGGGGCAGTTTTCTTCATCGCTGCAAAGGGTAGGAATGGGCAGTTATTTCCTTAGGCAATAGGGGCTATTTAGAGTAAGAAAAATGCAGAAAATAAGGGATTGTTTAGCTTAATTTTTTTCAGTAGCTTAAACAATGCAACCCAAAATAATAAACCGTACTAGTCGAAAATTATTTTTATACCACTTCAAATTTAAAACTTAACAAAACTCAAAAAATAGAACAATTTTCGTTTTCAAATTAATATTCCACATTCGTCAAACTTAAAATTAAAAGCAAACGCACACGAAATTTAATGTGACATAATATATAAATTGTACTATGAGGTTTGTAGCGATGCCGAAATTAAAAAAAAAAAAATATTTACTTGAAATTAAAAGATGAAATTTTTTTGGTCGTTACAATCCTCCCCATTTAAAATAAATTCGTGCTCGAAATTTAACTCACATGGTTTACGAGGTCCAGGTATATAGCTAAAACATCATATTCTCTTTCCCAAGTGACCCCATCTTCCTCATGTCTACTCCACTCAACTTTAACTAAAGGGATTTCCCGATTTCTCAGAACATGAACTTTTCTTTCTAGGATCACCGCAGGCGCTTTCTCGTAAGTTATATAATTCCTTAAATCTAACGACTCATATTTTACTACATGTGTAGGATTATGCACGTACTTCCTTAACTTCGAAACGGGAAAAAACGGCGTGCATTGTCGAGAGTTTGGGTGGCAATGCCAAACGATACGCCACATTTTAAATTTTTTCTAGAATCTCAAATGGGCCAATGAAACGCGATCTTGTCTATTGCCACTACTATTTTCTCAACCAACTCTGGTCTTAAAATTTTTCTTTTACCAACCTCGTCCCAACAAAATGGCAAATGACATTGACGACCATACAGTGCCTCATATGGTGTCATGCCAATGGTAGCTTGGAATCTATTATTGTAAACGAATTCTACCAATGGTAGGTGACCTTCTCATCCAAGACACATGCTCTTAACATATCCTCAAGGATTTGAATAGTACGTTACGATTGTCCATTAGTCTGAGGATGATATGCTGTGCTAAATTTCAATTTAGTACCCAATGCTCTTTGAATAATTTTCCAAAAATTTGAGGTAAACCTCATGTCTCTATCTGATACGATGGATGTTGGTATCCCATGAAGTCTAACAATTTTTTGGACATACAAATTTTCTAACTGCTCCAAATTGAAATTCAATCGAATGGAAAGAAAATGTGCAGATTTTGTCAAACGGTTATCACTACCCAGATGGCATTTTGATCTCTCTCCAATCTAGGAAAACCGACAACAAAATCCATTGTGATTTTCTCCCATTTCCACTCCACTCCGGTTTATCCATTGGATTTAATGGCCTGGACGACCTCTGATGCGCTGCTTTCACTTGTTGACACACCAAACATTTTAACATGCAGTGAGCTACAACTTATGTCATGTTTCTCTACCAAAATGTATTACGTAAATCTTTATGCATTTTCGTTCCTCCTGGATGTGCGGTGTAAGGAGTAGAATGAACTTTAGATAAATCTCATTTCTCAGACCTTTGTCCTTAGGCACACAAATTCGACCTTTGAACATCAAATATTTGTCCTCAGTTATTTCAAATTCTTTACTCTTTTAAGTTCCTACTTCAGTCCTGATCTTTTCTAAGAAATGATCATCTTTTTAAGCTGTCACAATTGTATTTTTGAGTGTCAACTTTAATATCATACTTGCTATCACTGCTTGATGCCTGCAATGGCGGTGCTAATACTTCAATTTTCATACTCTCAAAGTCCTTGATCATATTATCTTGTGTCGATTGCAGTGTAGACAATTGACCCATATTCTTTCTACTTATAGCATTCGCGACTACATTTGCCTTACCCGGATGGTAAAGGATAGAGAAATCGTAGTCCTTTACTAATTTCGACAACTGTCATTTCCTCATATTCAACTCTTTTTGGATGCTTGAGACTCTTATGGTCGGTATAAATCTCACACTTGCTTCTATAAAGGTAATGACGCCAAATTTTCAATGCGTGAACTAGCGCTGTAAGTTCAAGATCATGTGTCGGGTAATTCTGCTTAAACTACTTCAACTGTCTTGAAGCATAAGCTATCACCTTTCCATTTTGCATCAATACACAACCCAAACCAAGTTTTGATGCATCAATGTAAATTACGTAGCCTTTTGAATCTCCAAGTAAAGCTAGTACTGGTGCAAATACTAGCTTGTTCTTTAACTCTTGAAAACACTGTTCACACTTCTCGGACCAAACATAATTAACACCCTTTCGAGTTAATTGCATCGTAGGGCCAGAAAATCCTTCTATGAAACATTGATGAAACATCAATAATAGCCTACTAAACCCAGAAAACTTCTTATTTCACCTTTTGACGATGCCAGCCAATTTGACACAATCTCAAAATTTAATGGATCTACTTCTATGTCCTTAGCTGTCACAACATGTCCAATGAATCCTATTCAGTCTAGCCAAAATTCACATTTCGTGAATTTGGCATACAACTTTTCTTTCTACAAGGTATCAAATCCTCAGGTACTTTTGATGTTGCTCGAGATTCTTGGAATAAAGCAAAATGTCATTGATGAATACAATGACGAACCGATCTAAATATTGATGAATAACTCGGTTTATTAAATCCATAAATACTGTCGGAGCATTCATCAGTCCAAAAGGCATTATTGTAAATTTATAATGCCCATAGCGAGTTCGGAATGTTGACTTCGGTATATCTCATGGCCTGATTTTCAGTTGATGATAGCCCGACCTCAAGTCGATCTTCGATAACACTGAAGCACCATTCAATTGATCAAACAAATCCTCAATTCTTGGAAGTGGGTACTTATTTTTGATCGTCAATTTATTCAACTCACGAAGAGTACTAGAGCTCGGGCCATCCTTCTTCTTCTTTACGAAGAGTATTGGAGCTCTCTACGAGGAAACACTTGGTCTGATAAATCCTTTATCCAAAATTTCTTCCAATTGCATTTTTGGCTATTGTAATTCTTTTGGTGCCATCCGGTATGGAGCATTTGATATGGGTGCAACTCTAGGTATCAGATATATCTTAAATTCCACTTGCTTATTAGGCATTATGTCGACTAGGTCATTTGAAAACATATCGGCGCACTCTCAAACAATTGGCACATTTTCCAAAGATACTTTCTCGGATGTGGTGCCGGTGAGATTGACAAGAAAACCATGACAATCTCTTCTTTAGCAACTTTTCCGCTGCAAATCGCCCGCAAATCGAGATGAGGCGGGAAGTGTTTTAATCTTCAACCCATAAAATTTGAAATCCTTCTCTCTCGGTCTTCGAAATATTACTTCCTTCTCAAACATACAATGGCAGTGTCCATCCCCAGGATAATACCAAAATCTCTCATCAAAATCTATCCGAACTGCCCTAGCTAATTTATCTCTCTATAGTTACCCCTGGTAGCATACTAACATCAAGTACACTATCACTTTTCTTACAATAAAATTTTAGCTACGAAATATTGTGATGATAAAAATAAAAAAATTGATGAACTGAAACATTGTCAGAGATTGGTAGGTTAATAGAGAAGTAATTAATGTAGAATACATTGAAGTATTCAACTCACTATACATATAGAATGTTATATTGTTATTCATCAATAAAGTTCCAACATTTTCAATACAAAGAAAAGAACAAAGAGTGATTGATCACAATTCAAGAACTAAATGTTTTTTTTTAAAAAAAAATTAGCAGAAAAAATAATCTGGAATGTCAAATCACCTGGTGCGTTCAGAGCTGATTATTGTGCGTTCAGAGCTGATTATTGTGACTTTAAGCAATTCGTTTCCATTGTCTTGTTGTTCTTCCAGAATTTTCAAAACAGACTCTTCAACATTTTTTTTACACCATTTAACCTCAATCTTCACTAGAGTTGGAATGTCCCCTAAACTGGAAGGTATTACAGTATCAAACCTTTTCAACACTAATTGTTCAAGTCTGGGGAAATGATCACTTGAGACATTCAATTCTACCCATATACTATCTATTTTCATGAATCGGAGATGTTGGAATTCATCTTCATTTGGGTTCCACCGGTAATCCTCAATTCTACAACTTTCTAACTTGAGAACCTCAAGCTTGGGTAGTTCCCCAATCATTTTCATTTCCTTGGAATTAAAATTGAAGTTGGTGAGAGTAAGCTTTCTGAGATTCATGGGTAAACTGATCAAATTAGAAAGGTAACCATCTGCCCTAAAAAATATACTCAGGGACTCAAGATGATTAAGGGAGTTTAAGGTAGGATAGTCATATTTTTTGGATGGATTATACTCTGAAGAGAATGTGCATTTGAGTCTGCGGAGAAAGGGTGAACATCTCAAGAATTTCATATCATTTTCATCTTCAATAAGAAAAGTGGAAAGTGCTTCTAGGTTATTTTTTTGGAAAATCTCATGCATAATTTCTCTGTCATCCCAAGCCACTTCGCCTTTGAAATGTACATGTCTCAACTTCGCCATTTTAATTATGTTTTCTAAATGACCCTTTGTGAAGGTATCCATAAAAGATATTCAACGCTCCTGCATAACCCTATTGACGATGGCATAGAAGAAGCTCTCAAGAACCTTAAGAGATCCAACTTTTCGATTTTTGTTTCCTTCGACCATTTTGTAGACAAATCCAGTACCTTAACAAGTTTCATGTTGGAAAAGATGAATCTCGAAGGTTCAGGTAAATAGCCTAACATAGAGCGAACATGTAGGCCAAAAGGCCTCGAGAAATGAGTAATTGAGCGAGAAAGGATGCTTAGGCGGTGGTGTGGCACATATATTGGTAATTGACTGAAGAACGACAATGTACCATCATCGGTAGTAACATGATAATCAGAACATCATTGGCAACAGGAGCAACGTTGACATGATCACAACATTCGCCACCATTATTAGTAAGGTAAAATAGAGAAGAAATAAAAAAGCAAGAAAAAAGGGAAAGAGGGAGAGAGAGAGCTTACCCTTTGATCACCTTCATGAAGTTTTCTTTTTCAGCTATTGTCAAGCACATCTCACGCAATAGATCATGGACATAACAAGTTTTGACTCCACCATTAGATCTTCTTTTAGCAACTTGTACAAGGCCCCTACTAATTAGATCTATTAGATAGCCATATGACACAGCATTTGAGTTCTTTTGCTTTCCCTTTTGTACAAATCCCTCAGAAACCCATAGTGATATCAATTTTTGTACTGGGATTTCTGTGTCTTCCTCAAATGCTCCAAAGTAAAGAAAACAGGGTTTCAAATGCATTGGCAAATAACTGTAACTAAGTTCAAGTATCTTCATGCAGCTGTTGTCTTTCGATATGTATGAACTTAAACTTACAGCAACTTCTTCCCATTTGGTTTTATTCTTCTTCATACTAGCAAGAACTGCAGCTATCACAACAACTGCAAGTGGCAATCCATTACAATTTCTTGCAATTTTCTTTCCAATGTCTAACAATTCTAGAGGGCACGGCAAATCCTGGAACACCTTGATCTGCAATAATTTCCATCACTCATCATGCGTTAAGAAACGAAGATTGTGAACAATGCTTTTATCTGATGCCTGAAACCAATTTTTGGAATCGAGTGGTGAATAATATTCTGCTTCCACTTTGGTTCTCTGGAAAATATCTATGCAAATCAGACCACACATCTTCCCAAATATCGTCCAGGATAATAAGGTATCTAATCCCTCTCCACACAAACTTTGGTATATTTTTCCACCCAAAGTATCCTCATCAAGTTTAGAGAGTTCATCTCTTTCAAGGCTGCTCATTGACGTCAAAATGGCAATCAACGTATTTTTCTTGTCATATGTTTGAGAGATAACACAGGAGGTGCGTATGTGAAAATGTTGAACAATTCTGTCATCACTGAATATTTTCTTTGCCAGAGTAGTCTTACCAAGTCCTGGCATCCCCCAAATAGAAATAATTTGTTGCTCCTTTTGATTTCCAAGGAGTATTTCCGTAATTTCGTTTGCCTCGTCATCTAAGCCAACGGAAATATCTTCTTCAATGAATGGTGCTTTTTGACTTGGATTTTCTACGTCCTTTAGCATTCCAGCAATTCTGTTTGTGTCAGCATGGAAGTCCATTACAATATCTTCCAGAGCTTTTTCATCTTGAGATGATACTTGTTCAGGATACTGGTTCAATTTTTCCAGTGGCAACCTAATAAGCTTTATCTTCTCCATGACTTGAGGAAGCCTGAGGATGAGATACCAGACAGGAGCATATGACGTTAATATGTATAAAACTTCATATGCTATGTCGCTAGTTTGTATTAGAAATCCTTCAAGCTCTGGAAGCTTCTGGACCTCCATATCCTCAAGGAAGGATCGCAAGGACTTTAGCTCCTCAATGATTGTTCTAATTTGATCCTTCACATCAATACTGCTTCATACTTTTGAATCATTATGAGATTAAGATCATCCAGGAGAGAATCAAAAGGAACAGCGAAACCACGCTAGTTTTCGGAGTCAGCATCTTCCAGGAGACTGCCATGCACTGCTCTTTGATCTTTTCCTTCACTTGTTCAACCTTTCTCAGAATATCTGCCAAACCCTTTAAGCGACTACCTCGCTTCCAATTGTTTTTTCCAAAATAAAAAAAGAATGAATAAAATAAACTTCCTACATCGTTGGCCACAGCTTCAATATCTGTCAATACATTTTTATTTTCATCAAGGCTGGTGAGTTTATCCCCAAGAAAAGTAATAAAAAATTTCAGCTCCATCTGACAGGATTCAAATGAATCCTTCTGATACCGCATTCCATCATAAATTTCAAGGAGAAAGTCAATAAAGACTGCAAGATGCTCAATAGGATTTAGACTGGTACTCTTTGAGTTTGGGATTTTTAAGTATACTTTAAGCTCTGTTACAAAAGACCTCAACAGGATGGTAAAGCTTTGATCTTCTAGAGTACTACCCTTTTTCACTGAGTCATTAAGCTGCTCTAGCAAAGAAATTACTTTGTCATCTTGTTGGCACAATTTTATGATGTAGTTGCAGACACTTAGAATGATTTTTCCATTGCAACGAGGCATTCCAGGAATAACAAGCTTGGATTTTAGAGCTTGCGTCAAATAGTATATTGGAGGAGCCATTTCAAATCCTCGTTCTGCCATTTAGATAGACATAATTTTAGATTAGTTATCGAAATATATTGTTCCAAAAATTATCATTCAAAACTATTGTAAACAAGTTATTTATATGGAATTTCATGAGAAAATCATCGCGTTAAGTATATGTCCTACAACATATGTTTATGCTTTCATGAAACTTAAATTTGTAGCGTACATTTAGCAACATTGCACTAGATTTGATTTGAATTAATTTAGAACTTGTTTGATTTCACTTAAAATTTTGCTAAAAAGTTGAAGTTAAAATCAATAATTAATTTTAACCACATATTTATAGGACCCACAACTTTTTACAACTTTCAAACACACGTTTCATCAACTTTAAAAATATATAATTTTAGTCAAAATCAAACACAATCTTAGTCATATCTGGTGTTTGATGCAAATAATACTAGAATTAAATTAAATCCAGTTTTAAAATGTATAATATTTTTATTAATCAAATTGAAAAAAATGAAGTCAGAGTTCGTTTTACCCAAAAAAAAAAGGAAAGAAAGAAAAGAAAGTAATGAATTTTACATAAATGTAAGTTATTCAAATATGAAATAACATTACTTTTTATTTACTTCTACAAAAAAACTAACTTAAATAAATAAATTTTTATTAACTAAAATTAAAAATAATCTGAGTTACTTAGTTTGAAAAAATTTTGGTTGAAAACTCTGGTTTATAATCTATATCAAACAAGCCCTTAGTTTGACCATAATATAAGTTTTTCAAACATTTTTAGAAAAATAAATTTACTTATAAATAAATAAGTCGATTTATTTATAAGTAAATAAGAAAGTTTTGAAATAAATAACTTTTTGATTAATCAAAGTATATAATAAGAAGTTATTTATTTTGAAACAAATGTAAGAATTACTTAAAGTAACTATTTGCTTAAGTAAGAGAAACGTAAGTTATTCAAACTTATTTATAGAAAAAAAAAGTGACTTAAGAATGGCTTTATGTTTTTTAAGTTATTCAAACTCATAATTTGTTTATCTTTCAATATTTATATGTTATTCTAATACGCTATAACACCAGTTAATGTTATATCATAACGAATATACCAAAATCAATCTTACTCCTATCTCTCTTAATCTTATCTTCTCTAATTCTATTCGTCCTAATCCTATCTCCTATAATCCTATTCGGTGTACCAAAACCATCCACTGGATGATAATACTGAACACAAGTGATAATATAATTAGCTAGACATTAGTTTGTTTTTGTTTTCATTAATACTGTTTAGCAATTCTCTTAGCAGTATAAAAAAAAAAAAAAAAAAAAAGCATGAATTTTCTTGGTTTTAAAATATAAAAAACAAACTTGAAAGTGAAATAGAAAACACAAACTCTAAAACACATAGCAGCAAATTTTACTTCCACATATAACTAGAAATACCTTCTGGAAACCCAAGTGATTGAAATGCTTTAATCCACTAAGTTATGCAGCAGATCTGAGAGAGAGAGAGAGAGAGAGAGAGAGATTTATGAATATTGAATATTGAATATTGATTGTAGTAATTGATACCTCTTAAATAGGTATAGTTGAAGAAATTAAAAAAAAAATATCTTAAATTGGTTGGGGTTTGCATGTGCATCCACGTTCTTCCAATCTAAATTAAAAACGTATATAGATCTACAATTTCAAGTAAATTTAAATTAATAAATATTTTATTATAATAGAAGCATAAGTGATAGTGAATTATTCAAGAATCAAAGTCAATTTACTTTATACCAACTGTGTAGCTCACCATGACTCTGTCATGCATGGTTAGTGAATTATAGAAGATTAAAAAATATTTAAAAAGAAAAATAATTAAAAAGTAATATGCTTTTTTTTTAAAAGGTCAACTAATACTTTGTTGAAATTTCATTTTGTACTTTGTACTTTATATTTTTATTTGCTTTCTTAAAACTTATTGATGGAATTTTTAGTTAATAATCTATATTAAATTAATTATTTAATTTTTTTAAAATAAATTTGGGATTGAATATTTCGTCACTTAAATGATATTTTTTTTTTTTGGGAATAAACTAGAATAATTGCACTTACTTGAAAATGTATAAAATAAAGGATTAAACAAAGTTGATGGACGTGAAAAATGAATCTTTTAGAATTGAAAATTTTGTTCAAGATTGGCAGATTTGGTTGTATTTATATTTTTAAACAATTGAACAATTAAATTTATCCATTATATTCTTTAAAATAATTCCATTTGCAAATTATCACTACAAGAAAGGAGGTCAAGTCGCCGCTAAAGCATTCATAGTCATCCCTTTACATGTATAGGGACGACAAAGTCGTCGCTCAATGTCGCCACAATAGTTTAGTGTCTCTAGATATGTATCGTCGCTACATATATTTGAATCTATAGCGACGACAACTTCGTTGCAACATTGTCATGGTCTATATCTCGAAAATAGATAAAAAGGGACGACAATGTCGTCGCCAACATCGTCGCTGTTATCTGTAATAGTAGCGACGTGAAATATGTCGCTATTATCTCGTCGCTATATGTCTTTCTAATATAGAGACGACTTTGTCGTCGCTAAAACTAATTGATTTTTTTTTCATACAGCGACGACAATGTAGCCGCTATAAACAATTTGAATTTTTAATTTTTTTTTTAAATAATTGAAATAATGTATAAAAATTCTAAAAATCTACAGATCTCCTAACCTCGTCCTCGTCCCGTTCTCGTCCTCCTCGGTACAACCACCGGTATACTATTTTTCAGAATTTTTCTGCGCATTTATGTAATCGAGCCTCTGACATGACAAACCGAGGATTGTTATTATGGGGTCTCCAGAGAACCGATGGGAAGTTCCTTGTGTTGACCTCGTCGTTCTTGAGAACCTCCTTTGCAATAGCACGCTCATCTAATGACACGCCACCGAAGGACTCACATGTATGTTGAGTCTCTCTCAACTCAACAAGTTTATCCTGTTTAGTAAAAATAATAAATAATAGTATCATGTCGATAAAATTATATTAACATCATTTAAAAGTCTTCACATAGTCACCAAATGCTGCTGGGTTCACCCAATTGCCATCCCTAAGGTGTGAAACGTCCGAACGATCGATAATCCCGTACCACTTCTTGGGTCTCGGGTCCTGCTACAATAATTTAAACTTGAAATGTAACTTAGTAGACATTTTTACGTAATGTAGTGAAGATTTGTATAATGATATTGAAAATTTTAGTTGTACATCATCGTAACGCGTGGTAGAGAAGTTCTTCGACCTCTGCACGCTCGGGTATTTAGCCTAACCCCGATTGGCCTTATTTTTCGAGGACCGTTCTTGAAGGTATAAAAAATAATTGATTAGCAAAAACTTAATAGTTAAAAAAATATATAAAATAAATCGTAAAAAATAGATAAACAATACGTATTACACGAAAAGTAGGATCGGTGAAGAAGTCAATGCACTTCGCCACCTCGGCAGACATCTCATTTGTATGGTCGGTGGGTCCATGCGCTTTTAAGTGATTATGTGCCTTAATTTTGTAATCGCGATAACGATCGGCCGCCAGACGATCTACAACGACACAGATCGCCCGGTACTCGTCGGGCGACCGATCACCCTGCAGATCGAAGTAGCTTTGCAAGAGTGAAAAAATTGCGTTAATGTAGAAGTCATGGAACAATTATTTATTGACTGCACTAATAACAAAACTAATTTAAGTTCATACCTCGATAATGCTACATAACCGTGCTCGCTGCTCCTCTAGAACCTCTGTCCATGATGGGTAGCACGGGGGCACGGTGAATCTCACTTGGTTCCCAACCAAGCGCGTGAAGTACTTCGCGTTATTCTTGATCGGCTGCATTGTGCGTTCGAAAATAGGAAGTGGCATCTTCTCGTTAGCCTGCCAAACCTTCTCAAGGTTGATGCATCGAAAGATACCCCGTCGCTTTGGCGAGGGTGCTGAAAAAGAACAAAGACGAACTATATTTATCATACAAAATTCAACGATATCTATAAAATACAAGAAAAATGATTTGAACAAAATTATTACCGCATCAAGGTCGAAGCGAGCCAGGTGAGATGGTTGTTTGTGGAGGATCTCCTGCACCATCACCTTCGTGCAATATCATGTCAGCCATACTAACACATAAAATAATTGCGAACATCAATTAGTGCGGAATAGGTGCCTACATTTAGTGAATTGATCCTAATAAACTTTTTTCTTTATTTCAAATAGGTCCCTGAACTTTGAATTTTTTCAAAGTTTCTAATAAGTTTCAAGTTGATGATGAATTGGTCCTTAAACTTCTACTTTATTGTAAATAGGGCACTGGACTTTGACTCTATTTCAAATAGGTCCCTAAAGTTTTACTTTATTTCAAATATATCCCTGAACTTTGAATTTTTACATAGTATCTAATAAGTTTGAAGTTGTTGATGAATTGGTCCTTAAACTTTTAATTTATATTTAATAGGTTCCTCAACTTTGAATTGTTTCATAATTTCTAATAAGTTTCAATTTGTTGATTAATTGGTCCCTAAACTTATGAAATTTCAAATAGGTCCTTACACTTCTAATAACTTTTGTTCTCAAAATTTGTCAAACAAAACCAAATAGGTCCTTCCACATAACCTCATTAGTACTATTTTACTTGAAAATCCTAAATCATAATATTTCCTCAAAATTTCACTTTAGTCCCCAAAATTTACAAAATTTCAAATTGATCCTCAAACTTGCGCAAATTGCATTAATGGCTCTGAATGTCCATATTATCTTATGATCATCTTGAAAATGATACCTCAAGTCTAAAAATCATAAACATGCAACTTTTCTTAAATTGTAGTTTGATCTCTCAGCTTTGTAAATTTTGAAATTAAGTCTCAAATATCTTTCCAATCCTCAAATGACTCATATTCTCACCCATAAAACTCAAGTTCATCAATTCATTTGATTAGAAAATGATATAATACGCCCTGGAATTTAGCAGAACACAAAATGGAAAATCAAAATAAAAATAAAAAATTTGAACCTTGTCACAGCGGCAGACGGTGAAGAAGACGACAGCGAAGACGTTGGAAGATGGAAGCCAGCAGCGAATATGGTCAGGCGACGGTGCTGAAAGAAGAAGAACAGCCAAAATGGAGAAGAAGAAGGTCAAGCGTGAATTAAAAGGTCTGACTCTATAGCGACAACATATGCCGTCACTATTGGTCTCTAAAGCGACTATTTTTTTCAACCTTTTAGAACACGCGCCTAAAACGTGGCGCCTAACTTTCGAGAATATAGCGGCGACATTTGTCGTCGCTATTGACAATAAAATAATGTAAATTAAATTACATATCTAATTATAAAGAGGTTTTTTATTTGAAATAATTGTTAATATCATGAAGTTTTAATAGGCTCCGGCAAAATAACCGCTAAACCGACTCATCCCGAACCGACTAGGTTTGTTTAGCGCTTTCGAGTTCAAAAATTCAACTCGAAAACGACTCGGCTTTAAAAAAAAAAAAAAATTACCTATACTTCCCCAAAACTGAAACCCAAACCGACCGGTTCGGGTCGGTTTCGAGCCAAAAAATCTTTTTTGGGTTGGTTTCGGTTTGGCTTTTTGCCAAACCGAATTTTACTCGGTTTGGGTCGGCACCCAACCCAACCCAACCCACGCCCACCCCTAAGTTTTACTATTTAATATTATCAAAAAATTTATTTTTAAAAATATCAAAATAATTTATTTTTTAATTGTTAATAATTAAAATATTAAAATATAAATTAACCAATTCAGTGATACAAAAAATATTGTACATTTGTTGGAGTCTAAAAAATATTCAAAAAATATTTCTCTTTTTAGGGCATTTTTCATATTTAATTTAATATATTAAATGTTTTAAAAATGTAATTGTATATTTAATAAATTATTTAACATTTAATGTACAATGATAATAATGAACAACTCATAGTTATCTAAATAATTTATAAATAAATTAAGCACTTTATGATAGTTAACTACACTTCGTGACGCGGTGAAAACATTCAATCTGATTCACTATCATGATACGATTGATCCTCATCATCGTCACTGTCGTCCTCATTGATTTCACTAGATGTTTCGTCATCCTCGTATTCTGCATTTGTATCGTCTTCCACATCATTGTCGTTAATAAATGAAGTTTTTCCTAGAGTATTAGACGAGGCTCTCTTGATAACCGATTCTTCTATCTCATCAGCTTCACCATCATCCCGGTGCAAAGATACGTGCTCTATGTTGCCAAGATCAATGATCAGAGATAAACCAGAAGAGTAGTTATTTTGGAGCATGTCAATCTCTGTGATGTTAGATCACACTTTGTCCCACGTACTCCTATGATGGACAATTTGTACTACTTGCCAGTTTGGACCACGAGAGGATCTTCAATGTAGAACACTTGTTGTGCTTGGCTCAAGTATGAACCGATCATCCTTGAACACCTCTCACTACTAATGTCAATCATCGGTAACGTTATTCTCGCCACCATCCTTCTCTTATCACACCTAAACCACTTGCATCGAAACAGATAAACCGAAAGTTTCGGTCCATACCGTAGCTCCAAGATATCTTGCAATTGCCGTAGTAAACCTCACCCCAGCCCCTAGGACTTTACACACACCACTGTTCGAGTTTTTCTTCAATATCATGATCATATGTCGTGAACCGAACTCCTTTCACAACACAAACCGTTTATGACATAACCTGCTGGTAAAATCCACTGGCCAACGAAAACAACTCATGAGAAACTTGATAGTTGTGGCTTTGATGCATTGCATATAGCTGCATGACGAGGATGATTCTCAGTTATTGAAATAAATAATGTGGAAAACTTTGAAATTTATTCGGTCGTTGTTTGTTTACCTTTATGTAGAACCAACCGTGAAAGTCTCTTATGTGCATTAGTTCGATGTTTGGACAGCCATTGTTCAGTAGCTCATGCCTATGTTCCTTGTACAAAGTATGGAAGATAAAAGTTCATTAGTTCGTTTCCAATGATAAAGTTTATTCGAGATAAATAAATAATAATCCATAAACGCCGTCTTACTGCAAGAATGGCTCAACTTCATAACAGTTGTTTAGGACGTAAAAAATTGCTTGATTTCGAACATGAGTAGGAAACGTCGTCGGTGACTTCTTTCCAAGTAGGCGATTCTACGACTGAAAAATAGAAAGTTGTGTCTGTGGAACACTAGCATCCTCGTTTCTGTCTGGTCGGTTGAACCTTGTTCCTATGTCCTCGAAGTACCTCGAACAAAAAGTCAATACCTCGTCCACAACATACCCTTCACCATCGATCCATCGGGTTGAGCTCGATTTACGACATAGCCCTTCAATTTCTTCAAGTATCGATCGAATTGATACATCCATCTCATGTGCACCGGACCTCCAAGGATTGCCTCTTCTCGCAAATGCATTGCGAGGTGAATCATGATGCCAAAGAAGGTCGGTGGAAATCTTCGCTCCAACTTACGTAGAATGAGTACCGTGTGATTGTGGAAAGCCATCATGACGCTAACCTTTAGTGTTCTTGCACAAAACTATTTAACTATTTGAAGAACGTTCACATTTCAATAATTTCCGTGGAAATTGTTTTATTCAAGATCGCCCGACATATGATTGACAATAACCTTTGCATGATAATATGGCAATCATGTGACTTCAACCCGATAATACGGCTGTCATTAGGAGCAATATTCTTCCGAAGATTAGAAGCGAAGCCATCTGGAAACTCAACCGATCGGATAAATTTACAAAACTTCTTACGATTTGTAGACGACATAGTGTAACATGCGACATACTTCATCCACCTATTCACGTTCTGATACAAGTGCAACTCCCTTTTGATCCCTAATTGTATCAGATCACGCCTCGCATTGACTGTGTCCTTTGATTTGAATGGATCGTCCATAATTGTGCCGAGCAAGTTATCACAAACATTCTTCTCTACGTGCATGACATCGATGTTATGTTTGAGCTCTGTAGAAGTCCAATACGGCAACTCATAGAAAATGCTTTTTTTTCTCCAATTTAGCTCGTCAACACTTCTTCGAATTGCAGCACTCCTATAGTTAGGGTACTTTCCTAGTCTTCTATATCTGACACGGTTTAACTATACTAAAATATCTGTACGCGTTAACCGACACAGAGGTGGCCACTTCTCTGTCCTCCCATCGAAGTCTAAATTGCTCCGAAAATGATGCCTGGATGGTAGGAACCGACGGTGACCCACATAAGCTGTCTTACCTATCACACGCATCAAGGAGTATCCTTGTTGCATGTAGGACATGCCATATACCCCCACCACTCCAACCTCGACAAACTACTTCTTCTTTGAAAAATCGTTAACAGTCCACAACAACGATGTACGCAATCTAAATACCGACATGTTGTTGGTTCCAACACGCAGCGTGTCAATCCCATCACCCCACAACTCCTTCAACTCGTCCACTAATGGTCGTAAAAATACATCAATGTCCTTACTCGGTTCTTTAGGACCAGGTATCAACAGAGTAAGCATGAGGTATTCGGGCTTCATGCATAACCATGGTGGCAAGTTGTAAATTGTTACAACCATCGCCACATGTCAGACGCCAAACTCATGTCACCGAATGGATTGAATCCATCTGCGGCCAAACCTAACCTGACATTCCTGATCTCACTTGCGAATAGTGGATATTTCATGTCAAAATCTCGCCATGCCTTTCCATCAACGGAATGCTGCATTTCATCATCATCCTTAGACTTTCCTATACTGTGCCACTGCATGAGTTTTGCAGTATCCTTCATCGCGAACATACGATTTAGTCTGGAGGCCAAGGAAAAATATCGCAACACCTTATGCGAAACATTCTTCCCATTCACTTTTCCATAAGTGTGCACCCAACGACTTTCCTAGCAAATCAGACAAGTTTGTCTATCAGCATGTTCACCCCAAAACAGTGCACAGTCGTTCTTGTATGCATGGATTTGTAACCCAAACCAAGCTTTGTCATCAGCTTCTTAGCTTCATAGTGAGAATCAACAAGGTTCATGTTTGGGAATGCTAACTTCAGCAATTTCAAAAGATCATCGATAGACTTGTTTGTCCATTTGTTCATAACCTTAATATGCATCAACTTGACTAACAAATTTAGGGATGAAAATGATGAAACTCCTGGGTACAGTTCTGAATGCAGAGCCTGAAACAATTCATCATAGTAATCATCGGTGCTTGTACCTGCATGCTCATCACCAGCTACGTTGTCCATAACATCCATCATCTCATCCTTCACACTAGCTGGTTTATTCTGCCTATACACATTCACAAGATGAACATCGGTCTCGCCATGATATATCCAGTGACATAACTCTCCGCAAACCATTACGAAATATGTGAGCCTCAACAATCTCCAATGGATGTGTGAGACCGTTTAAACAATTTTGCACAGACATTTAATCATTCTCCTGTCATTTACGTATAGCCTCGCCGTGTTTATAAATGCTTGCAAACCGTTCCAAAAATTTGTAGATTTTGTGCGATTTCTAATTGTTATCCAATTTTTATCAATATCCATACTTGAAAAATACTATATTTTCACAAATACAGTAAGGATAATAAATAGAGATGAAGAAATGAAATGTAAACAAGATGATTATAGAGGAAAACAATAGAATTGCAAGTATTTACGCTGATGAAGAGAAGAATAAATATTTTCGCAATGATACAATACAAAAATGCGGAGATGGGGAGAAGAAAAAGAAGACTTTATAGCGGCGACATTTGTTGTCACTAGGTATATGACTCGGTCGTCGCTATAGAATCCTTCCCATATTACGAGGAAAATTGATACCTCACGTGCCTACCAAAATCATCAATACGTATATTGCGACGATATATGTCGTCGCTATAGACAACAAATGGGCGTCAATTTTCCTGTTTAAATTGATATAGGTCTATAGCGACGACATATGTCGTTGCAATATATCTCATCACATTTAACGAGAAAAATCATGATTCATGTGACTTGACTGACAACATCATCTACAAATCTATTGCGACGACAAAATTCGTCGCTATTTATGCAACAAAATGGCGCCAATTGTTCCTTTCGCTTCCGAAAGTAATTAGCGACGACATTGAAAGACGTCGTTATAAATTCTAGGTAATAGCGATGATTCATAATTTATTGCGACGACATATGTCGTTGCTATAATTTTTGAATTTGTAGCGACGACATTTCTTTGTCGTCTCTATTGTATAGAATCAATAGAGACGACTTGGTGTCGCCACAATTGTTGTCGTCGCTATAGACACTATTTGTTGTAGTGTATGTTAACAAAATTACACTTGACTAGTTGGACGCTTATAGATGTTTAATTGTATTTACTTACACTACTTACCACCGCCTTTTTTATGTCATTTTAATTATCTCTCGCTTGTATTTAGCTGGTTGTTTGATTAGATCTATTATTGTATCTAACGATTCTATCGTAAGTTTTGAAAGTACAACATTATACTAGGTGGAACCAAGAACCATGATGATTCTGTACTTATGTTAATCCCCTCGGATAATTATATTCGCACCACAATTTTTATTTATTGTACCATAGTTTAATTGAACGTAAAATTCTCAATCTTTTCTCATTGCATTGTTCATTCACATTCTTATCCTCAACTTTTCATTAATTGGTACATCTTGAGTTGATAACGATTTTCGTCCAAAAAAAAAAATCATTGGGAGAACATAAAACCGACTTATTTTCCCATTATATTTTTAAAAAACAATAATAAAAATGCGATAAAATATTTTTTCTTCATTTCAAAGTACGCAAATAAAATACCTTGATAAAAACCATTATTAAAGATGAGATATGCTAATTAATGGAGTGACAGATAAGAATTCGACGTAAAAAAGTTCATAATATAAGTGTTATAATGAACATAGATTGAAGGCTTTAAGTGTAATTAAAATGTAATGTACTTGTAAGAAATTGTAGTACCAATATAATCACACTTAATCTATACTCTACTTGAAGGAAGTTAAACAGAATTAAATTGGTTTGAGATGTTTGTTTTAATTAAAATTAAGTAAAAGCAATTAAAACTTGAATGGACAAACTTTTAGAGAAGGAACTATAGGACTTCGACTGTACTTATATTTATCTATTTTAATCTTCAAATTTCAACAAGGAAAGGTATTTATAGCGACGACAACATTAGCGATGACATAATATTGCCACTACTAGTTGTAGACACTAGCAACGAAATTGAAAAGTCGTTGCTATAATGTATAACTATTTAGCATCAACATTTTTCGTCTCTATATTTCCCACATCATTGCTAATGTAGTTCATCTATAGCAACGATATAATATGTCATCGCTATATATTTCGTAAATGGAAGGAACTATTCGCGCTATTTTTGTCTACATATAGAGACGACAAGTGGAGCCGCAATAGAGCTGTAGCCGTAGTACGAAGTCAAACGATACATCGCCTCCTCATGATTCACCTCATAATATGTTTTCAATACTATTGATACAACATATGTCGTCGGTGTAGAGTTTTCAAATTGGCGAGAATATTGGCACCTATTTCTTTTGTAGAGATAACTTACTAACTCTATTGAGGCGGCACTGTAGCCGCTATAGAATCTTATATTTTAGTTCTTCTTCTTTATTCTTTGTCACTGTATTTCTATAAATTCTATATTTCATTGTGACAAAGAAAATTTATTTTTCAAAGATAGATATTGATAAAAGTTGGACAAAAATTAGAAATTGCACAAAATCGCAAGAATTTTGGAAAGGTTTGAAAGCATTTATAAATAGGGAAATGTCATTTGTAAACCAGCGGAGAATGATTAGATATCCATGCACAAGATGTTTAAACGGTCTAACACATCCATTTGATACTATTGAGGCTCACATGTTTCGAAATGATTTGCGGAGAGTTATGTAATGTTGATTTACCATGGTGAGAGTGATGTTCAGAATGTGAATGTGTATACACGTAATCGAGAGAGGGTGTAGATGATGAGATGATAGATGACACGGACAACATAGTCGATGAAGAGCATGTTGGTACAAGCAATCGATGATTACTATGATGAATTGTTTGAGGCTCTGCATTCAGAACTAAGAGTTTCATCATTTTCTTCTTTAAATTTTTTTAGTGAAGTTGATGCATATTAAATTTGTGAACAAATAGACAATTAAGACTGTCGACAAATAAGTCTATCGATGATGCATATTCAGGCTCTGCCACTGGATTATACAATTATGGACTGGCCCTTCCGACGTATTACGAGGTGGGGACTAGCGCACCTCAAATGCCTCCTCTCCATCAGGAGGTGCTCCCAAGCTACTGTCGGGTCTTCCCAATCTATGGCCATAGCATGGATGAGTGTCAAGAGGTGAAAAAATTGGAAAATAGTAGATAATCAAACGTCGGACCCAGGCACGAGGCGCACCTTAGGCATGGAGATCAACCTTCGATGAGAGGTGGTCACCTCCATTCCATAAAAGATGACCCCCAACAAGGAGATAGGAGGCTCATGGGCCATGAGTAGCAACGTAACGTAGTTCCAAGAGGTCTCAAGCACCGCCTCGACTAGAAGGAGGCTCAGAACAATGCCCGATCAAGGACTCGCACAAGGCTCCCATTCGAGAAATTGATACCATTTATGGGAGACTCTACTTATGAGGCCAAACCCAGAATGCTCAGAGGAGCTATGTGAAAGAGGGCGAGGAAAAGCTGATGACCAACTAGCTCATCAACAGCTGTCCCTATGGGTCGAGAAAGGTAGACTCTATTACGTTCATAGGTGAGGACATGAGAGATTGGATTGGAAAATATGCTCGTGGACGATGGAGCTCTGAACTTCATCTTTGGAGAACCTATGAGCGTATGAACATTGAGACCCCATTAGCCCTTTCTCCAGAGCCTCTTTATGGCTTTACAAGTGATAGTGTCAACCCAAAGGGGTAGTGCGCCCGGCCGCCCACACCTTCATGGATTTTTAGTGGTTGATGTAAGGTCACCACCATGGTGTCCTAGGGTGACCGGCCTTAAAGGAGCTTTGGGCCATAACGTCCATTCACCACCTATGGTTGAAATTTTCTCTTGAGGATACATCACCACTGTAAAAGGCAACAAGCCGCAGGCAAGGAAATGATATAGAAATGCCTTGCGAAAGGTAGAAAAAAGGAAGACAGTATGATGTTCTTTGATGTCAAGTGGATAGAAGCCTCAGAAGAAGCCATGGGAGATATCACAATGGAGAAAGCCACCTCTCCTGAGGACATCGATCCCAGGATGACGGGAGCTGACCCCCAGACCTCACAAGTGGAGGAGCTAGAAAGCTTCGTAGTTGACCCTTCCGATTGAACTAGGAAGTAATAGCACAAGAATAACTAACCATAAGGGGAGTGAATTGGTTTTCTCAAACTTTTTCGTAAAATATTCTCAAAATAATAAATTTAAGAAATAAAAAATAATTCACAAAAATATGAGCACAATGTAAATAAATAAAAAGGGTAGAGAGAGTGCAAACGATATTTTTATGGAGGTTCGATCCAACCAATGATCTACGTCCCCCGTTACCAAGCTCTCAAACACGAGCACAGTCTTTCCACTATCTTGATTGACTTATGGTGCAATCCAACCCATACAATGTATCCGGTGACTTACAAACAAGGAGCACCAATTCTTATACAATATTGAGCTTTCAAGGGACTTCAATACTACCCAAAGATATAAAGAAATAGATTTAAGAATGTATTTCTCTCTAGATGAATGATAAATACAAGTTTGGTTCTAAGAGAGACTAACACTTTAATGAATAGCAATAGATGAGAAAGATCAAGTGTTAGAAGAAAACTTTGTTGATAATGATGAATCAAAAGTTTGATTTGATCAAACAAAGTTTTTCAATGAATGAAATTGAAGATATAAATGTAATAAAGCTTTGAATGAATTTTCTCAATATGATTCTCTTTATATATGCTCGTGTAAGTGTTGTTGAATGATAATAAATGAAGAGGTATTTATAGAGATGAATTTTCGTCACTTTCTGTTCAAATAGATGACCACATAGTCGACCAATTGGTTAGATGGTCAGAATTAGTCGTTGGAACTGTAAAAATCAGAACATACACTTTTTGAAAAATGACAGCCAGACGGACGACCGGTTCACCTAAGCGGTCGACTGCTTGGGCTAAACGGAAGACCATTTCCACAGATTAAAAAATCTTGAAAGATTGATTTTTTGGCTTTGATAAAAATATTTTATGTAAGTGATATTAACATAGGTTTTGTGCATAAAATTGTTTTTGAGCTTTCATTCATTTAATGCTAAATATCAAAGAGTTAATACACTTACAATTTTATCTAGAAATCTATTATTCGATCTTGATTTTCGAATCTCAAATTTTGGATCTTGAGATGCTTGAACTCTTGTATTGATTGACTTTGATCTTTGACATTGCTTGAGAGTTTGATTTGTAGTGCTTTGAATATTACTTGAAAATAGATTGTTAGTAAACACAAATAATTTGTTTGTTATAATCAAAACATTAAGATTTAAAGTTAACCATATGTCAACAATTTCCCACTTTTTGATTATGACAAACAATATGAGAATATAGAGAGTAATAAGATAGAATAAATCATATATATTCCCCATTTCTTTTTCAAGTAAACATGATTTGATAAATTTGTAGTATGATACCATTTTTGCATTTTCATACTTTTTGTATTACATCATTTGACAATTTTTCAATTTCATCACATATCAAATGTCCAAGTTGTTTGCCAAATATTATCAAATTTTCATCACATCATATTCATATTTATCACATCATCATCATATTCATCACATCACATATTATTTTCCCCTTTTTGTCATAAAAAAAAAAAAAAAATCGAAACATTAAGGTAAAATTCTCCTAAATGAAACAAAATATGCCATTCATTGATAAACTTTGAAAGTTAAAGACAATCATAAATCAAAAGGTACATAAACGAAAACTAGAACATAAGATTGTGCACAAAAGCATATAAAATGGACATGAAGTAACATCTGTTTCAAAGACACATAAACTAAAATGTTAAGTCTCCGATGGAGGAAACACGTCATCGAGACGGGATTGTATTGCTTGTTGGGAAGCAAGCATTTGTAGGAGCATAGATTGCAAGCCTTTAACCATCGAGGTGAAAAGAGTCGAGCCGACCATTGAGTAGATTGTAATGGTCCTCGGTGAAAGTGAAGCTGCAGGTAGAGGACGACGGCCTATTTGATCTCGATCTCGGCAGAGGAGACGGGGGAAGAGCATCTTCATCTCCATTCATTTTCTCACCACCCTCAAAAGGTAAAGTAGAGGGTCCTGACTCATCGTCAAATCTTGGACTTCGCCACCCATTGTTTGTCTTATTCGACAATTTTCATTCGCTTAAGAGTAAGGGTGTTGATGGTATCGGTGGCCTTAGGAAGAAGGGCGACCAAATCGTAGAAGGAGACTTCAAGTGTTGAAAAACTTTGGTGAGAATCATTCCGTAAGTAAACGCCTTAGGCCTAGTGCCGCTAAGGACCGAGGTTATATGTTGGAACATAATGTATGAAAAATCTAGTTTTCGCCCGATTAGGATAGAGTCGAGAACAAAGACGTCATAGTGATTGACTTAATCAATATGACCTTTTCGAGGGACAATGATATGTGCGATGATATTGTGTAGGACACGACAAGTGAGGGATAGTTGATTGGTACTTAGTCGTGCAGGAGTGTCAAAGTATTTTTCGGTGACACGACGACATGCCTCAGCGGGATCGTATCCCTCAAGATGAGGAATTGTTTTGGTGGTATATAGAAGAATACCACCATCCTCAAGATGAAGAATGGAACGAATAAGTTCTTGAGTAATTTTAATTCATTTATTTCTAATTAGACACGTGATACACGTCCCCGGAGAGAAACTCATTTTCATATAGAATTTTTTTATGATGGAGGGATAGACTTTATCATTTAGGGAGAGAATTGTAACCCAACCCATACTAACAAAAAGATTCTCTATGTGAAAGGAGGGGGCTTCAAAAGTGAATGATGCAAGACCTATGTTTTACCAATGAGGATGGGACAACGATCGATTCGAGTTGCTTGAGGTGCCTCTTCTTCGGATGATGAAGAGGGTGCCATTTCACTCCTTGGGCACTTAGCAACCATTTTGACCGATGCATGTTGTTTGAAAATGGATTAGGAGGTCAGGTTCATGTTCGTCTGCTTTGAGGATGATTTTTGATAATGTGGTGGATAAAAATCGGGGATTTTTCGAATTTGGGTGTGGAAATGAGATGGGTTTTTTTATTTTTAAATGTAAATTGGAAGGATTTTAGGAAGATTTGATGAATGGAAGAAGATTTGGGAAAGGAAATTGTGGGTTGCATGCAAATAACAAGTGAAGAATTTGAAAATTTTTGGATTAAAACCACGATTTTCACGATCTGATTAGCCGGGTTGTATCGACTTCGGTTGACCGATTGAACTTGAATTTTGAAAAAGAACTTTCTGTTCAAATAGATGAGGAGCTGGATGACTAGGCGATTGTCCGTTTGATTTTAACCGGAAGACCATTTAAGGAAGCTGTCAACCGTTTGAACTTATAATTTCAAATATAAGTTTCTGTTCAAACGGATTCAAAACGAATGAGGAGAATGCATCCATTTGATCTCAACCGGACGATCGTTTCATGAAGCGGTCAACCGGACGATTGTTTCATGAAGCGGTCAACCGTTGAAATTTGTCAAATATTTCAAAAGTCTATGTTTTAAACGGATGATCATCTGAAAGAACAAAAGGGCATCCATTTAGCTTCAAACGGACGTCCTTTTGGTGATACAGACATCCGCTTTAGCGGATTTTCTGAAAAAACATGCAATTTTAATGATTTGGTCATTTGATAAAGACTTTAAAACATGTTTATCACATGAAATGCAATCAATTATAAGAAACATCAATAGTTAGCCACAAACTTCACCTTCATCAATTATACTAAGATTTCGTCGAATATAAGCAAATCTTTGAAGTGCTAATGGTTTTGTAAATATATCGGCCAATTGCTTATCCGTATTTACAAACTCTAAGGATATCTCTCTCTTTTGTGCATGGTTTCGAAGGAAATGATATCTAATCTCAATGTGTTTGGTTCGAGAATGCAAAATGGGATTTTTAGATAGATTTATGGCACTGGTGTTATCACACATGATAAGAACTTTTTCAAAAGATAGGTGATAGTCATTTAGATTTTGTTTCATCCATAGGATTTGAGCACAACAACTAGCGGCTGAGATATATTCGGCTTCAGTGGTTGATAAAGCAACGAAATTTTGTTTCTTACTAAACCAAGAAATTAAAGCAAAGCATAGAAAATGACAAGTTCTGCTAGTACTTTTACTATCAATTGTGCAACCGGCCCAATCGGCATCCGGATAGCTAAGTAAATCGAAATGAGTTTCTTTGGGATACCAAAGGCCTAAAGATCTAGTTCCGCTAAGAAAATGGAAAATACGTTTTACGGCACTAAGATGAGAATTCTTATGATTAGATTGATATCTAGCACATAAGCATACACTAAAGATAATATCGGGCATACTAGCGGTTAAATAAAGAAGAGATCCGATCATACCTCAATATTTTGTTATATCAACGGAAGTACATTGCTTATCTTTCTCTAATTTGATTGATGAGCTCATTGGAGTATTCATTGGCTTCAATTCTTCTATTTCAAACTTTTTGAGCATTTCCAAGATATACTTGGTTTGACTAATGAATATTATATAATTAGTTTGTTTGATTGGAAGCCCAAGAAAGAACTTGAGTTCACCCATCATACTCATTTCAAATTTCCTGCTCATACACTTAGAGAATTCTTCACATAGAAAAATGTTAGTAGCACCAAAAATGATATTATTAACATAAATTTGAACAACAATCATATCATTCTTTTTGGTTTTTATAAATAGTGTTGTATCTGCCTTACCCATTAAAAAACCATTTGATAAGAGAAATTTGCTTAATCTTTCATACATGCTCTAGGAGCTTGCTTTAATTCGTAAAAGACTTTAGTGAAATTCTTATGACAAGCAAAAGCAATAAGCATGCGAATTGACTCCAATCTAGCAACATGTGCAAATGTTTCTTCGAAATCAATACCTTCTTCTTGATTGTAACCTTGAGCCACTAATCTAGCTTTGTTAAGCACAGTTATACCATTTTCATCTCGTTTGTTTTGCAAAACTCATTTTGTACCAATTACAGTTTGTGAACTTGGTCTAGCAACTAAATCCCAAACATGATTTCTTTCAGATTGATTTAATTCATCTTGCATAGCTAGAATCCAATATTCATCAAACTCGACTTCTTTAAAATTCTCTGGCTCAATTTGTGAAAGGAAAGCACAATTGTCAAGAAAATTTCTAGAAGTGTTTCTAATACTTACTCATTTTGATGGATTACCAATGATGAGATCTTTTGGGTGAGAAGGGACAAACCTCTATTCTTTAGGTAATGATGAAGTGTTAGGATCTTCATGAGATTCTTCTTCATTTTATTGCATAATTGTTTCATCCTCATGTTGAATATCAACATTATTTTGATTCCATTTGTCTTGATTTTGAACACTTAGTTGTTCAAATAGAATTTCCAAATGTTCATCATCAATAACTTTTTCTTGTTCAATAGAGTTAGTTTCATAAAAAACAACATGCATGGATTCTTCTACTACTAAAGTTCTTTTGTTAAAAATTTTATAAGTTTTGCTAGTAGATGAATATCCAAGAAAAATGCCAACAACAGATTTTGGATCAAATTTTTCCAAATTTTCTTTTGTGTTTAATATGAAACATTTGCACCCAAAAACTTTAAAATATCTGATATTGAGAATTCTATTTTTCCAAAGCTCATATGGAGTTTTGGTTTTCTTTCGACTAACTAAAACGATATTTAAAATATAACATGAAGTATTAACAGCTTCGGCTCAAAAGAATTTTGGTAAATTATTTTCATTCAACATGGTCTCGAGTTGCAATGTTCGATTCTTCCTTTCTACTACACCATTTTGTTAAGGAGTTTTAGGAGCCGAAAAATTATGTTCATATCTATTTGATTTATAAAACTCATCAAAAGCTATATTTTCAAATTCTCCACCTTGATCACTCCTAATTGTAGTAATATTATATCCTTTTTCATTTTGAACTCTTTTACAAAAATATTTAAATGCATTTAAAGCTTCATCTTTTAAATTTAAAAATATGACCCATGTGAAACTTGAAAAATCATCAACAATAACAAATACATAATGTTTTCCTCTTAAGTTAGCGGTTCTAGAAGGTCCAAACAAATCTATGTGGAGAAGTTGTAAAGGTCTTGAAGTAGAGGAGAATTGTTTAAGTTTAAAAGAACTTTTTACTTGTTTTCCAAATTGACAAGCATCAAAAATTTTATCTTTTCAAACTTTATATTTGGTAAACCTTTTACAAAGCTATTTTTGGAGATTTTTTAAAGTAAGTTCATGCTAACATGACCTAATCTTCTATGCCATAACCAAGAATCATCATTTATACTTGAAAGACATTTGATTTATTTTTCAAGTTCAAATTCAATATTTATAATGTAAACATCTTTACTTCGGCTCTCCATGAACAATACCTCTTTAGATATAGCATTCTCAATGAGGCATTTGGAAGAATCAAATTTAATGAGATAACATTTATCACATAATTGACTTATACTAAGCAAGTTATGTTTAATATTATCAACTAATAAAACATTTTCAATAGAAGAAAAATGAATGATTACCAATATTTCCAATGCCTATGAATTTTCCTTTAGCATTGTCTCCAAAAGTTACATGACCTCCATCCTTTCTTTTGAGACTAGATAGTAATGATCGATTCCCGATCATGTGTTTTAAACAACCACTATCCAAGAATCAATTGCTCTTGACATTTCGTGGTACCTACAAAAATAATTTTAATTTTTTATTTTTGGTACCCACATAAGTTTGGGTCCTTGATAGTTAGTGTTTGTGAATTCTTTTATCCACTTATGTTTCCATTCAAAGTATAGTCTCTTTTTAGTTGAACAATTATAAGCAACATGACCAACTTTCTTGCAAAAACTACATGTTATGTTTTGTTGAGAAAAATTGGATGATTTCACAGATATAGTTTCAAGAGATTTTTGTTTCAAGAAAGGTTTATATCCAATTATCCCTTTATTGAACACACATTTTTGCTCACCAAGCATTAATTCAAAATTTTTCTTTCCTTGAATAAACTTGTGAATAATACTTGTTAAATCAACCACTTTTTTCTTTCAATGAAAATTTTTCTTTAATTAAAGATTTATGATCATCCTTTTCATTTTCAAAGTCCTTTTGTGCTATAAAACATTTCTTGACTACTTTTTTCAATAATGAGTGTTTATTGTTAAGGATAAAGTATTTTGAAACAATTTTCTCAAATTCTTCAAGAATTTCATCATAAGAAGTAGATAAGTTATTGTATGAGTCATTGTTGTTTGTACTTACCTCAACTTCAATAGCCATGAAGCACATGTTGGCGATCTCTTCTTGAACTTTATCTTCTTCGAGATCATCTTCATCACTATCATCCCATGTAGCTTAAAGTGCTTTATTTTTGGTGAACTTCTTCTTGTTTGGACATTCGGTCCTCTTGTGACCGGGTTTGTCACAATTATAGCATATGATCTTTTTGTTTTTCTCCTCACTTTTGTCTTCTTTCTTTTGATATCGCCGATTATTTCGAAACCCTCTCCACTTCTTGACAAGAAGAACTAGATCATCAAGTTCTTCATCACTCATATTTGTGTTGGATAATCTTTCATCGTTTGTCGATTTCAATGTAATTTGCCTCTTGGGAGGCTCCTTCATCTCTTCTTTGCTTTTTCTTGTTTTCTCATTTGTTTCATCATTGTTGAGCTCATACCTCATCAACGTTCCATATAGCTCCTCCAATGGATAAGTGTTGATATCTTTTTTATTCTCTATCAACATCCTCAAAGAGTTCCAATCTTCCGAAAGAGACCTAAGAATTTTACTCACAAGTACTATTAGTAAACTTTTGATTAAAGCCCTTAAGGCCATTAATAATATCGGTAAAGCGAGTAATCATATCTACTATAGGTTTATCTTGCTTCATAAAGAAATTTTCACAATCTTTTGTTAATAGATTTATCTTAATTTCTTTAACCTTGTTAGTACCTAAGTGAGTTATCTCTAATGCATGACAAATATCGTATGCAGAATCACATGTGCTAATACGATTAAACTCAATTTTATCTAAAGCACAATAAAGTAAGATTTTGGCTCTAGCATTCAAAGATAATTTTCTTTTATCTTCCTCATCATATTTTTCTCTAGGCTTAGAAATAGTTTGGACCGGTTTATCATCAACTTTAATAATTTTTGTTGGCACATAAGGACCAAACTCAATGACTTCCCAAATGTTATAATCAATTAATTGAATATAAATCTTTATTCTAGTTTTTCAATAATTGTAGTGGGTATCGTTAAAAAAGGAAGGACAATGATTCTATAGTCCCTCAAGACTTTGAATATTTTGGTTAGCCATTACTCAAGATTGTATAATCTTTTAAAAGATAATGAGTACCTTGCTCTGATATCAATTGATAGCCCAAGAATAACTAACCAAGAGGGGGGTGGATTGGTGTTATCAAACTTTTTCGTAAAATATTCTCAAAACAAAAAATTTTAGAAATAAAAATTAATTCACAAAAATATGAGCACAATGTAAATAAATAAAAGGGTAGAGATAGTGCAAATGATATTTTTAGGGAGGTTCGATCCAACCAATGATATACGTCTTCTGTTACCAAGCTCTCAAACACGAGCACAGCCTTTCCACTATCTCGATTGACTTATGGTACAATCCAAACCCTTACAATGTATCAAGTGACTTAGAAATAAGGAGCACCGATTCTTATACAATATTGAGCTTTCGAGGAACCTCAACACGATCCAATGATATAAAGAAATAGATTTGAGAATGTATTTATCTCTAGATAAATGATAAATACAAGTTGGGTTCTAAGAGAGAGACTAACACTTTAATGAATAACAATAGATGAAAAGCTCAAGTGTTAGAAGAAAATTTTGTTGATAATGATGAATCAAAAGTTTGATTTAATCAAACAAAGTTTTTCAATGAATGATATTGAAGATATAAATGAAATAAAGTTTTGAATGAATTTTCTCAATATGATTCTCTCTATAAATGCTCTTGTAAGTGTTGTTGAATGATAATAAATGAAGAGGTATTTATAGAGATGAATTTTCATCACTTTTTATTCAAACAGATGTTCAAACGGTCGACCTATTGGTCAGATGGTCAGAATTAGCCGTTGGAACAGTAAAAATCAGAACGGACACTTTTTAGAAAATGATAGCCAGACGGACGGATGGCCGGTTTACCTAAACGGTCGACCGGTTCACTCCAAACGGTCGACTGTTTGGGCTAAACAAATGACCGTTTCCACATATTAAAAAATCTTGAAAAAATGATTTTTGGCTTTGATAAAAACATTTTATGCAAGTGATATTAACATAGGTTTTGTGCATGAAAATGTTTTTGAGCCTTCATTCATTTAATGCTAAATATCAAAGAGTTAATACCTTTACAATTTTATCTAGAAATCTATTCTTCGATCTTGATCTTCAAATCTTGAATTTTGGATCTTGAGATGCTTGAACTCTTGTATTGATTTTGACTTTGATCTTTGACATTGCTTGAGAGTTCGATTTGTAGTGTTTTGAATATTACTTGAAAATATATTGTTAGTAAACACAACTAAATCAAAACATTAAGGTTTAAAGTTAACCATAGGTCAACAAGAAGCTCCAGGTAGGAAAGGACCTCCATGAGGAGCCCAATGAGGCTTTGAAAAAGTTTCTCTATCGCAACCTTGATGTTTTTACATGGAAATATGAGGATATGGTGGGGATTGACCCAATGGTGAGTTATCAAAGACTTAACGTTGATCCTAAGTTTCGATCGCATCGACAAAAGAGGAAGCTCCTAAACTCAGAATGGTATGAGGCCTTGAAAGAAGAGGTAGGGAAGCTCTTACAAATAAGTGTCATCCGGAAGGCTGCTGCTATCCGAAGTGGGTCTCGAATCCGATTTTGGTGAAAAAGGCAGGCAGGAAGCTGAGAATTTGTATGGATTTCTCCAATCTTAACCAAGCATGCCCAAAGGAAAGCTTTTCACTGCTTCTTCGAGACATAAGTTCTTTATCTTCATGAATGCCTACTTAGGTTATAACTAGATCCCGATAAACCTCCGCACAAGGACCACACGTCATTTGTGATGACATAAGGGCCTCTCTCACTACAAGGTGTCCTTCGGATTAAAAAATGCCGTGGCAACCCATCGAAGGCTTGTCAACAAAATATTTGCCAACCGACTTGGCTCTACCATAGAGGTCTACGTGGGCGACATCTTGGTTAAAAGCTTGAAAGACAAGGATCATGTACATCACCGGGAGCGATCAGTATAGAATCCTCGAGCTTATCGGATGAGGCTTAATCTCCTTAAGTGTGTCTTGAGTTGCCTCCGTAAAATTCCTAGGCTACATGGTCAACCAAAGATGCATCGAGGCCAACCCAAAAAGATTAAGACACTTATTAAAATGAAGTAGCCTAAGAGACCAAAACATGTGCAATGCTTCATCGGAAGAATAGCGACACTTGGTAGGTTTGTCTTAAAAGCAACGAACACGTGCTGTCTTATGCAAAATCTTGAAGGAGGTAACAAATTTGAATGGACTACGAATGCGAGGTCAGTATTTCGAGCCCTTAAGGAACACTTCGGCCAGGATGCTCTGCTATCTAAGCCTAGGTTAGAAGAGTTTTACTACTATACCTAGCTTTTTCATCTAAATTGTTGAGCTCAGTTCTGGTCCAAGACGGGGAACACCAACTACATGTTTAATATGTAAGCAAAGCCCTCTAAGAAGCGAGACATGCTACCTCCGATATGGATAAGTTAGCCTTATTGCTCATCATCTCCTCTAGAAAGTTGAGGCCTTACTTCCTATCCAACAGCATCCACGTGTTTACCAACTTTCTCCTGAGACAGGCCAGTAAAAGCCAGACGCCTCGGAGAGGCTATTGAAATGGGCTGTCGAGCTTAGCTAGTTTGATATTTTTTTCAAACCAAGGACAGGCATCAAAGGGCAAGCACTCACAAAATTTGTAGCGGAGTTTGCTAACTCCTCCAAAGTAGACGTCTCCATGACCCCTCTCGAACTACCTACATGGTGTCCCTTTGTTGACGAGTTCTCTAGAGACAAGGGCTCAAGAGTTGGGGTTGTACTCACCGACCGAGGGTCACAAGCTGAATTGTGCAATAAGGTTCAGCTTCAAAGCCTCAATCAATGTTGCAGAATATGAGGCTATACTTATTGGAATCTGCCTTGCCAAAGAAATGCAGGTACAAAAGCTCTTAGTTAGAAGCGATTCTCAACTGGTCGTAAGCCAAGTTAATGGAAGCTTTGGCGCTAGGGAAAGATGAATGTTTTTCTATCTCAATGCTTCGACAACTTTGAACTGGTCTAGGTACCTAAGGCGAACAATGCCAACACTGATGCACTATCTAAATTTGTGAGCGGCAGGGACTCAGAGCTCCTCAAGCTGGTTCCAATCGAACACCTCGCCAAGCCATTTATAGAGGCTATCACATAGGTAATGTGGATTGAGGGGACCTCGACTTGGATAGAACCAATCCTTGCATTCTTGAAAGATCAAACCCTTTCTAACAATAGGGATGAGGCCAGAAAACTGAGGAGGAAGGCATCACACTTCTTCTGATCGGACGACATCCTCTACAAAAGAGGATACTCCATGCCTCTCCTTAGATGCGTGAGTAGTGAAGATGCGGATTACATACTCGGGGAGATCCACAAAAGGATATCGGCAACCACACGGTGAAGCTTGGCCTTGACCTAAAAGATCCTAAAGCAAGGCTATTTCGGCCTTCATTAAAGAAGGATTCCCTACTTCATGTACGTAAGTGCAACAAATGCCAAGATTTCGCCACAATCCCACGATAGTACTCGTTGGATGGAAGTACCCGTTGGAGTAGACCGGTGTACCTAGTAGATAACCTAGTCTCACCCGACTTTTTCAAAGGTGTCGGCCTAGAATGGTCCTGGGCCCAACTTTTCTCTCTTCTTCACCATAGGCACCCCTGCCTTGGGTGGCCTCTCCCTCACCGACTCTCTCTCGCCTCTTTCCATGTCGCCTCACATGGTGATCTCCTTGATTGTTTTCTTCTACTTTACATCCTCTCGAGGAGCCCAATGGTAGTAACCTCAACTTAGTTCCAGTTGACGTACCAAGCTAGCCAGGTGTTTACCTTGCTCGACATCAATTGCGTAAGAAAAATGCATCAATATAGGTGCTTACAAGAAACAAACGCTTCGATAATAACCTGGATCACCCGTCTGAGTATTATTACTTTTTCAGTTCATCATACCCAGTTCGCGTGCTTGTTCAAAAGGGACTCGTATAGCCTATCCATCAGGGCTCCATGATAAATCGACTGAAGCACATCAAGCTGGTCGCTGGACAACTCGCTTCGGTGAAGAGAATCTGCAATAAGAAATAAACACCATCACACAGGCAACCAGTTACCCCCTCATTCTCTAGTTATTTCATAAACACTTGGGACATCCATGTCTGGTTCAAGGTTGTTGTCCACCCTCTGCCAGTTCTCCTTCACCTAAAACCATGATTATTTCCATTTTTTGATGGAGGAGGGGCAATTAGTCACCAGAGGTTTATGGGCCCTCAATAGATAGAAGTAGTACCAGCCTGGCTCCTCCTCATTGTCCTTCTTCTTTGGCATCTTCTTTGGCAAACATATGGTCTAAAATATGTGGAAAGGCATCTCCGTTTGAATGAATGCCTCACCATGGTACAGTGCTCCACCATTTGGCTCCACCCATTCGAAGCCACCCGTGTCGGTGTAGAATCTCGAATTTTTATTATTATTTATTATCAAATGACCAAGTCAAAGTAATTTTAGAATCAATTAATTTATTTGGGCAAATAATTTATTAGTGAAATATTGAGTTCTAATATATTAATATTGGGCTCGTTGGGTAGCTTGTATTTATTTATGATTAAAGGTTCAAGAAAAGTATTTTAGATAAGCTAAACTTAAGATAGAGTCAGCTTAAAGATTTCTATAGTAAATTGAAGTTAAAAGGGACTCTTTTGGATAAGGCCGCGGCATTACATTACCAATTGAATTTCCAAGTTGTTTTTTTTAGTCTCTCTCTCTCTCTCTCTCCTATTTGCTTTCAAATACCAAGAATTCCAATTTACCTATACTTCTAGAGTTCTTAAATTTTAAACCAATGCTTAACCTATAAATATAGTCACCATTCACGTTTTTTTTCAATCATTAGCAGCAGCATAGCACCCACCTACACGCACCGGATAATTTATTTATTTTTCCACCATTCATTCGTGTCATTTTTACAAGCTTTACGTTCAATTTTCAGTGCAATCATTCACAAGAAATAAGGTGAGATATTATGTGCTATAGTTGTTTTCCACTTCTCTCTATATATTATTATTACGCATTTAATTACTTTATTTCAAAGCTCCTTCTGGGAGAAATCATGAACCAGATTCGATTAAACTCTCGTGTTCGATTAAACCTTTGAGTTTCGGTTTATTTAGAGCGCTTGCATGAATTATTATTGTCATGGTGTAATAATTCACGATTCGCTTTAATAAGTTAATTACATGCTTAATTATAATATTTGGATTGATTGTGAAAATAGCAAGTATCTCATTGAGTATAATTAGTTATACTCATCCCTCATTTTATATAATTTTCGTGTAATGATTAATGTGATGGATGCGTGGAGGGTCGATGGAGTTGTCAAGCCAATGGTCGCCAAATTAAATAATTTTGTTTATGATACTTTAGACGATTAGCGTCACAATTTCAAGTTATTTAGCATTTAAATAAATATTTCCTTATTTGTTTATGAATTAACCAATTGTTTGACAATTGGGATTTTATTATTAAAGTCATTATTCCGCAATATTTAATGGTTATGAATTTTATTAACTCTCCGGGACTTTAGAAATTTCGAGGAGTTACAAATGGTATCAGAGCAGCCGGGTTTACCTTTCTGTAGACTCGCAAAAAAAAAGAAAAAATTTTAATTAATTTTTATGAACAGGTACTTTCTCGCTCACTTTCACAAGCAGTGTTACTTCATTCACGTGAACAATAGCGATGAATAAATTATCATTTATCGCTCACATGAATAAGATAGACCTGCTCACGTGAACGATGACCGAAAAAATATTTTTATTTATTTATTTATTTATGTGAATAGTAGCGAGAACGATAAGCCAAGAATTTTTTATGAATAGTAACTTTTACTATTCACGGAACAGTACCTATTTACTGTTCACGTGAACGATAATAGAAAAAAAATTTTTTTTTTTTTTTTTAATGGTAGCGAGTGAAGTTTTAAAAAAAAAAGTTTTATTTTGGTACGAGACATTTGGCACCCAGAGCTCACTGATCGGCCATCATCCAATATTTTGAGGTATGAAATAAGTGAATATGCTTAATTGCCGTAAATTATTTTGCTAGTCTAAATAAATTGATTAGCATGATTTTATAAAGTATTTGTCGCTTATTTTACTATTGCATTTGAACTATTTAGTAATGCGGTATAGTTATTTAAAGTTAAGTAGTGTATTTTATGACCAGAAACTTGGAATACAAAATGTAAACAATGAGTTGTTCCCTTATGTTCACGCTAGTTAGTAGTATATGCGTATTCTAATTAAATTTTATAACTCTTATCACTTGAAATACAATATGGAAAAAAAAGGGCGAATGGTCATGAACCTAAATAGATAAATTTATTTCGCTTTCGCTTTAAAAGAAATGGCGCGACAAACACAAAATCAAGCAACTATGTTCGAAAACTTGATGAGGGTCATGCAAGACTTGGGCGCACAACGACTCGAGAGCCACACCCAAATGCAACAAGGGGCGACAACACGAGTTCAATGGTCGAACAGTTTATTCGTTTCGCACCACCATCCTTTGAGGGTAAGGATGATCCATTCGCGGTAGAAGAGTGGTGAGTAGACTCGAAGGATTTTTGAACATCTCCAATCTGACGATACGCAGAAGGTTTCTTGTGCAAAGTTCATGCGGATTGATGATGCTAGCCATTGGTGGGAATCCGATTCATGCACTAGGACTGCAGTGCAGCAACGTAGTCTCACTTGGGACCAATTTAAAGAAGCATTGTTGGAAAAATATTTTCCTCAGTCACTGAAGGACCAAAAGGAAGCAGAATTTCTTCAACTCACACAAGGAAACATGACGCTTGGAGAGTGCGAAAGGAAATTCGAACGGCTATCTAGATATGCACCGTACATGGTTAACATCGAGCTGACAAAGGCCAAGAGGTTCGAGATGGGATTACGACCCGAGATCAAAGGGATCATGGCCACCCAAAGAAGATACAACTTACGCAGAAGCTTTACGTCGAGCACAGGCAATCTCTACTTTGGATTAGGGTTGGAAGAAAAAATCCTACCCGTTTGAGGTTTCTAAAAGCGAGAATGGAATGACCAGTATCTGTAAAATGGAAATGGACAGAACAAAGAGAAGCTTATAATGGATCGGGATCAAGCAAACCGAATGAAGTCATCCCGCAATGCCCTAAGTGCAATAGGACCCATAGAGGCGAGTGTCTGTACGGGAAGAATGTGTGCTATCGATGCGGTAAGTTGGGTCATATAGTCCGAAATTATCAAGAAACCCCACCGAAAAGGGACAACGTCACGAGCGAAGGGGAGAAGCTGGTTTTTCGCCTTAAACCAAAGTTAGCAGACGATGAAGCTAAGTATCAAAAACTCTCTGACTAGCTAAGGTAAAATTTCGAGGATGAAATTTTTTATAAGGAGGGTAGTTTGTAGAATCCCGAATTTTTATTATTATTTATTATCAAAGGACCGAAGTGAAAGTAATTTTAGAATCAATTAATTTATTTGGGCTAAATAATTAATTAGTGAATTATTGAGTTTTAATATATCAATATTGGGCTCGTTGGGTAGCTTGTATTTATTTATGATTAAAGGTTCAAGAAAAAGTATTTTTAGATAAGCCAAACTTAAGATAGAGTCAGTTAAAGATTTCTATAGTAAATTGAAGTTAAAAGGGACTCTTTCGGATAAGCAGTTTTCGGCCAGATTACATTACCAATTGAATTTCCAAGTTGTTTTTTTTAGTCTCTCTCTCTCTCTCCCTCTCTCCTATTTGCTTTCAAATACCAAGAATTCCAATTTACCTATACTTCTAGAGTTCTTAAATTTTAAACCAATGCTTAACCTATAAATATAGTCACCATTCACGTTTTTTTTCAATCATCAGCAGCAGCTTAGCACCCACCTACACGCACCGGATAATTTATTTATTTTTCCACCATTCATTCGTGTCCTTTTTGCAAGCTTTACGTTCAATTTTCAGTGCAATCATTCACAAGAAATAAGGTGAGATATTATGTGCTATAGTTGTTTTCCACTTCTCTCTATATATATTATTATTACATTTAATTACTTTATTTCAAAGCTCCTTGGAGAAATCATGAACCAATTCAGTTAAACTCTTAGGTTCGCTTAAACCTTTGAGTTTCAGTTTATTTGCAGCGCTTGCATGAATTATTATTGTCGTGGTGTAATAATTCACGATTCGATTTAGTAAGTTAATTACATGCTTAATTATAATATTTGGATTGATTGTGGAAATAGCAAGTATCTCATTGAGTATAATTAGTTATACTCATCCCTCATTTTAAATAATTTTCAGGTAATGATTAATGTGATGGATGCATGGAGGGTCAGTGGAGTTGTCAAGCCAATGGTCGCCAAATTAAATAATTTTGTTTATGATACTTTAGACGATTAGCGTCACAATTTCAAGTTATTTAGCATTTAAATAAATATTTCCTTATTTGTTTACGAATTAACCAATTGTTTGACAATTGGAATTTTATTATTAAAGTCATTATTCTGCAATATTTAATGGTTATGAATTTTATTAACTCTCCGGGACTTTAGAAATTTCGGGCGTTACGATCCGAGCCAAGCCAAACGCCCAAGAATTCTTCAAAAAATGATGCGATGGCAACCTCATCCCAGACCACAAATGAATATAGGTATAAATTAGTACATACCCCACTCGGAAGCAAGCCCATTTATGAGGCCCTGGGATTAGGAGTTCAATATCGTCAGAGACCTTGTATGACTCTCTCAACAAGTCTTTGTCTGCCTCCACCATTATCGAATGAACATCCATGGTAGCCCATCGGATGGGGACGACGCTAGAGGGATCCTTGCTTATAATCAGTCTATATGTGGTAGCTATAGCCAAATCCTCCTCCATAGAGGTGTCTACACCTCAGATAGGCAGCACATTGTCCATGGACGGTGACACACGAGGAGACGCATCATCTTCAACAAGACCTGAAGCCTTTATCTTGACGATGTTTACGGACATTGTTAAAAACACTTAAGAAAATGAATAAGTAAAGGTGTTTGGAAGAAGTGTTTACCTAAATCTAGGTCTTCAATGAAAGTGCAGACAAAGAAATGAATGCAAGGAGGTTGTTACCGGAATATAATGAACACTTTGTGTTTCTTGATGTTGCTCTCTCAATATCGCGCAAGAAAAGTGAGAAAATGAAACCATCCTTTATATATAGGTGAGGAACAGTGAATTGTGACCATTGGATCTAATCAAATGCTCATCTGCACCATTGGAACCTAAAGGCCATCCAAGCCCTTGAATACCAAGGGGGCGCACAACGATCATCTCACTGAATGGCCATGATGCAGGTGTGCCTAGCGAGGGTGGGAGTTGGTATTCTTGGCAAAATAAACGCCTCCAAAATTCAATGCCACAGTACCTTCAGCCATCTTTTTAGCACGTCTAAAGAGACATTCGACTCTATACCCAATCATTGCACACCTCGTGGCCTCAACCATCAATTCTTATGTAGCAAGCCTCTCTGCAAAGCCTCCCACTTGGGATTAGCCTCTGCATCATGCTTCTTCCACTTGGGACTTCATCATTGCTACCAAGCCACCCACTTGGGACTAGCCTCTACAGCATGCCTCTTCTACAGAGGACATCTCCTCTGCTGCCAAGCCTCCCACTTGGGACTAGCCTGTGCAGCAAGCCTATTTTACTTGGGACTTCATCTCTACTGCCAAGCCTCCCACTTGTGACTAGCATCTGCAGCATGCCTCTTCCACTTGGGACTTTGCCTCTAGGTCAAGCTCAGCACCTCACATAAGTGACAGAGGTTCTGAACTTGTAGGACTATTGTTATCCACGTGTCACGCGTGGTGCTCCACAGATGGGGAGAAAATACACGCATGAATGAACCAATGTTACATTCCTCTTGTTCCTCCGTCCTGCATACCTTGTCGAGTCGCCTCTTCAAATTTTGGACTCGTCATTCATAGATGTCTGTTGGTACATAGAGGCCCAGTCCCCCAAACAAGCAAATGACTTATGCATTGTTACCAAGTCCAGCATCTCTCATAAATAATGGAGGTCCTAAACTTGGGGACTATTGTTATGCTCCAGTCCCACATGGCGATCTACGTGGGCTGGGTCAAAGTCAAACTTGCCTAGTATGCTGTCACCTTCTATTCCGAGGAAGTTGAGAAGATGAGGTTAAGAAGAAGATCTTTTTTTTTATGCCGAGGTGAGATTTGAGAAGAGGAGGTTGGGAAGACGGGCGGTCAAAGATGGACCTTGATTGCATGTTGAGAAAGCCTTCCCGACACTTTACAAGTTAGACCTAAAAGACTAATGGGACAACCTACCATGGCGACTTGTCACGCGTCATAGCCTCTTAGCATGCGGTTGAAAGGGACCTCTTCATTAAACCAATCGACATGATGCCCAAGATGTGACACTAAGACCCTTAAGATTGAGCCACGTGTCATACATCAAAGGGTGGTCAACCAAGTGGAATTCACCTATAAATACCAAACTCATTTCCACAAGAAAGGGATGTTAATTGAAATATAAAAACTCACACAAAGAAAACACAAGTCATCTATGCTAATTAAACTTAAGTGTTCATAACCAATTGAAAAATTATTGGTTAGGGGCCCTCAAGCCACCACCTCTACCACAGCGTGTTCCTCTTACACACAAACATCACATCTACCTGGTTCCAGACACATCTACGTGGTTGACTAAACCACGTAACGGTCCAAATGCGTAGGGAGATTACACGTAGGAACATGAAGTGTATGGTTCTTGTTGGCAGCCATCCATTTTTGAAGGTCAACAGGGCCAAAACTAAAGTTTAAATGCTTATATTAATCTAATAATTTCTGTGTTCAATATGTTCTAAGAAATGATAAACTCAATTATTCCAGAACATCACGAATCTAATTAACAAATAACGTTCACCACCATATTATAAAACCTTAAAAACCCTTGTTGTCCATATAGGACTTGAACTAGCAAGATGCATATTTACTTCGTGTTAAGGATTAACTGATGAAACATACTTCAGATGTCAAGATGGTTTATTATATCTACAAATTAATGTACTAAAGATGCATACAAGAATAAATTTGTTTAGCACCACTTAACATTTAAAACCATATTTCTAGACTCAATCATTTCCCATCACAATATAGGGATTATTGAACAGGTACTCATAAAAATAACATCAGAATATAGAAAATTAGAGTGAAAAAAAAAGTATATTCTAAGAGAGACAAATAAATACTTTATAAAGCCGATGACATTGCTCAAGAAACACCCGAGAATCGGTGCCCAATTCTAGCTTTTGTAGAAGAAAATTAAAATTTTTGTGAAAAACATGAATTATTCAAAAGAGAATGATTCTCTCCGTTGGTATGAGTTGTGCACAGGCCACTAATATTTTCTTTTGTTAGTTGCTACTATGGTTGTTGTCATATCGCATGGAGGTGATGGTGTAGGCGATCCTCATCATCTACCACTCCACAGGCTGCATATGAGTCCGATAAGAATATTTGTTTTGATATTATTTATTTTACAATTTTTTAGTCACTTAATTATCATTGCTATTCTAAATAAACGAATCGTGTTTTTTTTCTTTTTCAGCACCGCCGTCGAAGAGACGGGTTATTTCTCGATGCATTAACTTTTAGAAAGTTTGGCAAACGAATGGGAAGAAGCCACTTCCCATTGCATTCGATAATGTCAAATAGACAATGCGACTAATCGGGAATAACGCCAAGTACTTTCACGCCGCTTGGTTGAGAACAAAGTGAGGCTCACCGTGCCCCTTGCTACCCTTCTTGGACAGAGGTCCCAAAGGAGCAGCAAGAACAGTTACGTAGCATCATCGAAATAATACATACAATTTTTTCATTAGCGCTTTCTATAAACCGATTGTTCTATATAATGTGCATTAATGAATATTGTTTCGATGTTGCGAACTACTTCGATCTTGAGTGACCGATCGCTTCGACGCAGTCTGAGATAGTTTGTGCCGCTGTAGATCGACTGGAGGCCAATTGTTATGGAGATTGCAAACTGAAGGCACATAATTGCTTGAAAGAGCACAGGCCTAGCCATCCGTACGATGAGCTATCTACTGAAGAATGGCTGAAGTGCATTGTCTTCTTCACAAGTCCTAATTTCGTTACCATTATTTAATTTTTTAGATTTTATATTAATATTTCTATAAACTTCATAGTTACGTAATCAATAAATTTTTGTGTATCCAGAAATGGTCGATAAAGAATAAGGTCAATCGGGTTAAAGATAAATACCCGAGTGTGCAGGGGTCGAAGAACTTCTCTGCCACACGTTACAATCAAGTACAAGTAAATAATATTTTCTATTACACATGTTTAATACATAACATATACATGTTTTAACGAAATTTAACATTTAAATTGTTATAGAGGCATCCTAAAACCTCGGGCACTATTGAGCCCTTCCGGACACCTTTCGATATGACAATTAGGTGAATCCGGAGGCGCGATTGGTTACTACATGTGGAAAACTTACATTTTAATGTTGTAATTATTTTCTCATTTAATTATTTTTTGGCATTTATTTGTTTTTGCTCATCTAGCGATGTGGCGCCCACATCGATGAGGGACATCAACTTACACGCCGTCGTGATGGACACAATTTCTCCCATCCACGATGGGCAAGAAAATGGGACTGTTTTATTTTTTGGGTCAATAATTCCCTTAATTTATAATGACATTAAATCTCATATTTATGAGTGGGTCAATTTCAAACTACCATTTATAAAGATTCTTCTCTTAACTATTTTACTTATTATAAATATAGTTTAAATATACGAGATTATGAGCTAATCCTCCATCTAATAAAAATAAACTGATTTTCATTTTTGCACATATTAAGAAAAATTATTATAGTTGGAATAAATTTTTACTTATGTTTTTTCAAATATATCCCTACATTAAATAATGGTAGTTCATAATTGTTCATAACAAGACACATTAAATAATGTATATTAAAAAATTAAGAAATTAACTATATTATCAACAAAAAAAGTGAACTATAATTTGGGGCGGATGAATAAAAGAAGTAAACATATATTTATGGGACGGAGGGAGTATAAAATGTAATTCAAAATATATAAAATGTAATTCAAAATATAATTGAAAATGTTATTTTTCTACAATTTTAAAAACCGCCATATTAGTATTTGATGGTTATTGAATTATTATCGTTGTTGTATTTTCACGAATTCTTTGTTTTCAATATGAAGAAATAATTCCTTCTTTGATTTCAATGTGTGGCAATAGCTCGTGCCACTTCATTCAACCCATAAGTTTGCTTTGTTCGCTATTTTAGTGCTTAGCGCCTTCACATTGATAGATCAGTATTCTATTATTCATGTCATCAATAATTGAAGGTGACATTACTAATAATATGATTGCTATTTGTTTCGAGAACCAAACATAATCCATTATGATTTGTGCACTCGATTAGCACGCATTTCCAAAATTTAAAGCCGTTTAATTTTTGAAGATGTTACAATCTTATAATTTCTGCAAATGCGGAGATAAAGTCAACATGTTAATTTTGTTGCTTGATGGCCTAAGAAAAATTGACTCTTAACGAGTTTTTTAAAACTTTAGGTGGTGTTCTCTTTGAGTTTGAGTTTTGTGTTTTGAATTTATTTTGTGTTTTATGTTTTGAGTGTTTGTTTTGAGATTTTTGAAAATGCATTTTTTTTAGTGTTTTTGAAAATTGTTTCCGAAAACAGAAAGCTCGAAAACGTGTTTACTTGAATTTTTTGAGAAATTTGGACTTGGAATTAAAAATAATTTAAACTTGGACTTATAAACAATTATTATTTAAAAACAATTTAAACTTGGAATTAAAAAAATGTAAATACAATTAAAAACATTTAAAAAGAATTAAAAATATTTATTTATGGAATTAAAAACATTTAAATAAAATTAAAAATATTTAAACACAATTAAAAACATTTAAAAAGAATTAAATTTTTTTTTTTTTTTTGAGAAATTTGGACTTGGAATTAAAAACAATTTAAACTTGGAATTAAAAACAATTATTATTTAAAAATAATTTAAACTTGGAATTAAAAACATGTAAATACAATTAAAAACATTTAAAAAGAATTAAAAATATTTATTTATGGAATTAAAAACATTTAAAAACAATTAAAAATATTTAAACACAATTAAAAACATTTAATTATAGAATTAAAAACATTTAAAAAGAATTCAAAAACATGTACATGAGCTGGGAATTGAACTTGTAACCTTTTGTTTCCAAATACAAGCATCTAGCTAGTTGGACAAACAACCACTGTTTGTCAAAAAGACGCGGGACATGGTTAAATCATCAATGTTTTTTGCCAGCGAAAAAAAAAAAGCATTCGACATGATTCAAAGCGTGACCAAAACGGCCAAAACGCATTTCGGCCTTTTTGGCTAGCACCTCCTTTTCTTCACAAAACGCCCAAAATGTAAAAAAGTCGTTTTCCGCTTTCTTTGTATTTTTTTTTTTTTTGTGTTTTCGAAAATGGTAAAGAGAACACATTTTGACTATTTTCAAAAATACAAAACAGAAAACGGGTTGAAAACACCAAAGAGAACAGGGTTTTTAATAATGCAATTTAATAATTAATAATCATGCAATCATGCAATCATGCAATTTAATAATCAATTTAAGTGTTCCAATCATGCAATTTAATAATCAATTATAATAATCTCCACTTGTTATTGAAAATATGTTTGTTGAGGGGTCTTAATCTTTAATTCATTTTATAAACTTTTAATTTTTGACACTTAACAAGTCTTTTAAAAGCACAAGTGTTCCCATCATGCAATTAAATGATCTCCACTTCTGATTGAAAATCATGCTTGTTGAGCGATCTTCATCTTTAATCCATTTTCATCCCGCTGTTTTGCTTGTTGACTTGAGAGATTGAAAAATGATGATTTTGTGGTGTTTTTTTTCCCCTTAAAGAGGGTTTGATGTATGAAGTATGAACCATGAACGAGCAATCTAATGATGGATTGATTGGTTTATCAAAATAGAATAATTGTTGGTACGTGACAATTATGACCAACTTGTCCAAATTTAGATTAAAATTTTATTAGTTTTATCTTAATTTTGAGGCTAATATTGTAATTTACCAGTCAGATCCATGTCCAATTTGAATCAATTTCTGGTAGCAATTTAATTTTTTTTTTCATCTTTATTTTTCTTTTTAAATTTTTAAAAGATGGATTTGGTTTCAAATCGCATTTATAATACCCTAACCTAAACTAATAGTTTGGTTTAGTTCAAAATTATTTTGTTGATAAGTCTATGCGGCTCCAAATCGACCAACGGTTTGCTTTAGTTCAAAATTGTTTTGTTGACAAGCACCAAATTGACAATTTCCGTTCGATTTATGATTTGACAGTTTTTTATTACTGCCCTGTGTAAAACATGTTGTCTGTACAAAAGGTCACTCACAAAAGAACAATGAAAAATCACTGCTAGGAAATTAGCATTGAATAATGGATAAAGAAAAAGGCTTCTGCCTTTACACTTTCTGCTTAGCAGTTGTAGGAGGAAAACGATAAACCAAAAAGGAAAATAGAAAACTTGTACTATAAAACGTTTGACACTCTCAACTGAAATTACAAGAAATCTGCCACCATCACTAGAAAATAAGAGCATCCCAAAAGACTTGGTAAAAATAGCTAACACCCTGGAGACTAGGTAAAATTTTATTCGACTATTCGTATGCAAATAATAAGTAATAAAATTTATAACAATCTCTCCGTTAAACTATTGTGTAAAACACGAGTTAAATGAAGAGTAATTACTGTGCACCCTCCCTCAAATTAGGCTTCCATAGATACCAAACAGCTTCGTGGACTTTTAAATGCAACTAATTTGTGGGGCTTTGTGAATATGTCTACAACTTGATCTTGACCTTCTAGAAATCAATTGAACTCTTCTTGGCGAGTTTACGTAAAAGATGATGCTTGATAAGTGCATTTTGTGCACTTATTTGGACCTTTAAACTAGACTTTTATCCCATCATTTTATTGAATTTATACTTAATTTTTTGTTTTATTCTTCATATTTCAGTTTTGGACCTGTTTATAAGCAAATGGAGAAGAATTGACGAAAAGAGCAACAATTTGGTGAAATCGATGAGTAAATGAAGAAGAATATAAAATCAATAAGTTAAGGTGTGTTAGAGTGACAATGAAGAGTTGAAACAAATGATATACCATTGGAAAGATAATCGAATTACGAGTCTACCACTTTTTACGGATCTCAATTTGGAGCTTCCTACAAGAAGTTATGACCGTTTGAAAAACAGCCGCCTAGTGTTATTTTTGCTGCGGGAATTTTGTTTCCTTTTCGAATTCCAATTTGATTAGGAAACGTTTTAACCCACGTTTTTAAGGACTTTTAGGGATAGTTTTGGGCACAAATTAGGTAACTATATATATGAGTTATTAACTCATAACAAGGAGGGAATTTTGGAGAACCGAATTTGGAGAGAAGAACGGGAGACAAATCAAGAACGAAGATCAAGATTCATCCTTTCAAGATTAAAACGAAGATCAAGTTCAATATTTTATCTCCCAATTATTTTCTTCTTATCCGAGTGATGAACTCCATATTTTCATCTCCTCTTTATTTTGTATTATTAGTATGCTAGGCTAGAATTAATTAGTGCTAGGATCGTGATGAAGTTTATATCATGAATCTTTAATTCTTAGAACCTAGTTTTTGATATTTAAGCATGTTTTTATTTTTGAACAATTGATATTGATTTTCTCTTCATCTACAATTATATGCGCAATAGTTGTATGATTCTTGTGGCTTGTTTTACCTTCGAGAGATGGAAAATAGGTTATACATATATTAAATATCATAGAGTCCGATAAGGGATAGAAATATACCGCTATGCTTTACGTGATCTCTAAGTATTCACAAATTCTAATGCATTCTTGTATGCTCGCATTCGTCATAGATATATAGTCGGGTCGCATATAAGAATAGGTTTAATTCTACTCTAGAGAGATTGTTAAATTAAATTAGGAATATTGATCTTCATAAGTAAATCATGTTATCAAATTTAATGGTTCAGGTTAAAGATAATTGATATAAGTGGATTCGAGATCCTAGTACACTTTTCTTTTCTTTTCTTTTCTTTTCCAATTTTAAAGTAATTCTTATTTTGTTTAATTTCTTATTTGTTTGATTTATAATTAATTAATTAATTTTAGTTCATGTTTTAATTAGTTTAAGAAACAAACATTCAAAAGTTCATTAGATTCGGTTAAGGTTAGTATAATTGAATTGAACTATCTAAATCTTCCTGGGAACGATACTTGGACTCAACATCCACTTTATTACTTGAGCGATCCGTGCAATTGCGGAATTATTAAAGATATAAAATCGCTGACAATACTTCACATGAATATGCTTCCTTCCTTCCATGTAGAAGAGGATTTTTATAGATTTTAACTGCAGAATTGCGGTCGCAATAAATTTGAGTAGGTCCATGTTCTCCAAAAAAATTTCTCAACCAAATAGCTTGACAAGCACAAGTTGTTGCAGCGAAAAACTTTGTTTTAGTCGTTGATAAAGTAACAATCGATTGCCCCTTGGATGACCATGAAACAACTACTCATCCTAACATAAAAACATATCCTGATCATTTGCGTCTCTAGCATAATCACTGTCAGTAAAGCTAATCAAATCTGACTTTTTCCTCCTTTTTTGAAGAGCAGTCCAAAACCAGCACTAAATTGCGAGTAACGAAAAATTCTTTTGACAGCTAGATTATGCTCCTTCGGGCATTCCATATACATGCTAATAAGACTTATGGCATACATTATGTCAGGAGGTCTTGTTGTAGTTTAATACATCATGCTTCCTACAATTTGCTTGTAAAGAGTGCTACCAACTTTCTTTCCTCCAGGGTCTTTAATAAGCTTCAAACCCATTTCGGTTGGTGTGTTGATGGAATTGCTTCTTGCACATATTTCCTTTGAGAAATAAAAATATTGTATAACTTATATGCCAGGAAAATAATGCATTAATCCAACATTTGACATCAAATTCAACCATTATTGGTTTTGTAATTTCTCAAACATGGCTCTATCATTTCGTGTGTAGATCAAACAAACATACTATAAATATTCTCCCTCTATCTCCAATCTTTGTAAATAGTGTATGCTGGTAAGGATACTTTTGAAAACCTTCCTCTAAAATATAAGTTTCTATACGACTATACGAGGCACATGGATCTTGTTTTAATCCATATAATATTTTCTTTAATTTATACACTTTTTCCTCCTTTCCAAACTTCACATAACTAGGAGGTTGGTCGATGTATGCTTGTTCTTGTAACTCACTATGTAAGAAGACCAATTTCACATCCAACTGAAGTATAGGCCACGAATTTTGTGCTGCCAATGCTATGACCAATTTGATCATGTCATGCCTTGCAACAGGAGCAAAAACTTCTTTATAGTTGATGCCAAATTTTTTCTTATAGCCTTTAGCTACTAAGTGTGCCTTATATTTATCAACTTTGCCACCATTCTTCATTTCGTCTTATAAAACCACTTAACGTAGATTGTCTTCTGCCCTTTCGGAAGCTCAGAGTGTTGTCAACTTTCTTTCCACCAGCTCCATATTTATGTTTTCAAAAAATTGCACAATTGGCTACACAAATTAAATTTATCCGTTATATTCTCTAAAATAATTCCATTCGCAAATTATGTTTTGTCCCCATATTTATGGTTAACATAATTATACTTGACTAGTTGGACGTTTACAGATGAATAGTTGTATTAGGACAGAATCTAGTAGGACTAATTACCGTAGCCTCTTCTATGTCATTTTAATCATCTCTCATTAGTATTTAGCTAGTTTTTTATTAGATCTATAGTTGTACCTAAAGAATTTATCGTAAGTTTCAAAAAGTACGTCATTATATTAGGTGGAACCAGGAATCAGGAGGATTGTGTACTTATGATTGAATCTAATTAATCTATACTCAAGTTGAAGGAAGTTAAATTGAAAGAAATTGGTTTGGGATGTTGGTTCGTATATCCCCTATCGTAATCTACAATAATTATTATTACGTGCTACAACCTATATTCGACCTCTTGAACAAAATATAAGTCACAAATCATCCAAACGGTGATCAAGCATTCAAAAGCATTAATCACAATCATAATTCTTCAACAGTACCATATACATATAACTTAATGTTAAAAACGGGGGAAAAAGTGGATTAAAACTTAAAAACAAGGTTTACATCGTCATCTATGCTAAATGGCATAATTAAAGAATACAAACACATATTAGATTGGAAGAATTAAAGAAAATGAATAAATAATCTTGAATCTTGATTCTTGAACTTGAAAATCCTTAACTTCGACTTCTTCATCCCCAAACCTTAGTGTTGTGAAATCGTGTCTCTCAAACCCAGTTTTTTAAAGAGGTTAAAAGCGCGCCTTTTTTCCTTCAGCTTATTGTTGTGTCGTGGTAGTATGATTGCCCCATTAGTAGAGTAAAGGATTGTGCTTTCTTCATATCAATATTAACCTTTGGATTTAATCTAATGGATGTAATTGATTAAGTGATTGGATACACTCCACCTCTCTGCCTTGGGAATCTCATACGGTTAGTTTTGCTGAGTTTTGTTTTCTCTCTCCATCTCAATTAATGGATGTAATTGATTAAGTGATTGGATACACTCCACCTCTCTGCCTTGGGAATCTCATACGGTTAGTTTTGCTGAGTTTTGTTTTCTCTCTCCATCTGAAATCCCTCTGTCCGACTTCATCTCCTTCTGGTTCTTCTCCCTTTCCTTTTCTTTTTCTTTGGGAATAAAGAGTAAGGTTGTTGGCTTAACAGTTGGAGAGTTGAGTGAACAGTAATCAGTGGTTCATCTAGGTCTGTTTCATGAAACAGAAGGTGAACAGTAATTCTTGGTTAGGAGGTTAAACTTGCTGAAGGAGGGTGTGGCTTTGGGGTAGATTGGTTGGGGTATTCTTATGATCTGGGGAGACTGGTGCCTATTCTTGGAAGGCAGAATGCAATGTTTCATTGTGGTTTGTTAACCTGAGCCTAAACTTCATCTGTTGGTGAAGTGACCGCAAGAAGATATGTTTCATCTATTCTATATTGTATAGGATTTATTCATATTTTGTAGTTTAGAGGTTGTAATCTCAACAAAATTGGTATCGAGCCATTCTCCGAAGTTTCGGGCTGTGTGTTAGGGTTTACGATGACATATCTATCAAGATGATGATAGATTTGTCGGATCGTGTATAAACCTTACATTGAGGAACCTGATTCCTGGTTTCTTCTATATTGTATTCTCCTGTGGTGACTTGATTCCTGGTATTCTGAAAATTCATATCAAGTACTAAAGATCTTAGTATACTGTTTTGACAATAGTATTTGGTAAGGTATTACGACAGTTGAATATCTTGAGTTGTGACTAACTGAAAACCCCTAATATCTGACATGCATGTTAATTTGACCACTCTTGTCTGTATAACATGTGCTATGTGAATTACTTGAGTCTTGCTTATTCAATTCTTGAAGTATTTGATTCAGTGTGAAATAGGACCTGTTAGAATATATTGAGTTTCTTTGAATCTATACCTGAGTGTTTGTCCTTTTTTCGTTGTTTATTAAAACCATCCTTTGTTCTCTGCACTTTACTAAAAGATTAGTAAATGCAATCTAGAGAAACCACTCCTTTTTTAGAATCTGGTATGGGTTTGAGGGTTGAATTGTCAATATTCGATGGAAAGGGTGATTACTCTATCTGGAAACAAAAGATGAGAGCCATTCTGGTTCAACAAAGAGTGGCTAAAGCTCTTGATGACCCAAAAGATTATCCTCATGAATTAAAAGAAAAATCCATTGAAATTGCTGATATGAATGAAATAGCATATAGTTCAATTATACTACATCTTTCTGATAACATTGTGTGACAAGTTGATGATTCAAAAACTGCAAGAGAATTGTGGTCTGCTTTAGATGCTTTATTTTTGACAAAGACTTTGCCTAATAAAATCTATCTTCTTGAAAAACTGTTTATTTTTAAAATGGACAGCAGTAAGGACTTGGAATTAAACCTATGTGATTTCAGTATAAGTGTAAAAAGCTTGTCCCATAATGGAAAAACTTTTACTGATGAAGACGTTGCTGTGATTTTGCTGAATTCTCTATCTGATTCTTATAAAGATGTGAAAAATGCTATTAAGTATTCTAGGGACACCTTGACTCAAACAATTGTTATAGATGCTCTTAGGTCTAGAGATCTTGAGGTCAAGAAAGAGTTCATGGGAGGGACTAGGGAGGAAAGTCATTTTGTTAGAGAAAGGTCTAAGAAAAGGGAGGTAGCAACAATTTCAAAAAAGGTAAGCGCAAAGTCTAGAGGTAGGTCAAAATCCAAAGATAAGAGAACAAGAAATGTTACCATTGTGGTAAACTAGGTCATTTTAAGAGAGATTGTTATGATTTCAAAAGAAAGTAGAAAGACCAATATGTTGAAAATCAAAACAATGCTGCTCTTGAAAATGAATTTGATAGCCTTCATGTTATGAATGTGTCTGAGGACAATCATAGTCAAGAATGGATCCTTGACTCTGGTTGTAATTTCCATATGAGTCCTGTGAGATCGTGGTTCAATAACTATAAGGATATTGAACCAAGAAATGAGTATATGGGGGATAACAACTCTCAGGTTGTTGAGGGTGTTGGGGATATTGCCATTAGAATGCATGATGGCATGATTAGAACCATTCATAATGTGAGATATGTTCCTAACCTTAAGAGAAATCTTATAGCCTTAGGGGTCTTAGAAGATGAAGGTTATTGGTTTAAGTCTGAGGGCAGTGTCTTGAAAATTGGGAAGGGTTTCCTGGTAGTGATGAAAGGACCAAAGAAAAGTGGTCTGTACTACCTTCAGGGTGAAGCCCTTTTGGCAAATAGCTCTGACTCTCTTTCAGTTAATGAGGACAAGACAGAGCTTTGGCATAAGAGGCTAGGGCATATGGGAAATAAAGGCTTAAAGTTTCTGAATGATCAGCAACTTTTAGGAAAAGATCAGATTTCTACCCTCTCTTTTTGTGAAACTTGTGTCTTAGGCAAGGCCCATAGACTTAGCTTTGGTAAGGGGTCTCACAATTCTCTCAAGCCCTTAGCTTATATCCATTTTGATCTGTGGGGGCCTGAGAGGCACTCCACTCATGGAGGTAATAGGTATTTCCTCTCTCTGGTAGATGATTACAGTAGAAAGCTTTGGATCTTTATGCTGAAAACTAAAGATGAAGCCTTTAAAAATTTTAAAAGTAGGTTAACTTTAGTCGAAAATCAAAAAGAAACCAAGGTTAAGACCTTAAGGACAGACAATTGCTTTGAATTCTGTAATCAAGAATTCGACCTTTTCTGTAAAAAAAAAAAGAATTCAAAGGTATAGAACTGTCAGGCACACACCTCAGCAAAATGGGGTTGCTGAGAGGTTCAATAGAACCATAATGGATAAGGTAAGGTGTATGTTAATCAGTTCTGGTCTTTCTAAAGGCTTTTGGGGTGAAGCAACTTGTACTGCTGTTTACCTAATTAACAAATCCCCTTCGAGTTTAATTTCAAATCTCCGAGGAAATGTGGGGAGGAAAACCCCGACCTCTCACATTTGAGGGTGTTTGGGTGTGTTGCTTATACACCCCAGAGTCAAGGAAAATTGGATGCAAGAGCATCCAAGTGTGTGATTAGGATACCTTCACAGAAGTTAAGGGATATAGGTTATGGGTAAGTGAAGAAAGGGAATTAAGATAATCAATAGTAGGGATGTCATATTTAATGAGACAGAAATGCCTAAGTATAAGAAGATTGATGAATCTGAGCCTGATCAAACTACTGATGTTGTTACTGAGATTAGAAGGGGAGAGTTAGGACAAGAAGTTTCTAAAGTAGTTCAACCAAATAACCATCTGGCTGACATTGGTATCCCTGATACTCCTAATCCCTTAGAACCTCCTGCAAGTCCCACAGTAGACACCCAACCTGATACAATTGATCAAACTGATATTCAAAACTATCAGTTGATTAGGGACAGAGAGAGAAGATAGATAAGACCCAATCCCAAATATAATTCTTTGAATATGGTTGAGTATGCTCTAGTTTCAAGTGAAGCCTTAGAAAGCTTAGAACCCATGACCTATGAGGAAGCTGTGAGTTGTCCTAAGTCTAGACAGTGGGTAGAAGCTATGAAGGATGAAATGCATTCTTTAATTATGAATGATACCAGGAAACTGGTTATCAGGCCTAGAAATCAGAAGGTAATCTAGTGCAAGTGGCTTTATAAACTAAAAGAGGGAAACATTGACACTGATCCTCCTAGATTTAAGGCCAGACTGGTTGCTAAGGGCTTCTCTCGAAGAGAATGGATATATTATAATGAAGTGTTTTCTCCTGTTATTAAGTATAAGACTATTAGATTGGTTCTTGCTCTAGTTGTCCAGTTTAACTAGATATTAGAACAATTAGATGTCAAGTCTGCTTTCCTTCATGGTGAGCTAGAAGATTCAATTTATATGTCTCAACCCTTGGGCTTTGAAGCAAAAGGGAATTCGATCACATTTGTCACCTTAGGAAGTCCCTGTATGGCCTTAAGCAGTCTCCAAGGCAATGGTACAAACGTTTTGATTCGTTTGTTATAAGATTTGGCTTTAGGAGAAGTGAGTATGATGCTTGCTTCCATTTTAACAACAATCTGAGGGACTGTGTTGTGTATCTTCTTCTTTATGTCGATGATATGCTCTTAGCTAGTAGTAGTAAGAGTGAAATTGAGAAACTAAAGGATGTCCTAAAGTTTGAGTTTGATATGAAAGATTTAGGTAGTGCTAGAAAGATTCTAGGCATGGTTATCAAAAGGAGCAGACTTGAAGATAGGTTAACCATAACTCAAGAGACATACTTGAAAAAGGTTGTCTCTTAGTTTGGGATGAAGGATGCTAAATTTGTTAATGTGCCCTTTGTTTGGTCACATGGTTCTTTCTTCTAATCGGTCTCCAACTAACAATGAAGAAAGAAAAGAAATGGAGCACATTCCCTATGCCAATGCTATAGGATCAGTGATGTACTCCATGTTAACTACCAGGCCTGATTTAGCATTTGCCATAAGTTTGCTTAGCAGATTTATGGCTAATCCTGGGAAGCCCCATTGGGCTGGTCTAAAGTTGCTATTAAGATATATAGCTGGTTCCTTAAACACTAGTCTCGTATATGTGAAGTCCCATGATGTCTTTTCTTTAATTGGTTATGTGGATTCTGATTTTTCTGGTGATAGGGATCAACGAAAATCCACTACTGCTTTCTTTTTTACACTAGGAAAAAATTGTATATCATGGAAATCGTAGCTTCAGTCTTTAGTTGCTCTTTCAAGCACTAAAGCTGAGTATGTTGCTATCACTGAGGCTGTAAAGGAAAGCTTATGGTTAAAAGGTAGACTTTCTAAAATAAATATACTGAAAGATGATGTTATCCTTTATACTGATAGCCAAAGTGCCTTAATGCTTTGTAAAAATCCTGTTTATCATGAAAGATCAAAACATATAGAGGTGAAGTATCATTTTGTAAGAGAACAATTATCTTCTGGCGAATTGACATTGTTAAAAATTGATACTTCTGAAAATCCAGTTGACATGGGTACCAAGGTGCTCCCTGTAAGTAAATTCAATTCATGTTTATCTAAATTGTTAATTGATACGGTTGAATTTCAATGTTTGCGGTGGTCTTGACCGGGAAGCATAGGGCAATGATAAAACAACAACCACGATGAAAATGGATAGCATTCGCAACCAAGAATATTGGTATGGGTTAGTTATCCAAGGTGAAGAATGTTGTGAAATCGTGTCTCTCAAACCCAGTTTTTTAAAGGGGTTAAAAGCGCACCTTTTTTCCTTCAGCTTATTGTTGTGTCGTGGCAGTGTGTGATTGCCCCATTAGTAGAGTAAAGGATTGTGCTTTCTTCATATCAATATCAACATTTGGATTTAATCTAATGGATGTAATTGATTAAGTGATTGGATACACTCCACCTCTTTGCCTTGGGAATCTCATACGATTAGTTTTGCTGAGTTTTGTTTTCTCTCTCCATCTAAAATCCCTCTGTCCGGTTCTTCTCTGGTTATTCTCCATTTCCTTTTCTTTTTCTTTGGGAATAAAGAGTAAGGTTGTTGGCTTAACAGCCAGAGAGTTGAGTGAACAGTAATCAGTGGTTCATCTGGGTCTGTTTCGTGAAACGGAAGGTGAACACTAATTATTGGTTATGAGGTTTAACTTGCTGAAGGAGGGTGTGGCTTTGGGGTAGATTGGTTAGGATATTCTTATGATCTGCAGAGACCGGTGCCTATTCTTGGAAGGCAGAATGCAATGTTCCATTGTAGTTTGTTAACCTGAGCCTAAACTTCATCTGTTGGCTGAAGTGACTGCAAGAAGATATGTTTGATCTATTCTATATTGTATAGGATTTTATCATATTTTGTAGTTTAAAGGTTGTAATCTCAACACTTAGGTTGTACGTGTTTATGCTTTTCTCGTCCAAAATTGTTCAATTGTAGAATAAAATGTATTGTCCTATATATACGATCCGACTTAGGATGTAAATTTCGTGTATAAGTTAACCTAGAATATCCCAAGACTCCTACCATAAATAGAATTTTGTGTGCGAATTAATGCTGGCACTCAAACACCAACTTTTGTTGCTAGTGATACAAGCTTGAATTTTAGTCTTGGACAAGTTGCTCTAGCATCAAATTTCAATCCTCTTAGAGGCTCATGTTCTCTTCTTTTGGCCTTGACAACATAGAACTTATAATAATTTTGTGCTCAATGAAACAGAAACTAGTTGAGGATCACGAAATGGATTGAATGCAAGGATACCAATATCAGTTAGCCTATGCAACGTCTGGTTACATAAAATCATATAACTCTTCACTACTTTTGAAATCGAGATTCAAGGCAAAGAAACTATAGACGTTATCTATCGACCTTTCTCAAAAGAAAAGATATTTCTATTCTGCATACATACATAATTCGATAATCTACTAATTATCACACCATAGTGGACACGGGCAGCCCTGCCACTAATTTTTAGGTCTCCACCACTGTCGCTGCTGCAATTGAAGAAGGAGAAAAATATTTATCATCATTTGGCACCGTATGTGAAAAATCTGCACAAAAATTCATGGCTCGAACTACAAGAGTGCAGAATGTAATTGCCTCTCCAGGACCTATTGGGGATTTTGACACTGAGTCCAATGCCGCCACTAACCATCCACAGCAAGAATTTATCCCTGCCACTCAACTAGCGGCACCGCAAGCGCAAGTGGGGACTTTGGCGGCTCAATTCCTGGATCGAAACATTGTGGCATCTCAACCGTCCCAGGCTCTTAGTCTTTCACCCGTAGGACCATTACGACCGAGGGCTCGCCTGGGTCCTAGTCTTCCATCGATAGGATCATCACCGCCAGGCGCTCTACCCTAGGCTCCTAATCTTCCACCAGTAGGACCGTCATCGATAGGTATTCCACCCCATGCTTCTAACTTTCTAACACTGAAAACACTACCAACAGTGGCTCCACCAATCGGGCTCTGGGTTCTTTGGCTCCATCATTTGCACTCCACATTCATTCATTGACGGCTAGGTCAAATCTACTATGGGGCAACCATCATGGTGGCTCCGCCTATTTTAGGTGAAACACCGGTGTTAGGCCTCGAGCAATGGTTAGAAGACATGATGGGTAGGAAAATAGCAGAGGTTATATCTAAGAAAAGTAGTAACCAACAATCTATGGTATTGGAATAAGATCATTTTGTCCCGTAGTGAGGATTGTTCCTTTACCACGAGACTTCGAATAGCAAAAGATGGAGAAGTATGATGGGTCCTTTGACCTTGTTGATCACCGTCACCCCAAATGCTATTATGTGCGAGTCTTCCCGCCAACACTTATGCAGGAGGCAAGAGGCGGGTGGCTACCTTCTCCCAAAATCCATCTGCATAATTGATGATTTTTTAAGCGCTTTCTTTGCATACTTTGCCGAGTAAGCGGGGTTAAAAAAGACGACTATTGGACTAATGCAATTGACCCAGGATAAAGACGAGCTATTGAAAGATTTCATTGCCCGGTACAATAAGGCCACTCTGGGATCAAGGATCTACAGATGTCTGCTGTAGTCACTGCCATGATGAGTAAAAATCAAAGTCGTCCTTTCAAGATGTCACTCTCCAAAAACCCGCCAGGATAAGTATGTGGATGCTAAGGAAGCATATTTAATTATCAAAGGCATGAAAGATCAAAAAGAGCCTGAGTCTAACAAAAGGTAAACTCATGATGAGCTCGAACCTCAATATTACAAAGACAAGCATAAAATGAACCATCTAAGGCGGATAATTGATGAGGGTACCAAGGAAGGATCGGGTTAGGCTGGGAAGTCCCAGTGCACCCATCGACCCGACACAGTGGCAACTTTTTATTTTACTACATTCTTTATTAAGTGTAAAACAAGGCGATCACCTCTGCCTAAAAAATCAAGGCGATGAGCATCTGTTATAAAAAAAAAGAGGTGAAGAGCCTCTATCTAAAAAAAAGGTGATGACCCACTTTGCAAATAAAATTAAAAATTAACAAAATATAAAAATAAAATAAAGGCAATGAACCTCATGTCTAAAAAACAAGGCGATGAGCCTCTGCTTAAAAATCAAGATGATTAGCCTCTGTCTGAAAAACAAGGCAATGAGTCTCTGTCTAAAAATAAAGGTGATGAGCTTCTGTTTAAAAACAAGACAATGAACCATAGTATAAAAACAGGGCGATGAGCCTCAATTTAAAATAAAGCAATGAACTTTAGTCAAAATAAGCAAAACTCCAATGGAACGGGAGTACAAAATGAAAGGAAAGACCTACGCCTAGAGCGGGCGCACGCCAACCCCATGACAAAGGGGCGGGCGCACCCTGCCTGTGGGCATTTGCCCGTCCCACCCACCAAGGAGCGGGCAACCTAAGGAGCATGCACATGCCCACCCCACCAAAAAGAGCGGGCGCATGCCTGTCCTGTCTCTCATCCTCCTCTAATTCACCCTATTCGTACATATTTTTACGAACTACTTCACCATCTTAATATTGATAGGGGCTATACGCACTTATAGCACACAACATACAAACAAATATTCTTCTCAATAGAAAATTGAAAAAGTTAGAAAAGTGCAATATGTTCTTTTGAATTTCCATTGAAGATAGTCTACAGAAAGTAGATGGCTTATGATGATAAAAATGATGACAGTTGTTTGTTATATGTTTATGCATCAATAGTGGCACGTCTTGACACGTCTGCCTCAACGATTCACCTGCCTCACCACCTCGTCCACCCTGATGGACTCATAACTCGCATCTGACCAGTGGATAGCAATAAACCAACTGTAGTTAGTTAGCTAAACAGGCGATACACAGAATGACAATTACCACTGACGATTGATAAGATGTAACGTCCCTCATTAACTCCTAGTAATGAGGGAGATGAATGGACACCTATTATTAAAGACTATCAAAGGGCGTAACTGCAGTCACCCCTATAAATATAGGCCAACCTCCTAGGTAAAACCAACTCTCGGATAATCTATATTGCTATTCGCATACATAATTTGACAATCTACTGATTATCACATTAGAGTGGACATGGGGGATAGAAGCTCCCCACTATTTTGCAAGTCTCCACCACTATTTCCACATTGCTCGGAGGAGGAGAAAAACGTTTATCATCACTAGAAGATACCAAGACTCTATCCATAAAGAGAATTTCGTGTGCAGAATTAAGATTGGCGCTCAAACACCGACTTTTGATGGTAGTGATACAAGCTTGAATTTTAGTCTTCGACAAGTTGCTCTAGCATCCAATTTCAATGCTCTTAGAGGCTCATGTTCTCTTCTTTTGGCCTTGACGACATAGAACATTTACTAAATGTGTGCTAGATGACACACGAAACTAGTTGAGGATCACGTAATGGATTAAATGCAAAGATACCAACATCAGTTAGCCTATGGAACATCTGGTTACATACAATCATAAAACTCTTCACTACTTTTGAAATTGAGATTCAAGGTAAAACCATAAACTTTCTCTATCAACCTTCCTCAGAAGAAAAGATTTGGATTTTGAGTTTGGAATGGTACATTTTGAGGAGTCCACAAAATCGTGCTAATTAAGTTATCAATATTTGTGACACTTGATGAACTTACTGAGAAAATAAAACTACATCGATCATTTTAATTTCAAATTTCAAATTTGTGTGCAGACGATATATTATTCATAAGAAACTCCACGTGCATGAAAATTTTTAAATAGAAAGTTAATAAATATGTCATTTTCTTATATAAAACTAGACATAAATAGGACAGTTAGGGTTGATGAACCAATTGAACAAGTCCACATCTAGGGTCAGTATCTAGTTTTTATAAAAATATTTGCATTGTTGTGTGAATGGACTAAAATGTACCAAAAGATTTTATTCGTAAGTTTGTAAAGTACATTTTACTAGGTGGAGCCAAGAGCAACGAGGAATGTGCACTTATGATTGAATCTACTTAAGATATACTCTAGTTGAAGGAAGTCAAATTGCAAGAATTTTTTTTTAATTTAAATAAAGCAAAAACCATTAATAATTGATTGAACAAACATTTGGTGAAAATTCAAGATTATGAAAGCATTACGACTTCGACTTACCTATATTTATCCATTTTAACCTTCAAATTCCCGTGTTTGACAGTATTATATCATATTGAAAAACAATGTTTTTTATTTATCTAACAATTACTCTCAAGTAAAGTTAGAACAATTTCTCCTTGTGAACTTCCTATATCTCTACGAAGATTGCAAACAAACAAAAATGCATTTAGAACAATGAACTTTTTGTAGCGATTATGTAAACTATAGCAGTATATTTATATTCTCTATCGAAATATGTGATAATTATTATTACTCGGTAATACCTATATTAGACTTCTCGAAAACAATATAAGTCACAAATCATTCCAATAGTGATCAAGCATTCAAAAGCATTAAACATAATAATAATTTTTCAACACCAATTACATACTTTGTTGAAAAATGATTCTAAAATGATATAAACATCATTTAACCTAGGCAACATTTGGTTACAAACAATCATAAGAATCTTCACTAATTTTGAAATCGAGATTCGAGGCAAAGAAACCACAGACTTTCTCCACCGACCTTCCTTAAAAGAACAGATTTGGATTTTGAGTTTGGAGGGTTACCTAGACAATTCATTTTGAGGAATCCGCAAAATCCTATATTTATAACATGCATTGATTAAGGTATCAGTAATTGTACTATCATTGATTATGTTTATTACTTCATTTCAATCTGCACGTTTCCATCATTAGTGATAGAGTTGTTTTGGCTGTAGTTCTTAATTAATATGTTGAAGAAACAACTTTTCACAAATTGCCTTTGGAAGTCAACAAGTAGAGATGGCAAAAATATCCGATCCGCCACAAACCCGATGGATACCCGATCTGAATAGAGCGAAAAATACCGATCCAGCGGGCGGTGGGGCGGATCGGGACGGATATCCGTGATCCGCCGCGGATCTCGGGGCGGATCGGATCGGGGTTGTCCTGATCCGCCCCGCCCCGAATTTAAAAAAAAAAAAGGATTAAAATATTGAATATATATTTTGTTTTATATGTGATTTGATTATTTATTTTATAGATAATTAAAATATTTTTTGAATAGAAAATTCATCACCTTCGACATATTGTAGACCTTGCACAAGGTGTAGTGAGGAAGAAATTGAGGAGGATGATGTTGTTTAAACTCTTATAGTATAGTAGTAAAGCTTATTTCAATATATTTTAAATTTTTTGAATGCCAAAAAAAAAATATGGATCTCCTACAATTATTGCGGGGCGGATTTGGACCGTGTCGATCCGCCCCGATCCGCCCCATTGCCATCACTATCAACAAGTCATGCATGATATGCATTGAGCGTGCAACTTCATTTATTATATTCTTTCCTTATTACTCATTGTCTATATTATAAAAATGATTTTTGATTTAATATATTTTTAAATTTTTAATTACAAATTTGTTTAAGTAGACCTTCATTTATAAAATAATTCCACATGCCTTTAAAATTGAGTATTAAATAGATATGTATATATATACTAGTTTTAAGCCCGTGCGTTGCACGTGTAGTAATTATAACATTGTAGAATTTAGGACAAATAAATGAATATTGTAGAATTTAGGACAAAATCCTACCAAAAAAAAGAGATCAAATTGGGCTTTCAACAAAATTTAAATGTTGGGGATGGTCAATGGCAAAAAATAAAAATTGTGGGTGAATTAGTTACAATCTATACAATCGTAAGAGGAAAAAAAATTATTGTCGAGTAAAATATATATATAAAAGAAATTTTTTCTGAAGTTCACACTCGACAAGAAAAAGATCTTGTCAAGTGAAAAAAATTAGAAATGGAAAAGCCCACCAAAAAAAAAAAAAAAAATTGCGTGAATAAAGAAACACAATCTATACAATCGTAAGAGGGGAAAAAAATTATTGTCGAGTAAAATATATATATAAAAGAAATTTTTTCTGAAGTTCAAACTCGACAAGAAAAAGATCTTGTCAAGTGAAAAAAATTAGAAATGGAAAAGCCCACCAAAAAAAAAAAAAAATTGCGTGAACAGTAACACAATCTATACACTGTAAGAGGGAAAAAAAATTTGTCGAGTAAAATATATATATAAAAGAAATTTTTTCTGAAGTTCACACTCGACAAGAAAAAGATCTTGCCAAGTGAAAAAAATTAGAAATGGAAAAGCCCACCAAAAAAAAAAAATTGCGTGAACAATAACACTTTGTTCACGCAATTTTATTTTTTTTTGGTCTGTGAACTTTTCCATTTCTAATTTTTTTCACAAATAATTTTATATGATATATATTTACTATAATATGTTATAATAAATGCTAGAATAAATAATTTTTGCATGTTATTACTTTGTCAAGCAACTCGACAAACTCATAATTGAGATTGTCGAGTTGCTCGATCAATTAGATGCGAAAAACAAATAACAAAAATTAACTTTAACAAATAATATTAAAAAAAGAAAAAAACAAAATAAATATTTGTACATGATCACTTTCTCAAGTAACTCGACAAACTCAAACTTCAGATTGCCGAGTTACTCGATCAATTACATACCACAAATCACAAACTAAAAAAACAAAATTTTTATTTATAACAAATTGATATTATAAAAATTTGATATTATAAAATTGATATTAAATTTTTTATAATTATTAATTATATAAAAATTATTATTGTAATAAAATTAATAAAATTATTATAATTACTACAACAAATTGATATAATTATTATAATAAATTTTATTTACACTAACTTCGAATAATGGATAAAATAAAATATCATATATTTGAATGATTTAATGTAATATATAATAATTTTATATGATATATATATATATATATATATATATATATATATATATATTACACTATAATATCTTATAATAAATGATAGAATAAAAATATTTATGCATGTGCTTACTTTATCAAGTAACTCGACAAATTCAAAATTGAGAATGACGTGTTGTTCGATCAATTAGATGGCAAAAAAAAAATAAAAAAATTAAATTTAATAAATAATATAAAAAATACAAAAAACACAAACAATATGCACATGATCACTTTTTTCAATTAACTCGACAAACTCAACATTGAGATTGCCGAGTTACTCGATCGATTATATGCTACAAATCACAAATTCAAAAAGCAAATGTTTTATTTATAATAAATTCATATTAAATTTTATTATAATCAGTAATTAAGTTAAAAATAATACAATTGTAAGAGGAAAAGAAAAAAAAGAAAAAAAAATTATTGTCGAGTAAAATATATATGTAAAAGAAAGTTTTCTTAAAGTTCACACTCGACAAGAAAAAAATCTTGTCAAGTGAAAAAAATTAGAAACTCTCAGGCTTCATAAATTGCATGTTCTTTGCAATAGAATTTCAAAAGAAAAGGAAAGACACTGTATATTGTGGTTATCGAGTTACTCGACAACCAACAAATTTCAACTATTATATTTAAACTTAATTAAAAATAATACAATTTATACACTGTAAGAGGAAAAGAAAAAAAAAAAAAAAAATTATTGTCGAGTAAAATATATATGTAAAAGAAATTTTTTCTGAAGTTCACACTCGACAAGAAAAAAATCTTGTCAAGTGAAAAAAATTAGAAATGGAAAAGCCCACCTAAAAAAAAAAAAAAATTGCGTGAACAGTAACTCGACAAAGTTTGTCGAGTTACTGTTCACAAAATGTTTTTTTTTTTTTTTTTTGGTATGTGGACTTTTTTCATTTCCTTCTTTTTATAATTTTTTTTCACTTGACAAGATTTTTTTTTCAAATGGCACATTTATGATTGAGTAAAGCAAGAGTAGTGTAGATTTGGGTATACACCATTGGTTATTTTAATTTTAGTTTATTGTTCACCCGAATTTAGCGTGCTCTATTTGGTACTATTGCACCGCCATTCTCTTATTTGTGTCGAGATCCGGACACCGTAATTTGGGAAGATCAGTATTCGTATGAAGCCTCAGATTTTGTCCTTCCAAAAACTCTTAAGCTCAAGAGCGCTTCATTTAGCTTGCAAAGAAATGGAAGTCGACTTTGTTCTTTGTCGTCTTCTTCGAAATGTTATGACGAGGTTTCTCGTGAAAGTTTGTGGGAGGTATGCCAAACAACATATTTGTCATAAATGGGTTCCCATAGAATATAGAGATTGTCTAAGAAACAAAATGTAGCAAAATAAGTGTGCTTGGATGAGATTGCTAAAAATGTTATGAAAGAAAACAACAAAATTCTACTTGAATAATAAATAAAGTTTAACAAATATGAAAGAAGACAAAAAAAAAAAAAAAAAAAAAAAAAAAATCAACAACATGTAAACATGTTTTCGAGTATTGTTGTTGAGTTAACGATATATATATATATATATATATATATATATATATATATATATATATATATATAAATTGTTATTATTATTATTATTGTAGTCGACAAATATTTAAATTTTTGTTGTATTTTTATTTTTTTCTTTAATTTTACAATTTTTTTCCGACAACGTTTTGTTTTTTCCGTGAATATACATATCATAAGATTGATGTTTTACTCGATCGAGAGAACTCATGCATCTAAAGTATCAATTTCATAACTTTGAGTTTACAAATGAGAGATCAAGTGAAAATGTAATTGTGAAGTTTGTATTCACATCAGAACTCCCCAATGTTCTTGAAATGGGAAAGCCATCACAAACGAACACTCAAAAAAAGTGCGCAGAAGATAGCAAGAGATTTCACATATTCTTCAGAAATTTGAATTTGAGCCTCTTGAAGATAACATTCTGAATGCCCCAGTTCATGGACAATATAATTAATGGAAAAATGAAATGTTTAGAATAGGAAAACCAGAAGCAATTCGTCAATCATACAATCAAATAGGTAAGTCACCTCAAAAAAAATTTCACAGCCAACCACTTTAGTAACAACAAGACGAGAAAGCATTCAGTTATTGCCTCACATCCCAATACCACCACTACAAAGGAGAACCACAATGATCATTTTGCTGTACTGAATCCTCCAATATCAAAATGTCCAAAGAAATGTGGTGGCTTTGTCAAACCCATTCCACAAGTTCAAGATTTCACCACCATTGATTAAAAAAAAAAAAAACAAATGCATTTGAAATCCATAAAGAAGTTTAAAAAATGCATATGTTAGTATAATGCCTGAACTTGGCTAGTGTCAATAACAAAAAGACTTCAATAGAAGACCACATATCGAGTTGATGGAGACACTATCTCTATGAAAATTAAAGCTTCTTGGAGTCTAGTCTATCTAAATGACAGAAAGCGATAGACATTGTTCATGTATCATATCAACGATTGGTAAACGAGCCTAATTTGGCAAGATGCACACATTTGCACGCACATCTTTATGGCCAACAATCTCAGTGACAAGAAAAGTGGAAAGCATGATCTTTCGGATGATAATTTCACCAAATTGAACCCTCCTATATCAAAACGTAAAAAGAAACCAGGTGGTTTTGTCCAACTTATCAACAAACAAGAGATTTCAACAACATCAATAAAAAGGAAAATTGCATTTCGATCAATAAAGAAAGTGACTAAAATGTATCAGTTAGTATAACGCGGGAAGTTGGCTCTTTGTCAATCACAAAAAAAACCTTAAATAGATAATCAATCATGAACCGAAAGTTAATAGATACATTACAATGTGAATTAAAGCTTCTTGGGAGTCTAGATTGTTCATGTTTCATATCAAGGATGATGGAAACAAGCCTAATATGGCAAGATGCACACATCTTTATGTTCATCTCTGCTTAAGGAAAATCATCAAACACATACTATACCACATACCGTGTAGCAGTGACGAAGAAGAAGTGGTAAGAATTTTTAACCTTATAAGTTGAAATCGCACTACAAGGAAGCACCCAAATCGACAAACAAAGGCCAAAATTTCAGCTAGATTGACCATAATTATCGTCGAGCATTTTGACATTTTTTTAACATTGTCGAGCTGCTCGACAATGTAGTATTGTCGAGCAGCTCGACAATAATGATTGTCGAGTTAGCTCTTGTCGAGCAGCTCGACAATAATGATTGTTGAGTTAGCTCGACAACTATTGAGAAAGCCGAAGAACACTGTGCAATTTGTCCAGTTATGATACTCAGTCTCTTATTTCTGATATAAATTCATGTTCTTCAATATCATCTTGCAAAACAATTCATACCTGTATATTCAAATCATTGAATTACGAAGATGGATTCATTGGTGACGTTTTGGTTTCTTTGTATACAAAACTGGGTTTCTTTGAGTACGCATGGAATTTGTTTGATGAAATGCCAAAGAAGGTCTTGATTTCGAAGAATTCTTTGATTTCTGATTTTTTGCGGAAAGGGGAATTGAATTTTTGCTTAAATTCATTCCATAGAATGAGATTCGAAATGGGGTTGGAACCAAATGAAGTGAGTTTAATTTCTAATGTTTCAGCTCGTATTGAAATGGCTGCCTTTTTTGAAGGGAAAATATAGACATAGCAAGGCGATTATTTGATGCCATACCAAAGCCAAATTTAGTTTCTTGGAACTCAATTATGATGTGTTTAGTTCAAAATGTCGGTGTACAATGAAGCATTGGAAGTTTTTAAAGTAATGAGAAGGATTGATATTAAAATTGTCGAGTTTGTTCGACAACAATGAAATATTTTTATTTTAAAAATTGAGCAAAATTAATTTTATTTGTGTCAATTTACCAAAAATAATTAAGTTAACATTGTTCTTCTTGATAGGTATTTATGATTCTTAAATCCCGTATCTGTTGTCTCCTTATTTTTGTCTCCAGATGGGGACTGTATTTTAGATTTTGCTAAGAGCTTTGAAGATGAAGAGGGGGATTGTATTTCAGATTTGAAAAATAACCTTGATTTTCAAATTAACATGAGCAAATCTAACTTTTGTTAGACAAGTATTTTTGTTTACAAAACAATTTGTTTGAGGTACTTGGAGAATTCTTTTGGTGGATGGAAAACTCAAGATAACATATGTTAATTTTTTCATATTCATTAATGATATTGTCTCATATTATATATATATATAATGCATAATGATAGATTGAGTTCAATTTTGTCTTAAACTGGTCGAAATACTCCTTCATCTAAGTTTAGGTTTGGGTTAAGGGTAAAACTTAAATTGCAATTACCAATGAAATACTCCTTCATCAAAGGACTTATAATTAATAAAGTTAAAAAAATTAAAAATTAAAAGAAGTTCCAAATGGGCTAATTTTGATTGTAGGGGAAGGGGTGGGTGTTTGTCAAGTAACTCGACAAACACCCACATATATTAAAAAAAAAAAAAAAGTAAAAAATAGGCTTGAAGCCCAATATGATTGTAGGGGGTGGGGTGGGTGTTTGTCAAGTAACTCGACAAACACCCAAATACATTAAAAAAAAAAAAGTAAAAATGTTCTTGAAGCCCATTATGATTGTATCTATTTGGGTGTGTGTTTGTCGAGCAATTCGACAAACACATACCCAAATATTAACAAAATAATAATAATAATTTCAAAAAGTGAAAATGGGCTATTTTGAATGTTGGGGGAGTGTAAAATTTGAGAAAGATCAAAGTGGTCCCATTTTGATTGTTGGCTCGACATACACACATAAAAAAAAAATAATAATAAAAAAAAATTAATGCTCGACATTTTTTAAATACATAAATATAATTTCTCAGTTATTTATTTATTTTTTGTCGAGCTACGATTAAAAAACTGTCAAGTTATATAACAAACTTTTTAAATTTTTTTTAGAGTTACTCAACAAAACCAAAGCCAAATTTTACGGAAAAAAAAAATCATAGTCAACAAAAGCTGATTTCTTAAAAATTTAATGCAAATTTGTAGGACAAAAGGGTGAGATTGGAATGACCAATGCAAAAAAAAAAAGGTTGGGGATAGATTAGTTACAATTTTGAAAGATAGGGACAAAAAACGACAATTTCAAAAAATAATGAAAAGATGTCAAATTCAAATTGGACTTTGTCGAGTACAAAGTCCAAAAAAAGAAAAAAAAAATCTATAAACTCGACAAAACAAAGAAAAAATGAAAAATTGGAAAAATTGGGCTTTGTCGAGTAACTCAACAAAAACTCAAAAAAGGGGGAAAAAATTTCCTTTGTAGAGTAACACGACAAAAAAAAAAAAAAAAAAAGTGAAAAATTGTCAAATTGGACTTTGTTGACTAACTCAACCAAATTATTTTTTTAATAAATTATTGTTGAGTAACTTGACAAACCAAATGCATTAATTTTATTATAAAAAAAAATTTGTCGAGTAACTTGACAAAAACCCAAAAAAAGAAGGAAAAAATTTTCTTAACTCGAAACCCCCCACAAAAAAGAAAAAATAATGGTCAAATTGGGCTTTCAACAAAATTTAAATGTTGGGGATGGTCAATGGCATAAAAATAAAAATTATGAGTAAATTAGTTACAAATTTAAAAAGTTGGGACCAAAAGTGCAAATTACAAAAAAAAAAAAAATCAAATTCAAATTGGGCTTTGTTGAGTAACTCGACAAAGCCCAAAAAAAAGAAAAACAAAATGAAAAAACTCGACCAAAAAAAAAAAGTGACTCGACAAAGTGTAATAGGTTTGTAAAACTCTAAACTTGAGGGAATTTTTGTAACACATTCAGAGCATAAACTATTTGTTTATAGATTTGTAATTAGTTGAATCTTGTAATAGATTTGTCGACAAATATTTTTGTAATAGATTTGTAAAACTCTGTACTCGACAAAGCCCAAAACAAGGAGGAAAAAAATAATGAAAAAACTCGACAAAAAAAAAATTGAAAAATGAAAACAAATACGTTTTCATTTATATAAGTGACTCGATAAAGTTTCTTTAAAGCTAAGAGTTTACATTGTCCAACTTAAAAATCTGTTGCACTTTATATATTAAGTATTTTTACATAATTCCAGTTGGAGACGATATCCCTATGGGTTACCTAACCATTGGCTTTGGTTTCACATAAGTTTATGTTATATAATTGAAGTTATGGATAATTTTGTAAAATGCGACAGCATGAATTCGAGAAACTGCCTAGGATGTTTCGGTAAGTATTTTAGTATGCGAAACATGCCTTGGGACAATAAAATTTTGATATGTGGTAGCTACATGAGTATTCTATGTTCCTGAAAATTTCATATTGTTGGGTGATCGCTTTCTATGTCAAAGAAATTTTTGTTACTCAATGACCGGGTGAAGAAATATGATTGAGCCTACTTTGGAATTAGTAAATGGAGTAACAAAAATTCTTTGAAATAGAAAACGATCACCGAACAATATGAAATTTTAGGAACATAGAATACTCATGTAGCTACCACATATCAAAATTTGATTGTCCGACGGCATGTTTCGGCTTACTAAAATGCTCACCGAAACATCCTATGCAGTTTCTTGGACTCATGCTGTCGAAGTTTACAAAATTGTCCATAACTTAAGTTATATAACATGAAATTATGTGAAACCAAAGCCAATGGTTAGGTGACCCATATGGATATCGTTTCCAACTGGAATTATGTAAAAATACTTAATATATAAGGTACAACAGATTTTTGAGTTGGACAACAGAAACTGCAGTTTAGAGAAACATGAAGTTTAGCAAAACCCAATCTTTTCATTTTTTCATTTTATTTTTGTTTTGTCGAGTTTTTTCATTTTTTTTCTCCTTTAAACTATTTAATAACAATTTGTCCACAATTTTTTAAAATATATTTTAAACTATCAACAAAGTTAATACAATTTGATAGTTTTAAATTGTCAAGAACACTTTGGTATAATATGTTTCCTTCTTGTTGGTTTAGTCGAGTTTGTCGAGTTACTCGACTAAACCAAAGCCAAATATAAAAAAAACAAAATTAAAAAATGGCCATTGGACTTTCTAAGTTTAAAAGAATCTTGGCTTTTGATTTTGTCAATTACTCGACAAAACCAAAGCCAAATCTAAAAAAAAAGGTCAATTAAAAAATTGCGCTTACAATGTCAAAATGGTGTCGTATTGGACGAAAAAAACTAAAGTGAAAAAATCTAAGACCCAGTAATGTTATATATACTCAAAAAAAAAAAAAGACAAAAGCCCACGTCTAACCACTCGACAAAACTATATAAAAAAATAATTTCAAAAGTAATGATGTCGATGGCGTGAACAGTTAATTCCTAATTCACTATTTTTTTTTGGTTAAAAAAAATTGATTCTTAAACATATACAGCATTTATTTAGAATAATCTGTAAAAAAAAGATATGAAAATATAAAAATTTATCTAATAATTCAAAGATAAATTGAATTAAAATCGAAAAAAAAAGTAAAGTCAAAATGGGCTAAAACCCATTTTGATTGATATAGTGTGTGTTTGTTTGTTTAACTCGACAAACACACCCAAAGTATTAAAATATATATATATATATATAAAGAAGTCAAACATTGCGGCTTAAAGGATTAATCTAATATAAAAAAAAAAAGTCTCAAAATTGATGTCGAGTCGAGCAACTCGACAAAATTATTTTTTAATAAATTTTTTGGTCATGACAAATTGGCAAGCTACTCGGAAAAAAATTGTCGAGTTACTCAACTACTATTACTCGACAAACCTTACTTGACAAAAATTTTTTTTTTTTTAATTTTTTTTTTATCATGATAGATTGTCGAACTACTAGAAAAAAAAATATATTTCAAAATTTGGGACAAATAAATGAATATTAATTTTAAGTAAAACTGCTTACGCCATTTATTTAAAAATTGTCAAATTAGACTTTGTTGAGTAACTCGACAAAATGATATTAAGAATTAATCTTATTTAAAAAAAAGTTTGTCGAGTAACGCCGACAAAAACCCAAAAAAAGAAAAAAACATTCCAAAATAAAAAACATATTTAGAAAAATTAAAAAAAATGTTGTCCAGTAAAATAAAATATTTACAATTTTATTTTATTTTGTTGTTATTAGTTTTTATTTTGTTTATTTAAAGAGGAGGACAAAACAAAATTCAAAGGCCGGGATGGTCAATGCTATAAAAAAGATTATGGGTAAATTTGTTATAAATTAAAAGGTTGTGGACCAAAAGTGCAAATTATCAAAAAAAATGAGCTAAAAGCCCACACAACTAAATATATATATATATATATATTTCAAATGACTTTGTCGAGTAACTCGACAAAGTCAAAAAAAAAAAAAAACTCAAAACTTCACTTGGTCATCGATTAACAAAAATTTCTTTGACATAGAAAACGATCATCGAAGAATATGAAATTTCCAGGGAACATAGAATACTCATTTATCTACCACATATCAAAATTTGATAGTCCGACGGCATGTTTCGGCTTACTAAAATGCTCACCGAAACATCCTAGGTGGTTTCTTGGATTCATGCTGTCACAGTTTACAAAATTGTCCATAACTTGAGGTATATAACATGAAATTATGTGAAACTAAAGCCAATGGTTAGGTAACCCATAGGGCTATCGTTTCCAACTGGAATTATGTAAAAATACTTAATATATAAGGTGCAACAGATTTTTGAGTTGGAAAACAGAAACTACAGCTTAGAGAAACATGAAGTTTAGCAAAACCTTTCAAGTTTACATCATTAACGTGTAATCAAAACATGAGAATCCACTAAAACTACCACAAAACCAAGGTCCACAAAATTTTAAGAAGATAATTACACTACTTAAAGTTTTTGATTGGTTTAAAATTGCGATTCCGGCACGTCGACGGCACGAATCCGAAAAAAGCATAGGAGGTTTCGGTGAGCATTTTAGTATGCCTAAACATGCCGTCGGACTACCAATTTTTGATATGTGGTAGCTACCTGAGTATTCTATATCCCTGAAAAATTTCGTATTGTTTGGTGATCGTTTTCTATGTCAAAATTTTTGTTACTCCATGACCGGTGAAGAAATATTTCAAAATAAGGCGGTGTTACAAAAATTTCTTCACCCAGTCATGGAGTAACAAAAATTTCTTTGACATAGAAAGCGATCACCGAAAAAATATGAAATTTTCAGAGAACATAGAATACTCATTTATCTACCACATATCAAAATTTGATAGTCCGACGGCATGTTTCGACTTACCAAAATGCTCACCGAAACATCCTAGGCGCTTCTCAGATTCATGCGATTGCAGTTTACAAAATTATCCATAACTTGAGTTATATAACATGAAATTATGTGAAACCAAAGCAAATGGTTAGGTAACCCATAGTGGTATCATCTCCAACTAGAATTATATAAAAATACTTAATATATAAGGTGCAGCAGATTTTTGAGTTGGACAATAGAAAATGCGACTTAGAGAAACATGAAGTTTAGCAAAACCTTTCAAGTTCACATCATTAAAGTGTAATCAAAACATGGGATTCCATTAAAACTACCACAAAACCAAGGCCCACAAAAGTTTAAGAAGATATTTGCACTACTTAAAGTTTTTTGATTGGTTTATAATAGTGATTTCGGCACGTCGACGGCATGAATCCGAAAAACTGCCTAGGAGGTTTCGGTGAGCATTTTAGTATGCCTAAAGATGCCGTCGGACTACCAATTTTTGATATGTGGTACCTACCTTAGTATTATGTCCCCTGAAAATTTTGTATTGTTCAGTGATCGTTTTCTATGTCAAAGAATTTTTTGTTACTCAATGACCGGGTGAAGAAATATGATTGAGCCTACTGGAATTAGTAAATGGAGTAACAAAAAATTCTTTGAAATAGAAAACGATCACCGAACAATATGAAATTTTTGGGGAACATAGAATACTCATGTAGCTACCACATATCAAAATTTGATTGTCCGAAGGCATGCTTCGGCTTACTAAAATGCTCACCGAAACATCCTAGGCAGTTTCTCGGACTCATGCTGTCGAAGTTTACAAAATTGTCCATAACTTGAGTTATATAACATGAAATTATGTGAAACCAAAGCCAATGGTTAGGTAACCCATAGTGGTATCGTCTCCAACTGGAATTATGTAAAAATACTTAATATATAAGGTGCAGCAGATTTTTGAGTTGGACAATAGAAAATGCAGCTTAGAGAAACATGAAGTTTAGCAAAACCTTTCAAGTTCACATCATTAAAGTGTAATCAAAACATGGGATTCCATTAAAACTACCAAAAAACCAAGGCCCACAAAAGTTTAATAAGATATTTACACTACTTAAAGTTTTTTGATTTGTTTATAATAGCGATTCCGGCACGTCGACGGCATGAATCCAAAAAACTGCCTAGGAGTTTTCGGTGAGCATTTTAGTATGCCTAAACATGCAGTCGGACTACCAATTTTTGATATGTGGTACCTACCTGAGTATTATGTCCCCTGAAAATTTTGTATTGTTCAGTGATCATTTTCTATGTCAAAGAATTTTTGTTACTCAATGACCGGGTGAAGAAATATGATTGAGCCTCTTTGGAATTAGTAAATGGAGTAACAAAAATTCTTTGAAATAGAAAACGATCACCGAACAATATGAAATTTTGGAGAACATAGAATACTCATGTAGCTACCACATATCAAAATTTGATTGTTCGACGGCATGTTTCGACTTACTAAAATGCTCACCAAACATCCTAGGCGCTTTCTCGGACTCATGCTTTGTCGAAGTTACAAAATTATCCATAACTTGAGTTATATAACATGAAATTATGTGAAACCAAAGCCAATGGTTAGGTAACCCATAGTGGTATCGTCTCCAACTAGAATTATATAAAAATATTTAATATATAAGGTGCAGCAGATTTTTGAGTTGGACAATAGAAAATGCAGCTTAAAGAAACATGAAGTTTAGCAAAACCTTTCAAGTTCACATCATTAAAGTGTAATCATAACATGTGATTCCATTAAAACTACCACAAAACCAAGGCCCACAAAAGTTAAGAAGATATTTACACTACTTAAAGTTTTTTGATTGGTTTATAATAGCGATTCCGCACTTGACGACATGAATCCGAAAACCCGCCTAGGAGGTTTCGGTGAGCATTTTAGTATGCCTAAACATGCCGTCGGACTACCAATTTTGATATGTGGTACCTACCTGAGTATTATGTCCACTTTGAAAAATTTGTATTGTTCGATGATCGTTTTCTATGTCAAAGAATTTTTGTTACTCCATGACCGGTGAAGAAAATTTTCAAAATAAGGGCGATGTTATTAAAATTTCTTCACCCGCTCATGGAGTAATGTAAATTTTTGACGTGAAAACAATCACCAAAAATATGAAATTTTCTGGGAACATAGAATACTCAATTCGCTACCACATATCAAAATTTGATTGTCCGACGGCATGTTTCGACTTACTAAAATGCTCATCAAAACATCCTAGGTAGTTTCTCGGATTCATCTTGATCGCAGTTGCAAAATTATCCATAACTTGAGTTATATAATATGAAATTATGTGAAACCAAAGCCAATGGTTAGGTAACCCATAGGGATATCGTCTCCAACTGGAATTATGTAAAAATACTTAATATATAAGGTGCAGCAGATTTTTGAGTTAGACAACAGAAAATGCAGCTTAGAGAAACATGAAGTTCAGCAAAACCTTTCAAGTTCACACCATTAACGTATAACCAAAAGATAGGAATTCACCTTTACCAACACTTGGTCCTCTGAACTTCGAACTTCTCTTTGGGAATACTACAATAAATCTTGGTTATCTTGATAGCGTTGAAATATCTTTATTTATGTGAATTTCAGATATAGAAATCTCTGTGTCATACCATAATAAGTTGGATATGTTGTTGGTCATTTCTTTGACTTCTTCATCTTTTATTTTATTTTATAGGACAAAAGGGTGAGATTTGCCACATAAAAGAAGAAAAAAAAAGGAAGGACAAGTCAAAAATACAACTAAACATTCAAAAAAAAAAGTCAACAAAAGCTGATTTGTTAATAATTTAATGAAATTTTGTGGAAAAAAAAGTGTGAGATTAGGACAAAATTAGAATAATAAAATACCAAAACTACGTCGTATTGGTGAAGGGTAAATAGTAAGCAATTGATAGACACTTATATTATAGTAAGGATATATATATATATATATATATATATATATATATATATATATATATAGAGGGGGGTGAAGAGAGACTCGACCCTTTGGCGTGAAGGGTCTTTCTCAAGGTTAGGATCTTGAGAGTTGGCAGGGTTAGCAGTGTCTTGTTTAATCTGCTTAATGCGGAAGTCTAAATCGTCTAGTATTTCTTTAATTTTTAAATAATAATCTAAAAATTGACTGTCTTGTTCTATTGCTCCTTCTGTTATAATTTTATCTAATTCTGAAACTTTTCTTTCTAAAGTATTAAAATCTTTATCTTGTAAAATAATTTGTTCTTCTAATAAAGATGAGTCTAATTGTGGCAATTCTCTAAAGATTCTATCTAAAATCTTATATCTTTGTTCTAAACTCTTTTTTGTTCTTTCTAATTCACTACCTATTGTTTACGATAGATAAATAAAATTACGAATAAGGTCCGAAGATAATTTTATCTTTTGTTCTACTTCTTTTGTTCCTGATGTAGATGCTTTGTCTGATGAGTTCATAAAATTTTTGTTTTTCAAAATTTTGTAATATCCTACTCGGTACTTCCCTTTTCATAAATTCTTTTGAATGTTCTTAACAAATCTCTTTTTTTTTTTTTTTAACGGAAATATAAATACCAAAAACAAATATCACCACCTAAGACATGTTAACTTGAACCTGATTCTTTTCATTAAGGTTACCACTGGCACTCCCTTAATAAATTCCTAAATCAATTGATTCCCTTTCCCCAACATCTAAAGGACATCTAAGGCTCACTCCGGCCTACAATCCTTACTCATTTGGGTCACTCAGGATTAATTTAGAAACAGTATGGCTTCTAAAAATCAAGTTATGCTTTTATAACATGCATAGGATGAAATGAATGATACAACAAATATCAACAAAACATTCCAACAAAATGTTAAATATAACTTCATAAAAAATTACATAATGTAAACATTTTTTGGAGATCTGCTAATACATAAAAGAAATTACTACTAAGGATTTCCCTTTCAGAAAATCCCGAAATCTAATGAAAAACTAAATTACAAACTTCAAAATAAATTATACCTGATTACAAGCTTTCTACACTTTTGGATTGAGAATTTTCTTATACAAGAGGGTTTTTGAGAGAAGCAAGGGTTTTTGAAGTGTTGAACTGATTCACCGATGCTTCTTTCAAATGAAAACTTCCCCTTATATAATAAAATTCTTGGGAGCAAAACAACAGTCTAAAGTAAATCTGAAAAGTAAATTTCTACGTGTCCTAACTTCTCATCTTTTCTTACATTTGAAATTGGCACGCGTTTCACCGAGAAACATCTGGCCAAAAGTTTACATCTTCAAAAGCAAAATCTTGGTAGAATCTTCATTTTTTCAAAAGGTCTACAAGATCGGCTTTTTTTTCAAAAGGTGAACGATGAATCGCTTTTTGTCTTTTTCTCGCTTGTCGAGAATCTTCAAAAGGAAACGTCTTTCTTGAATTTTGGCGAGTCTCAAAATTTCAAACTTCTTCTGTTGGATGAAATTTTTCAAAAGATAAACAATCTGTCGACAATCTGCAAAATCTTTTTCAAATTCTAAACAGCTTCTTCTTTGTCTTTTACGTAGAGTCGTCTGTCTTCTTCTGAAAGATTTTTTCTGAATGATTTCAAAATAAAAGTAGCTACGGCATCTTGGCATGATTTTCAAAAAGTAAACAGTTCTTCGAAAAATCTTCTAACTGAAAAGGAATCTTTTTTGTCTTCTTTTGCAAAATTTCTGTCACAACTTTGTTCTAAGTACCAAGATTGTGCTCTGCTGTAGGGGAAAAGGACATTCCCGAATCTGAATTATCACAACCCAGTCTTTCATCTTCTCCTCTGAAATTACTGTCTTCTGAATTTTCAGATTTTTCTGGTTCTGGATTTGTACATAGAATCTCTTTTCCTTTGTTATTTTCTTTCTTTGTAATAACCTTTTCTAATGCTCTTTCAATTTTTTCTTCAAGATTCTTTTCTTCTTTCTTTTTACTTTTATTTCTTTTTGCAACAATTCTTCTTTTAAAACTTTCTCATTTTTCTGGTATCTCTCAATTTGGGAAAGAAGTCTTTCAATGAAATGAAACTATCATTTGGGTCTTGACTATCTTGGAGAATTTCTTTACTTTTGGAAATCTGAGTATTTTGGGCTTCTGAACATTGGGCTTCTGAATTTTGAATTTGAGATAAATGTTCTGGGCTTTTTGAGTAATCTACTAAAATGTCAAATTTGCCACTGGGCTGGCCAAGAGTATCCCAGATTGGATTCTTTACTAAATCTGTAGGGAAATCAACAGTTCCCTGAGTCTGTTGAACTTTGGGCAAGTCCATAGCCATTAACGGGTTTGATGAGTCTTTACCGGTTATCGTTTGAACCGGACTAGCTACTGACTTAATTGGCTCAGTAGTACCTTTTGGATAGATCATCTTCAAGTTCATAACTTCTTTTTCTAATGAAGCAATTTTCTTTTGTAAAGAAATTCTTTCTAAAATTAATGCTTCATTTGATTCATTTAAAATCTTAAAATTCTTTTGCATACACTCACAATGAGTGCAAAAAATCTTTTTGTCTTTACTTGGAGAGAAATCTAATGGTGCATCTTGAAAATTTCTTAATGATGGAGAAACAAAGAAATTTAAACCAATGAGATGTCTTGCACAATCTAAGGCTTCTTGAAAACTCGTAAAACCTTTGTAAAGAGGGTCTTTAAAATTATTAATGTTTTCAACTACTTCTACCCAGATATGGAAAATTCCTGGAGTCTTTCCTTTGATGACTACATAAAATTTAAACTTATTTTTATTCTGATTAAAGAATTCTGATAATGCATTCATGCATGCAAGGAAATATTTCTGGTCTTTTGGATTTTTGTTATAAGAAATCCATAAATTGTCTAAAATGCATTTTTCTTCTTTAGATAAAGAAATATGTGGTAAAACTTTAAAAGAAATATTACTCTAAGGAAAACAAATAAGTTCTTGATTACCAAATCTAAGCTTGTCTTGGTAAAATAGTCTGTTCTGGCTATTTGGAGTCTGAAGTAAAGCTGTAGAAGCTAAAGAATTCCCAGGGGGAATTCCTGGTCTTAATGGCGGTCTGGACATCTGTAAAGGAATACAAAACAGTTAGATCAAAAATCTTTAGTAGTAATCATCCTACTTAAAATGTCTGCTGCTTTGTTGTCTACTCCTTTAATATGTTCAAAATCTATATTAATACCTGTGTTTGTAATTCTATCTACAAAATTTAGCCATCTTCTTCTACTGCTTTTCTTAGAGTCTAATTTAAGCTTATTGTAAAATGAAACAATAGCTGCGCAATCAGTTCTAATTAAAATTTCTTTTTTAGAAACAATAAATAACTCAAAGCTATCTAAGGCATAATTAATTGCTAAAAGTTCACAAGTCAATACTACTTAAATTGCCTTTTTCCTTATAGCTACCACTATTATATCTACAAATTCTTTACGTAGTCTTGTCTCGCAGATATTTATTTGGCTTACATAGAAGGATAGCTCCCCATCCTAAAATGCTACCGCCTCTGCTTTCTAAAATTAAGAAATCGTGTCTAATGGCATTGCTAATTACAGCGGACTTTTAATTCTATTTTAATTTCTGAACTAATTTAACATCTTCTAAATTAAAATGTCTTTGACCCATAGGAGAAGTCTTAGAATATAAGGGTCCCGCAATTTTCCTAAATCTTTGATAAAGGGCCTAGCATAATTAACTAATCCTAAAAATTTACGAATTTGCTTTAAGTCTTCTAACTTGTCTCGGAAACTCTAAAGCTTTACGTGCTATATCTGCGGTTGTAAGGAAATCTTTCCTTGTCCTATATTAACTCCTAGGAAATCTATATATTCCTTAAAAGGACCATCTTTTTCTTACTAATTATTAATCCGTGATTAATAAATTACGAAAAAATGATCCGCAAGTGACCTCTATGTTCTCTCCTATTTTTCTTTTGAATACTAAGATATCATCTATGTATGTTACTACAAATTTACTATGCTTATTAAATATACTATCCATCTTTCTTTGAAAAATACCTGGTGCGTTCTTCAAACCAAATGGCATGACTAGCCATTCAAAGTGTCCTTCTGGACATGTGAAGGCTGTCCATTCTATACTATCGGGATGCATCTTAACTTGCCAAATCGACTTAAGATCAAACTTACTAAAAATCTTACAATTCTGAATTCTATTAATAAGAACAGTCTTGTCTGGTAATTTATAAGCATCATCTATGGTATTATCATTAAGTCTTTTATAATTAAATACCATTCTACTTTTACCTCTTACTATCTCTGAATGTTTTCTAACAATGAATGCAATGATCTATGAGGACCGGTCGATTTTACGATTACTCCTAACTTAAGTAAATCTTGTGTATGCATCTTAAAGTCTTCAAGATCTAAATTTGTTGCTTCTATATTTTTACATCTAATTATGTATTACGGGTTCTTAATCTTTAACTCACAAGTTACCTTGTCTTTTCCCCCCAAGATGTTAAGAACATTCTCTCCTAAAATTTCCATTTTTTCTAACTTAGATATTAAACCTTCTATCTTGTTGTTACATTACTAGAGTATAATAAATCTTTTCATTATCTAATAAGTCTATTGGATCAAAATCGAGAATCTTCTAAATTATTGAATTCATTTTCTAATTGCCTTCTTACGGATTTTGATTTTCTACTAATTGACATTCTATTTCTACTTTACGAGGACATTCTTTCTTACTACTACTACCACCACGCTTCTCCCGAGCACTCGATGGAAAATAAATAGTGCATGTAGGGCTGAATAATGTATGTTTACGAAAATGTATAAAGTCTTTTGTAATTGTTACACTACCATTGTCTTTTAATAAAAAACTTAATCCTAAGATAAATTCTGATTCTTTAAGATTTAATGGTCTTACCCATGTAGAATCTCTAGGTAAAGTATATTCTATACTTAATCCACAATTAGTCTCAAAACTAATCTTACTATTTGGTCTTAATAAATTTGTATAAGTATAATGTTTTCCGTCCATTTGTTGGGCTTCAATTGGACTTTTAGCTTTTACTAAATATTTATCTGGAATTAATTTTTTATTAATTATACAACTACTACAACCAGAGTCTATTAGTCCTAAACATTTTATAACATAATCTCCTATTCTAATCTGGCATTTAACTTTAATACTCTTAAGCTTTTCTGAATTACATACTATCTGAACTAATTCTGGATTTTCTGGAATTGATTCTTCTATCATTATTGCTTTACCTTTATTATTAGATTCTAGAATTTCTAATCTCTGAACTAATAATTTCTGCATGTCTTCAATATTTTCAATTCTTCTTCTAAGAATTCTAATTTCTGAAATCTCAATTTGTTCTGTTGGCTTAATGTCTTCTTTTTCTATTAACTTGTTTACTTCTAAGCATTTAATACAAGCTTCTTTATAACATTCTAAACACTTAGCTCTAAGCTTTCTAGCTGGATACCAATTACATAAAAAACATGTTGTACTATCAGCACCTGTTCTTTTTAACCAATTATGATTACATTCATCTAATGAAGTTTGTACGAAATTTAAGTCTTCTTCAGATTCTGAATCTTCACTAATTTTAAAATTTGAGAATTCTTCTAATACTTCGTAATCTGAATCTTCTTGAATTTCTATACTATCTTCTATAGACATAATACTGTAAATAGATTCATTGTCTGAAATATATTCATCTAATTGAATAAGATCTTCATTAGTACATTCTACTAATGTGCTCTTCTTATCATAACTATTGAGTCTTTTTGGACATGTTCTTGCTAAATGTTCATTGCTATTGCAAACAAAACAACTAAGCTTATTCTTATAAGTTACATACGGTTTAAACTTTCTAACATGTTTATTCTCATCTAGATAAGGTTTTCTCTTATTAGATTTTCTAAGAAAGTATCTTTTCTTAAAGGTCTTCTTTTACCTTTTTATCCTTTCTATATTTTTTCTTTATGGGCTTTGAGGCACCATAAGTCCGAGGAGTAAAAATATCTTTACAAAACTTATAGTCTGTCTTTTTAAGTTGTTTAATAATATATATATATATATATATATATATATTTATAAATTGCCTCGTCCACTTATAATTTTATATTTCAAAATTTTCATAAATAAATTCTACTTGCATGGAAATTTTTTAAGTTGAATGTTAAATAAATATGTTATTTTCTTGTATTCAACAAGACATAAATCTGGTTGTTAGACTTGATCAACATGATTAATCATCTCTCATTAGTATTTATTTAGCTGGTTGTTTGACTAGATCTATAATTGTACCAAACAAGTTTGTCTAAGTTTCCAAAGTACGTCATTATACGAGGTGGAGCCAAAAATAACGAAGAATGTGCACTTATGATTGAATCTACTTAATGTATACTCTAGTTGAAGCAAATTAAATTGTATGAAATTATTTTAATTAAAATTATATATATAAAAGCAATTAAAAATTGGGGAAAACTCAAGATTATGAAGACACTACGATTTCGATATTATGATTGCCATTATTAATTCATATTAAAAATCAATGTTTCTAATTCATCTACCAATATCTCTCAAGTAGAGTTTGAACTATTTCTAATGTGTAACTCCTATAACTCTACGAAGATAGAGAACAAACAAAAATGCATTTAGAACATTGAACATTAATTCTTTAGCGATTGCGTAGATCATAGCACTATATCTATATCCTTTATTAGAATCTACGATAATTATTATTATGTGCTAAAACCTATAGTCGATTGGAAGAGAAAATTTAAGACATCCCATTTGTATTTTATCCATTCCGACGTGAATAGTGTGTATGTGTATATATATAGAGAGAGATATATGTATGTATGTATGCAAGAGCTTGAACCCACTCCTCTATTGATTGTGAAATAAATTGACCTTTTTTGCACAAATGGATCCCTGATTTTGTAACCGTGGCGTGCTGAGCTCAAGACGTAGTGGACAAATGCAAACCCGAATTGAAGTTTTTTTACATGACTAAGACAACGAGTAATTTGTTTGATATATCATATATGGTAATCTATTCTAACTCTTTGGCAAAATGTATTGATTATGCTTAATATTATTTTATTGTAACACCCCGAATTATTTACCCGTTTTGCGAAATGCCTAATTTATTTAATAAGGTTAATCTTTAGCCCGTTTGATAAATAGAACTGGTCCATGAAGTTGCTTTGCCAGTCCATCATAATCTACAAATTAGAGAGATACCCTAGCCCATTTATTTTCCTAAAGAAATTAGGATTTTTTCATAAATAAGCTATTTTTTGAAAAGAATTATAAAAACCTATTCTTGTTATATATATTTTAAACAGTCTTTTTTAAATTTCATTATTTTAATTTATTATACAATATATTAAATTTAGTAACTGAATTATTAAAAATCGGATTTGATAGAAATACTTACATTATATTACAAAATCTTTTATCACGACCATAGGGGTTTCTCGTCCACTAATCCAAAAATCCACTATACTTCTGTCTTAACCCTCTTCAAATTTTATTTTTTTCAATTTCCTCAATTTTCTCCTTCCCAAATCTATTTCTTCACCATTCTTCTCTAAATTTTTCATTCTCAATATCAAATTCGTTCCTCCTATCAATCTCTATGTATTTTTCTACGATCGAATTTCACCGATAAGCGGTATACTAGTTGTTATCACGACCGTAGCGAATTTCTCTTCTACATGCCCAAAATAAAAGGCTACATTTGTCTTCAATTGAAATTTTCCTCAACCCATCTATCTTCTCAAATCTCTCATCTCCCCTCAAATCTCTGCCAAATCTGTTCTCCACAACTGATAATCTCCTATCAAATCTCCAATGCGTCGGCCAATCTTTCTCTCAAATTTTTTAATTTCTTGGAAGTGTAAACGAGAGATTTTTATATTTCTTTTTTGTAAAAAATTAAAATAGGAGTATTACCTTGGGGGTGGACAATGATTCAACCCACTTCCACATGTAATTATTTTGCTCTATTTTTCAACTTCATTTAAAGCTTGTGACCATATTATATTTGGGAGAACAAAAAAGAAAAGACACGAATTTATTTTGAAGAAAAGTGCAGTTAATTTATTTACTAAATTCAACTCAATAAGGCTTCAATTTTTTAAAGGTCGTTTTTTATACTACTTAAATTATGTTTCACGAATTTTTATATTGAGAAAATGATATGTAAATGACATGGTATGTTTAATGATAAAGATGGAACATTTTGATAGTGATTGAAAGTAATCACTTAAGTATGATAGTGGTTGAAGGTAATCACTTAAAGTATATTAGTGATTGAATGTAATCGCTTATGATTTCATGTAATACCGATTACCAAATATATGTTGTTCTTCTGTATGTTCAAACGATTGGCATATCGCATATTAATTTTGTATATTTTCTTACATGATAATATAATTTGCTATTGAGTGTTTCTTATGAAATACTCAATCTAAAATGATTAAATCCTCAAATTGATGTGTTTGGCGTTGGTACGATAGCCTAATAATAATGACCTTGAAGAAAGCGGCGTAGTTTGATATTGTTTATGTTTCAGCTCGATTATGATGTAAAGTTTAATAAATTGTTCAACTTGTTTTTAATTGTAAAGTTGAAGAAAACCGAATTTGTTATTAAATTGCCGTTTTGGAAATTTGAAGATGAAGTTGTCTAGTTATATTTCTAGAAATTCAGCTTTCTACCCCCAACTTTAAAATATCATAACTTAGTGTGTACTTTGAAGTTTTGAGTCAAATAAGTGGCGTTTGATGGGTATCTAAGTGTTCTGATAACGAAATTTAGAATCACTTAAAAACCTTGTCGTATGAATTTATTATTTTAATTTTACCGTGCTGCGTTAGTGCACCTGTGAGAGTTTTTCAAACAATTTTGGACATATTTTTCACATATCAAATGACATGGTTATGGTCTGAAATTTTAATATATTGTAACCTCGAGACTCAAGTATTTATAGTTCAAATATCATAATTTTTGAGTACGTTAAATTGGTCATTTAAGTGGTGGCAACACCCAATACAGTTTTGATAAAACTTTAAGAATTTAGAAGATTATTTCATTTTTCCTTGCACACTAGTCATTTCCAAAATAGTTAAATTTTTAAAACCTTTTAGGGGCACATAAAAGTTTATTTAGAGTTGCCAAAGATTATTTAAGGATTTTTAAGTGAGGGTTGAAAAAGTCTACGGCCTAACAATTTACTAACTAAACAAGACATATTGCAGTTGATTTCAGAAGGAATTTTAAACCAGGAATATTGAGCAGTATGTGTGCTAGGTAGCAGTACAGCTACAACCCCTGAAGATGTAGTAGCTAAGGCAATGCATGTTTTGATCTAAGAGAGCAAAGCTCTATACAATTATGTTTTCCCTATTCCACCAGGCCCATCAACAGAAAACAATCCTCATTTGCCACTACAAACATAACCTACAATATAATTGCATTGTAGGCGGCTAACTATCGTTCATTTAAAGTATTTGCAAATGAAATATCGACATCGGTAGCAACATGTCTTATTTCTTCCGACAATTATGTTGGCTAATTGTTCTACTTCTTCCATTTTACTTCAAAAGATACAAGAGAATTTTCATTTATGTTTTTACCAATTGGCTCAAGTTTGGAAATTATACCGTGTAGAGCTTTCATTTATGCATTTGCAATAGACATTCCGTTGTTTACATAGTCCTCATATATGTATTTTCAAAATTTAGTCCACATAGCTCTTGGATTATTAGACCCACAAAGAGTTAGTGTGGTGGCAAATAAACTACGTACGTAAAGAATTAAGCATTTGGGGGTAGACTAGTCAATCTAATTTGGAAAGAGACTCGTTTTAAAGTGTGTATGGCATATATGCAACAACATATCCATTTTAGCAGAATATGCTAAAATGGACCCTTTCAGCTCCACCAAACATGAATCAATTAAACATCAAAATGTGATAAAAGAATTCTAAACATCCAAACTAGGTTGTATCGTTTTTCCTAACAATTAGAATTAGTTACAAATCACTTTGACAAAACAAAATATGAAATTAAGTTCATCATGAGTATGTGAAAGAGGTTCACCAAGCTCAGTGAGTAATGACTATGTACTCAACTTCGGTAGAGGAACGAGCAACAAATCTCTATTTGCATGATAACTAGGCAATATGATTATTACCAATGAACAAAATTTGAGCATTGGTTGAAGTTAAATTATTAGCATTTCCAACCCAATCGGAGGCAGACAAGGCATGGAGAAGAAGCAAAGACCACTCATAGAAATAAAAAAAGTAAAGTGTGTCATAAAGATAATGTAGGAGGTGTTTGATACACATACAACGCTGAGAAGTTGGCCCATGCATAAACTAAGAAAATTTGTTTACAATATATGCAATATTAGGATGTGTTAACAAGAAATATTACCAATGACGTGCTGATATTCATGGCACCACGTCATCAATTGACCAAGATTTGTAATGGTAGGAGTCTGAACTGGCTTTTCTTGATGCATGTTAGTTTGGTGTAGGAGATCGTGATGGCACTAGTGGTAAAAAAGAATGTTCTATCATCTATGGAAATGACCTTGACGGAAAGGAAGAAAGACAGGAGACCCAAATCCTTGATTGAAAGCTGATGACCAAGCTAAGAAATGAATTAATCAATTCTTAAACTATATCTGTCAATAATATCAACCACATACACAAGAACAAATATACGACATCCATTGTTATGATAGACAAAAAGCTAGGTATCTAATCAGGAATTAGTAAAGCCTTGCACAGTCAATGTTTAGTGTACCATGCGCAAGACACTTGTTTCAAACCATAACTAGCCTTGTAAATATGACAGATATAACAAATATCTATTTACCTTATTTATTATTTACCTTGTGGTATAATTGTATTTGTAGTATGATACCATGTATGTAATATTTCTATTTTAGGTATAATTATTTTCCTATTAGTATATATACATTGTAATCTCATTCATGATTCAATTGAATCGATACAGAGAATTATTTCTCCACATATATTTTTCTCTCATATTTTACATGGTATCAGAGAAACGATTTTGAGGATTGATGTCTGGCACAAACACCATAAAAGCGACGATTGCCCAATCGGATCTCATGGCTCTACAGCAATCTGATCATCCTGGCTTAATCCTCATTTCTAAACCACTTGATAGAAACAATTATGGATAATGGAGTAGGGCTATGAGAATTGCCCTAATTTCCAAGAATAAAATTGGCTTCATTAATGGGAAGATAAAAGCACCAGGGCAACATTCAATCAATTGGGGATCAAACCAAAAACATGAGAATCGGCCGAACCGGTCGACCGGTTCATCCTACCAGTTGAACATTTCGACAGAAACTGTGCACCCACTGTGGGATGACTGGCCACGTTGTTGATACTTGCTATTTCATCCATGACTTCTCTTCAGGGCACAAGTTTCATGGGAATGACGTGAAGCCACGAAACAAACGCTTCACAAATACTACTACCGCTTCTACACCTAACCCAAAGGAATGAAGAACGCTCACAGCCAAGGAATACGAGCAGATCATGACACTTCTAAACAACAAGATGGGTAATGATAAGTCTTATGTTAACACCTTAGGTATCAATTCCTCTACTATCTCTTTGAGTAATTCATAGATTATTGATAGCGGGGCCACTGACTATGTGACAAAGGATGGGATCGTTGAGAATAAATCCTTGCCAAAGCACAAAACTGTGCAATTACCGGATGGGGTCATGATCTTATTAAATCCATTGGTGTAGTTAACTTGGGAAATAATATGACTGTTGATAATGTGTTTTATGTTCCCAACTTCAAAGTTAATCAATTATCTATCAGTAAACTTATTAGATGATTAGGTTGCTATGTGATATTTTTTCCTAATTTTTGTGTCATGCGGGATTTGACTACGAAGAAGACGACTGGCTTGGGAATGCAGAGTAACGGCCTATATTACCTTTCACAAAAACCACAAATACATCATACTACCAATAGATCAACCAACCTATGGCATAGACGTCTTGGGCATCCTTCAGCCTAACCTCTTCAATTCCTAGTAGAAAGTATCTTAGATATTAGTTTTGACTCCCACGATATTTGTGAGGTTTGTCATTTGGCAAAACAATCTAGACTACCCTTTAAAGTTAGTCAAATTTCTAGCAATAAACCATTTGATCTGATTCATTGTGATATTTGGAAACCCCATAGGATTTACTCTTATTCTAGTACTAGATATTTCCTTACAATTGTTGATGACTTTTCTCGCTATACTTGGGTACACCTCATGCGTCACAAATCTGAAACTCAAAGCATAATTAAGAATTTCTTTGCTTGGGTTAAAACTCAACACAATCTGACTATAAAAGTCCTGAGGTCTGATAATGGTCAAGAGTTCTTATCCTTGCAAACATTCCTAGAAGAAAATGGTACAATTTTTCATAGATCATGTCCATATATCCCTCAACAAAATGGAGTGGTAGAGAGAAAACACCGCCATCTCCTTAATTTGGCTCGTGCCATTAGATTTCAAGCCAACCTTTAGTTAAAATTTTTGGGAGAACATATCAAGATAGCTTGTTACCTTATCAACCAGATACTTTCGCCATTACTCACACACAAAATACCATATGAAAAATTACACAAGAAACCACCACTTTATTCTCATTTACGTGTCTATGGTTGCCTGTGTTTTGCCACCAACCTTAAACCCAGCCACAAATTTGACACACGAGTCAGACGGTGTGTGTTTCTTGGATACCCCCCAGGACAAAAAGGATACCTCTTATATGACCTAACCGATAGAAAACTAGTGGTTCCCGAGACGTCGTGTTCTATAAAACTATATTTCCATACGACTTCCAACAAAATGATGAAACCAACCTCATTCCATTACCACAATTTATGCCTCTAAATGTTGAAACGCTACATTTAATATAACTTGACGACCAACATATAGCAGAAACAGATAACTTTCCTGCAAGTCCCGAACACTAGTCAATCGGTCGAGATTACAGTCGATCGGATTCCTCATCCAGCTCAATCGGTCGACCTGAACCCTCATCTGTTCTAACAGAGAGCTCCACCGATCGATCGGTTTTCTCATCCATTTCAACAGAGAACTCAAATGGTCGACTGCCTTCACCTACCGGTCGATCAGTTGAGCAGTTTTCCTCACCTTCGCCTACCAACTAGCTAGAACAACCCCAAACCGTACCAAATGACCAACTTCGATGATCTACAAGATCAATTCAAATCCCAATTCACCGAAAGATTACTATGTCAATCATACTCTGCCTACTCAAGACAGGTCTCTTTCGATCAAATCCGATTACTAGACACCCTATATCAAGTTATGTATCATATAGCAATCTTTCTTCTATTCATTGTGCTTTTACATACAATATCTCTCGTATCATTGAGCTAGCTACATATGAGGCAAGACATGTCAAGATCCTAAATGGGTAGTTTCTATGAATGATGAACTTCGTGCCTTGGAAGAAAACAATCCTTGGTCACTTGTCCCGTTTCCTCCAGGTCATCATCCTATTGGTTGTAAGTGGGTGTTTAAGGTCAAATTTCATTCTGACAATACAATTGAATGATACAAAGCACGGCTGGTGGCAAAGGGGTTTACACAATGTGAAGTGATTGATTACAATGAAACTTTTGCTCCAGTTGCAAAGTTAACAACTGTCAAATGCTTACTTGTTGTCGCTTCTATTCGCGACTGGTCACTTTATCAGATGGATGTACAAAATGCCTTTTCTTCATGGTGATCTTGATGAAGAAGTCTATATGACTCCCCCACCAGGATTTCTTCAGCAATGGGAGACACCACTTGTATGTCGACTTCATAAATCTTTATATGGATTGAAACATGCATCTCGTTCTTGGTTTCAAAAATTTGAATCTGCTGTCATTCAGTTTGGGTTCAAACAATCACATGCAGATTACTCACTCTTTACAAAGGTCAGCGGTGATTCATTTATGGATATTCTATTATATGTGGATGATATGATTGTCACAAGAAATGATAGAGAAGCAATCTCTACTACAAAAAAGTTCATTACATCTCAATTCAAGTTGAAGAACCTTGGCACATTAAAATACTTTCTTGGAGTAGAAATTACTCGCTCGAGATCGTGGATTTTGATAAATCAAATGAAGTATACTCTTGACATTCTTCAAGAGGTCGGATTACTTGGAGCAAAACCTGTAGCATTTTTCATGGAGCAATTATTGAAGTTTAATTCAACAGATGGAAAATTGTTGAATGATCCTATATATTATCGACAGTTGGTAGTGAAACTCATTTATCTCACCATTACTAGACCAAAAATCTCATATTCGGTTAATACACTTAGTCGGTTCATGCAGGCACCTAGACAACCCCATCTTGATGCAATTCACCGATTGCTCTGATACTTGAGAGGGACACCAGGACGAGGATTATATTTTCCATCAAATGGAAAATTGCAGCTAGTAGGATTTTGTGATGAAGCATGGGCTGGAGATATTACAACACAACGGTCAGTTATAGGATATTGTATATTTTTGGGAAATGCGCTTATATCATGGAAAAGTAAAAAGTAAATGACCGTGTCCAAGTCTTTAGCGATAGCGAGTATAGGGGCGATGGCTTCCATTACTTGTGAGCTTACATGGTTGAGACAGACAATAACGACTTATGTGTAGATCATCCACAAGCAATAACATTATATTGTGACAATCAAGCAAAGAATGCTTATTGATGCTAATCCAGTATATCATGAAAGGACAAAGCACATTGAAATAGATTGTCATATTATTCGTGAACGAATTGTTAAGGGAGATATCAAGATTGTCTATGTTCCAAGCAGCGATCAGATTGCAGATTTATTTACTAAACCACTGGGCATTGAGGTATTTCACAGTTTCACTTGCAAGTTGGGCACTTTTGACATACATGCTCCAACTTGAGGAGAAGTATTAACAAATATCTACTTACATTATTTATTATTTACCTTATTGGTATAATTGTATTTGTAGTAGGATACCATGTATGTAATATTTCTATTTTAGGTAGAATTTCTTTCCTATTAGTATATATACATTGTAATCTCATTCATAGTTCAATTGAATCAATACAGATAATTATTTCTCCACATATATTTTTCTCTCATATTTTACGGATTGGTCTGGACCTAAGATATAGAAGATAATACCATGAGTGAATCGCTAGATTGGATTCATATAAATATCCATCCTGTGACAATTCATTGTACGATATAATAAGATCATCTATATAGATATCATCATTTACATCTAGAAAGCCATTTGCTTTTGAAGAAGCTTGTATAGTTTGGGAAGAGGTCATTCGTAGGTAGGGTTAACTATCCATGAAGTAATTGTAGTTCCTTCCCAATTCTTCATTTCCCGCCTCTTTCCATATCAGATTCTTCAACATCTTTCTTGCATCCATGTACATCAATCACCTGTAGCATTGGAATATAACTCAAAGTGGAAGGAAATGTTGTTCAAGGGCATCATATTTTAATTTGAGAACCTCAAGCTTGGAAAGTCTCCCAATCATTCTCATTTCTTTCCAAGATAAATCAATGTTAGGTAGAGTCAACTTTCTAATATTTGAGGAAACTAAACAAGTCGGGGCTCATATGTGACATATAACTAGGTTGGCAAGATATACCTAGTGCCTCGAGCCATTTAAGGAAGTTAAGCATGGGTAATTTCTCAATCATTCTCATTTCTTTCCAAAATGCCCGAACTTGCATTTTAGTCAGTGAAGATAGGGTGAACATCTCAAAATTTCTCATTATTTTCACTTTAAATGAGAAGAAAATAAATATTTTTAGAGTTTTCATTTGGAACTGTAAGGCTCTGGACATAAATCAGAATATTCAGCCAGCAGTTTTTTTATAATTAGAACTATAAGGCAATGTTTTTCCAACGGCTCTCCACATATCTTGTTACTAATTTTTCCTCGATTAAATGCCGGTTTTGATGAAAAAATAACCATATGTTTAAAATAATTGAGTTTATTTTTTAGATTGAACAAATTAAAAGGCCCCCAATATATGTAGATCGTTCATTCCTTTTATTTTTATGCTCAGATCCTGAACTGTCTTATGCACACTTGTGTATTTAAACACACTAGTTTTAGTATTTTGTATTCTTTCCGAATAATGAATATTGGTGAGAATTTTTATGCTATGGAAATATTATTTAGTGCATTTATTATTATTGTATTTTTAGTATTTTTGAAAAAAGGGATGGAAAAGATTCGTTTGAGACATACTAGAAATTTTATTTATAACGGAACCAATATGTCAACAAACAAAAATCCAAATTTTAAAATAGCTATATGTACAATGAGAGTTACCACTCAAATTTTAATCATCATCTCGAATATCAATTTTGAATTCTGCCAAGAAACTGAAGCTGTATTTACCAACTGATTATTATGACAAGTAATTCGTCTGTTTGTTTTTCCAGAATTTTCAAAATAGATTCTTCAACTTGTTTTGTACACCATTTAACCTTAATCTTCACTAGAGTTGGAATATTCCCCACATTGGAAGGGATGGCAGTATAAAACCTTCTCAACACTAATTGTTCAAGTCTAGAAAAATTATCACTTGTGACATTCAATTATTCCAATATGATGCGATATAGTTTCAAGAATCGGAGCTGTTGGAATTTACCTTCATTTGGGTTCCACTGGTTATCCTGAATGACATCACTTTCTAACTTGAGAACCTCAAGCTCGTGTAGTTCCCCAATCATTTTCATTTCCTTGGAATTCAAATTGAAGTTGGTGAGACTAAGCTTTCTAAGATTCAAGGGTAAACTGATCAAACTAGAAATGATACCAGACGCCCTAAATAATATACTCAGGGACTCAAGATTATTAAGGAAGTTTAAGGTAGGATAGTAATACAGTTCGGATGGATTAAACTCCAATGATAATATGCATTTGAGTCTGTGGAGAAAGGGTGAACATCTCAAGAATTTCACATCATTTTCATATTTAATGAGAAAATTGGAAAACGCTTCTAGGCTATTTTTTTGGAAACTCTCATGCATAATTTGTTGGATTTGGAACACAAAAGGAATTTGTTTTATTATATAAACACTTGTACAATATTTTTTATATGTAACACAACACTCACTCTTAGTTGATCTCACTCACTACTCATTACTCATTACTCATTACTACTCACCACACTACACTCATACCATATTTATACTTGGTTACAATGTATCTAGAAAGTTCTACTAATGGAGGTTAACAAAAATACTAGAAACTTCTAGTACTAATAATGAAAGCACCCCATTGTTCAAGATCCTTCTTGATCTATATTGCACAAGAAAAAGTTCTAGAGAAAAGAAAACAAAGAGAAAAATCTACAACCTTCAAATAAGTTGGTGATAACCTTCATTTCTCTCCTTTAGCACCAACTATTTGATTTAACTCTTTTCTTCTCATCATTCCCAACTGTGTCCGAAACTCTTTGAATTTTGAAGTGCTAAGTCCTTTTGTCAACACATCTGCCACTTGTTCTTTAGTATTGATATGCTTTAAGTCGATCTCTCCTTTAAACATATTTTCTCTGACGAAGTGATAGTACACTTCGACGTGCTTAGTTTTTGCGTGACACACTGGGTTCTCCGCTATGCGAATAGCTGATTGGTTATCACAATATAGTTGTGTTGCATAGCTTACCGGTTGATGTAGATCCATCATCAACTACATTAGCCATGTACTTTCCTGAGCTGCCATTGTTGCTCCTCTATATTCAGCCTCTGCTGTTGACAAGGACACTGTTGGTTGTCTCTCACTGCACCATGATACCTGCAATGGTGACCCAATCACGAACACATACCTAGTTGTCGATCTTCATGTAACTTGACATCCAGCATAGTCTGCATCACAATATCCAACGACCTTGCAATCTTTCTTATAAAAGAGTCCATAGTCGATTGTTCCCTTTACGTACCTTAGTACCCGTCGAACTACTTCAAGGTGTGGCTTCTTTGGCTTTTCCATAAAGCGGCTTGCTATTCCGACTACATATGCAATGTCAGGTCGTGTCAGCGTCAAGTAGATTAAACTACCTACTAGCTGTCAAAAACATGGTTGCATTTTTGAAGTCATTGCCTTCATCTCGCACATAGCTTGGAGTTAATCTCGATCGGGTCGATATTGGCTTCTGAGCTTGATCATCCCAAACTTATGTAGGAGATCTCGGCATACTTATGTTGACACAAGAATATTCCTTCTTTTGTTCTTTCCATCTCGAGCCCCAAAAAATGATTTAGCTCTCCAAGCTCTTTCATTTGAAATCTGATTGACAAGTTCGTCCTCATTCATTGGATTTCATTTTAAATCATCTCCGATGACGATAAGATCATCCACGTACACTATCACTATTGCTAGTCTTCCGTGTTGTGCTTTGTGAAGAGGCTTGAATCACCGGTGTGCCACCGAATATCCGCACCGAACTAAAAATTCTGCTATCTTACCATACCATGCTCGTGGCGCCTGCTTTATTCCATAGAGTGCCTTTTTTAACTTTAATACATGGCATGTATTTTCTTTATTTTCGAACCCTTTAGGTTGCTCTATGTAAATTTCTCTCATCAAGTTCGCCATGGACAAACGCATTTTTCACGTCCATCCGCCATAGCTTCCAAGACTTGATTCTTTGCCAAAGGTGCTATTAACACTCGTACTGTAGTGATCTTGGCCACTGGACTAAACGTCTCATCATAGTCTAGTCCATATTGTTGTGAGATTCCACGAGCCACTAGTCGAGCCTCATACCTCTCTATTGATCCATCGGGTCACTTCTTTATCTTGTATACCCATTTGCAGGATATAGACTTTACTACATCTGGTATTGGCGTCAAGTCCCAAGTTTCATTTTGCTTTAGAGCTACGATCTCTTCTTCCATTGCCTTTCTCGACTCCTTGTGTTGGACTGTCTCTTCAAAGATCTCTAGCTCTTTGGTACTTCCATATTCTTCTACCACTGCATTAGCGTACTTGGGATTTGGTATTCGTTGTGTAGTTGATTTTCTTAGTTGTGGTTGAGGACTCGTTGGTATCTCAACCTCTTATTGTTGACTCTGCCTGTTCTCTTCTAGTGTTGGTTGATGCACACCAGTTTGTCATGGACCTTGTGTTGCTCTCGTAGGTTCTTCACTGTCGCTTGACTCATGTGAATTTTTCATGTCCTCAGGGCTCTGTTGTACTTCTACAATTTCTTCTTACAATTTATCAACAATTTCTTTTGATTCTGGTAGTTCCACTCTCTGTGGTATCCACCAAGAAGATGCTTCGTCAAACAACACGTTCTGCGATGTGTAGCAACGGTCTCTTGTAGGATCGCAGCACCTTTATTCTTTCCTTTGGCAATCATATCCCACGAATATACATCTAATAGCCTTTTTGTCGAACTTGCTCCTCAAGTGACTAGGCACGAACACTCAAGTGATTAGGCACGAACACGTAACGGACAAAGCCAAAGACACGAAATTGACTAACTACGGGCTTAATTTTCCAAAGTTTCTCAAATGGTGACACAAACCCTAGCTTCGGTTGCAGAAGCTTGTTTATTACATGTAATGTTGTCCTCATACACTTTGCCCAAAACCTTTCTGTACATTCTTTGCGTGTAGCATACTTCGACATGTTTCAGCAAGATGTCAATTCTTCCTTTCCGCTACACTGTTCTGTGGAGTGTTTGGACATGTCAACTGATGGTGTATCTTATGTTCTAGTAGATATTGGGAAAATTCTCCTGATGTGTACTCTCTTCTATTATCCATGAGTAAACATTGCATCTTATCTCTGACTTCTCTTTTTACTTGTTCTTTAAACTCTTTAAATTTTGTAAACACCTTAGATTTTTCTTTCAAGAAGAAAACCCAAACTTACCTTGAGAAGTCGTCAATGAATGTCACCATGTAGTGCATACTCGAATTGATGGTTGCTTGACAAGTCCAAACACATCAGAGTGTATCAACTCCAATGGTTGCTTTGCTCTATAGTTTGACTCTTGATATGGTAGTTGATGTGCTTTACCATATTGACAGCAAGCAAATACTATGGTGTCTCTGATCTTAAGATGAAGAATGCCCTTGAGCATCTACTTCTTCATCATCACCTTCACTTGTGATAGCTTCGTGTCCTAGTCTCGCATGCCATAGTCTCATTCTTTTGAGTCTTATCTATGTATGCGAGACTCTGCGACATTACATAGATGGACTTTAGTTTTCGTCCTTCCATTACTGGTGTAACTGAAATTTTGACATTTTGATACACATTAACATCTTTTGGTCCAAACAAAACATAATTACTTGAGGATGTTAGCTGTGCCACTGATGGGAAATTTTTCTTCATTCCTGGCACGTGATAGACGTTTTTTAGATGCACCTGACTAAGACTAAAATAGGGCGTGATAACTATCTTACCGATATGGGTTATTGACAATCTTGAGTTGTTGGCAGTTACGACCATCCGGCCTCCTTTATACTTTGTTGTGTTTTGCAGCTTCTCTTTGTCGCCTGTCATGTGATTAGAACATCCTGAGTCGACAATCCAATAATTTTCATAATCTATTCGTCCAGGGACGACCACCATCAGTGTCGATTCTTCCTGAAGTCCTGAACTGCTCACCTCCTCATAAGTTTGTTCAGTTAGTGCGAGCGACACTTCCGCATCCCACTCTTCTTCACTATTATATTTTTCTCGCTCGTTGGAAGTTGCCATATTTCCTTCTCTTGGCTTTTTCCTTAATCAAAAATCTACGGCATAATGACCTCGTTTGCCACATACAAAGCACGAGCTATTAGGTCGTGTATATCTCTTGGACAACCCGACCTTTCTCATCGTGATTTTCTTGAGCTTCCCTTTTTTGAGAACCTTCTATGCGTTTTTTTTTTCTTTTTCTTCTTTATTATTTTGTCTAGGGATCGGCCTTTTCTCTTCTAGTTAAACAATGCTTCATCTTTTTCTTCATGGAGACCCCTAGCATTTGCTTAATCAACGCTTCTTGGTCGGCTAGCAAATTTTCTAGGTTGACCAATGAAGGTTGCTCTGGCCAACCTTGTATTGTGGCAATGTAGCCTCTGAATTCAGGTCTCAATCCATGTATGATTATTTTTCTCATCGTAGACTCTAAAATTTTACTCGAAGAATCTAATTCAGAGATTTTGTGACAGAGAGATTTTACCTTGTTGAAGTAATGGTTTATTGTCATCTCCCACTGAGTGATGGACAGTAACTCGTTCTCCAGAAGCTCCAACCTTAGATCATTTTTCTTTGAAAACAGTGCTTCAAATGTGTCCCATGCTTCCGTCGGTGTATTTTTGTCCCTTATGTACTCCAATAATTCATCATCAATTGTTGTCTTTATTGCAAACATGGCCTTACTTGTTTTAATCTTCCATTTTGCAGAGCCCGAAGATCATCCGACGGTGTCACTTCACCGTCGCGAACTACGTCCTACAAGTCTTGGCTTTGGAGATAAGACTCCATGCATGTCTCGCCATGTGGTGTAGTTTTGGTTGTTGAGCTTCTTCACTCCACCTATCACTTGTAGGTCGCCCATCGTGACTTGAATAACCTCCTCGTTACCAAGCAAGCTTTATTGAAGCTTCACAATCTCAATTTGTGCACAATCTATGAAGCTCGAAAATAATCTCCACTCGACTGTCTTGCTCTGGAAACATGTGGCCCTCAATCGACTCGCTCGATACCACTTGTTGGATTTGGAACACAAAAGGAACTTGTTTTATTATATAAACACTTGTACAATATTTTTGATATGGAACACAACACTCACTCTTAGTTGATCTCACTCACCACGCATTACTCATTACTCATTACTACTCACCACACTATACTCTTACCATATTTATACTTGGTTACACTGTATCTAGAAAGTTCTACTAATGGAGGTTAACAAAAGACTAGAAACTTGAGTGCTAATAATGAAAGCACCACATTGTTCTAGATCCTTCTTGATATATATGGCACAAGAGAAAGTTCTAGAGAAAGAAAAACAAAGAGAAAAATCTAGAACCTTCAAATAGGTTGGTGATAACCTTCATAATTTCTCTCTTATACGAATTGACTTCACGTCCGAAATGTACATGTCTCAACCTCGCCATTTTGAAAATTATGTTTTGTAATTAACCCTTTCTCACAGAATTAAAAAAATATATATTCAAGGTTTCTGCATATCTGTATTGGTGACGGCATATTTGAAGCTCTCAAAAACCTTAAGAGATCCAACTTTTCTATTTTTGTTCCTCACAAACACACTTTTTCTATTTTTGTTCCCCACAACCACACTGCAGACAAATCAACTACCTTAACAAGTTCCATGTTGGAAAAGATGAATCTGGAAGGTTTAGGTAAATAGCCTAACAAAGAGCAAACATGTTGGCCAAAAGGTCTTGAGAAAGGAGCAATTAAGAGAGAGAATGCTTAGGCGGTGGTGTGGCACATATATTGGTAATTGAATGAAGAACCTTGATATACCATCATTGGTAGTAATGAGAATAATTGCATCCGAACATCATTAGCAACATTGATATGATCACAACATTCGTCACCATAATTCGTCACTAAGTTAACAGCTCATATGTTTTCTCACATTCTTCTTATCAGGTATTTGTTGAGTTTGAGCAGTTTGGAGAGCCTGTTGAACTGAGTTGGAGCCCCGTGATCCATTAGTTTTCATGACTCATTCATGTAGTTGATAGTTTTGGAGTACATGTTCGTTTTATTTGTATATGATTTGTAATACATTTAGAAGTTAGATGGGCTCATTGCATTTTACTTCGATATATGCATTGTTTATTACAGTAGTGAAGATTTTTTAATTTAGTTTTATTTTGTAGAATGTTATTTCTTTTCATATTTGGTTTAGTCCAATTTACAAGAGAAATCAGCCAAATTTTTAAAAATCTTTTTAGTCAAAGAAAAGTCAACAAGTCGTACAAAATTCTAAGTAGCTTTATCGGGGGTTCGACATCTAGTGGCATCCATCATCGAGCACGACATGTCTTGGGTTCTCTAGGGTGATTCGGGAAGGGTCGTGTCAAAATAGATTAAATAAAACTTAAAAACTAGGTTTACAATGTCATCTTCACTAATTGAAACCCTACAAGAAAGAATGTCAGCTAAAAGATTAGTAGTCGTCGATTTTTATATTCGTTGTAGGTCGTCTCAAAAGATTAGTTTTTGAAAGTAATTAGCAACGACATATTGTGAAATTTGTGAAACATAAATACCTATAGATCGTCTCAATAGCTTCTGTTATTGCTTCAGATTTTGTAAAAAAAGCGAAAGATAAATACCTCTTGCACGTGCCCTTGAAGGGTTTTAAAAAGATAACTATTGCGGAAAATAATAAGCACGCAAAGGAAAAATGATTTTACTTCAAAATTTTAAGGTTTTGCCTATACCGTGATAGGTGACGCCACTATTTATTTTACTATACAAACGAACTCCAAAAATTCTAAAATTTTTGCCGTAGACACTTGGGACTACCAACTAAAACATGTTAAAATTTCAAAACTTAGCTATATCATTTGGTAGGTGAAAATGTTGGCCAAGTTTCTTGAAAAACTATCTTGAGGCAGCCCTCTAAAACGTTTATAATAAATTCATGTGATTGAATTTTGAGTTATTCAAATGTTTCCTTTATACCACATATAAGGCTCTCCATATCTACTTATTTAACTCAAAAACTCCAAACGTACATAGAGTTATGATTTTTTAAAGTAGGGGCAGTAAGCTGAAAATTTAGAAAAATGAAACTAAGCAATTTCTAACTTTAAACTTTAAACGGCAATGAAACCAACATCTTGTTTTTAGTACATATTACATAATTAAGTACTGAAATTCCAACACTTAAAATATAGTATTTACATCATGATTGACTCGATCATCTCGACGTCAAAACTTATTTTAAATAAAGATGTCCACTTCATATTTGTTAGCCTACGCCATCGCGTCAAAGCCAACCATTTCAATCTCTAAGTTCGTTGGGCTAGGTATTTCATAAGAAACACTCACTAAAAATATATACTAACATGTGAGAAATTATGCGGAAACATAAGTACGACATGTCATCATTTTAAACGTGCATAGGAATAACATAAATAGTAACCAGCACCCATGAATTTAAATGTGATTTCCTTCAATCACCATCATGCATATGTGATTATCTTCAATCACACATAAAGTTCCTTCATAGATAATTTTACATGGCATTTACATCACATAAATTTTTTCCCAAACTTCATTTATAAATCATGGTAAAAGTAGTAAATAAAATTACCTCGAAATAGAGTTTTCGGTTGAAGTTGTAATGGACAATGAATTGTTAGTGCACTTTCCAAAATCAAACCCTCTAGCTTGCCTTTAATTTACGTAAAATTGTGAACAAAGTGTGTTGTTTAGGGAAGATTGGAGTGGAACAAAAGATGAACCTCGAACCAAATTTGGGGCGAGAAAGAAGGTGGTCTTGAGGGCACTTTTGTGGTCACACTTTGGAAAAGTGGTGAATTTCTAGAAATGGAAAGAGGGAAAAAAGGTAGCTTGTTGGAGGATTTTAGAGACCGAAATCTAGGAGAGAAAGTATGTGATCTTTAATGTGAAATATTTTGAAGAAGAGCAAAGCATGCTAATAAAAATCGAGAGACAATAGGAGAGGTATTGGACTACTAAATTGGTTGAGGAAATGGGAGGGAATTAGAGTGATTTTCTGGAACCTTGTGGCTAAACCTCGAGGTCTAAAAAAGAAAGAAAAGTGCTGGAATTTTTGGGCTTAAACTAGGGACAAAACTGAAGTATCAAATGAAAAAAAAAATGTTAACTTTACTATGTATTTAGGGCACTGCAGTGAATTCTGGGATAAAATTGGAGTAGTTCTTGGCAATTTTTTTGGTAGTGGAGAAGGGCTCAAACATATGAGGGGAAGTGGGGAAAGAAAATGGCAGTTTTGGAAGATCATGGGAGACGGTTTTCCTTTACTCCATGGGGGCTGTTTGGCTTAAGTTTCAAGCTGATTTTTTTTTTTTTTTTTGGGTTTGGGGGGTGAAGAAGAATATCTGAAGGGGCTGAATTATGGGATCTTTTGGGAGGAAAATAGTAGTTAGTTGGTGGTTGAAGTGTGAAGGTAAGTGGTAAGGAAACAAGAGCTAAACACGAGGAGCTGGGGTATTTCAGAGCATGGGAGAGCAGTTTCTTTTGTTAATGGGGGCTGTTTGGCTAATGAAAATATGGCAGCAAGATTGGTGGTTTTCTTGGGAGAAATGGGTGATTAAACGATCATGGAGTGGGTGGTTTTCATGACTGAACTTTGGAGTTGAAATGAATAATTATAGGTGAACTTTTGGGCGAAAAATAAGTTTGGCTTTCGCTTAAGAAAATCGAGAATAAAAGGGCGAGATTTTTGACTAAACAAGACAAACCAAAATAATAATTCATGCTAGCCAAAATTTATTTTTCATACAACTTGAAATTTAGAAACTTACCAAAACCCAAAATAGAACAAGGTCATTTTCAAATTGATATTCCATATTTGTCAAACTTAAAATTTAAAGCTAACGTCTAAACATTTAACGTGACAAAAATATTTAAAATGTACTAAGAGGTTTGTAGAGATGCTAAAAGTAAAAAAATATTTACTTGAAATTAAAAGCCGAAAAATTTTCGATCGTTACATAAATTTGTAGTGACAAAAGTTGATTAATTGAATGTATCGTTATTTAAGTTAATAAATTATCTCTAAGTAGAATATTTATCACAATTGATGTTAAATAATAACTTTGAGTGAATATTGAAATATTAGTGTTATCAATTGATGCATTGGTGTTACATACTCCATCCATCCCATTTATATAGACTGATTTCATTTTCACACAAATTAAGAAATTTTAATTAATATTATTGAAAAAACAAATTTTGCAAAGAATTTCTTAGTTTACCCTTATTTAAGTACTATCAATTCTCACTATGTAAAAGTTTATTTGTGTTGATAACAATGTACATTCAATAAGATTATATTAGGAAATGAGAAAAATCAAATACACCCTCACTTATGTAAGTAGACTATAATTTGAGACGAACAAATAAGAAAAATTTGCTCATATAAATGGTACGAAGGGAATAATATTTATTCTTTATATATGAATGGATTTGGTTATGATAATTACTTGTTTAATTTGGTGTATTGAATAGAAAACATTATGCAAATAATAACAAGGAAAAAACAATTAAAATGTTGTTTATATTGATATTTCATTTTCTGTATTTAACTTTTTTTTTTATGTAATTAATATGCCGGTGATTCAAGAGGAAAAAAGGATTATAAAATGAAAAATGTAAAGGTCAACTACAACTTTGTTGAAAATTTCATTTTGTACTTTCTATTTTATTTGCTTTGTTAAAACTCATTGATGGATTTTTTAGTTAATAATCTATATTAAATTAATTCATTAATTTTTTTGAATAAATTTGGGATGGAATATTTCGTCCTTTGCTTTAGTTTTTTTTTTTCCCCTCAAAATGTGAAATGTTGGCACCATTTCCCATTGTTGTAGTCGTCAAGCTCCTATACATACAGTGATGCTCAATGATAGCTTGACGGATTCGACCGTAGAACACCACATGGCATACAGACAACATAGAATCTATACTAATTTGGTACTCAATGAAATGAGAAATTGATTGAGGATCATAAAATGGATTGAATATCTAGTTACAGACATTCATAGTATTCTTAACTACTTTTGAAATTGAGATTTAAGGCCAAAAGACCACATACTTTCTCCACGATCTTCCTCAGAAGAAAAGATTTGGATTTTGTGTTTGGAATGTTACCTAGACAATTCATTTTGAGAAATCTACAAAATCTTGAACGTATAACGAGCATTGATTAAGGTATCATTAATTGTATTTTTATGTTAATTACTTCATTTCTATCTATACGTTTCCTTGTAGTGCTAGAGTTATTTTACCTATTTTCTTTATTTAATATTTTGAAGAAACAACTTTCACAAATTGCTTTCAGAAATCAACAAGTCATGCATGATATGAAGTGAGCGTGCAACTTTATTTAGTATATTCATTTCTTATTAGTCATGGTCTATATTTTAAATGTTTTTTATTTAATATATTTTTAATTTTTAATTAGAAATTTATTTGTAGATTTTAATTTATAAAATAATTCCACTTGTCTTTAAAATAGATGTCATTTGATCATATATAATGCAAAAGTTTGACAATTAGACAGAAATATGGTTGTTAGACTTGATGAACTTAGTGAGAAAATAAAATTGCCTCGTCATTTGATTATATACAATAAGACAGAAATCTGATTGTTAGACTTGATCAAAATGATTAAGAAGAAATAAAAGTTATTAACGTTGTTTGTATCATGTGTGAATGTTAGAAACTTTAATCAATCATACATGTGAGTGGGGTTTTATCTACCCAAATGTGAGAACAAAGAATCAAAGGGATTATTATATCCTTCTTAAATTTTTTACTGTTCATTTTTTTTCGTCCAACACGTCGTCATTTTACAACTTTCATTTGTTTTATTACCCACTTGAGTCATCTCTCTACCTTCTCTCTACCTTTTCACAAGCCACTATTTCTATTTGAAACTCTAAATTTAGCCATCTTCATCTTCTTATTGTTTCCATACTTTTCCATTGGAACTTAGAATTCAGCCACTGTTTCCATTTGAAACTGAAAATTTAGCCATCTTGTCTTCTTAGTGTTTCCATTTAAATCCTAATGATAGTTGACTAGAGTCCTAGATCTGCCACTATTTGGAACAATAATATGCGATTAAGGTTTCACAATTTAACTTATTTGCGCTCTTATGATTGTTTATATTTCTTTAATAGTGCTGAATTATTTTTACCTTAATGAAGTAGGGCTTAAATCAAGGCTAAGATTGACATAGGAGAATCTAGCTTGTGCCCAAGAAGATGAAAATAAAGCTTCATTGAAGGTTAAGAGTCTGTTCAAGAGATGAAATTGCTTAAAAATAAATTGAAGTCGGCAAATGATGTACAAGAGAAAAGTGCAAAGGCTGGAAGATTAAGCATTGGGTATTTTATTTCTAACCATGAAGAACATGCGAGTTCTTGGAACTATTAATGTTATCATCCCCAATATGTTGAAAACTATTATATCATGAAGAACAGGCAGTTGGTGTCATGTTTTTAAGTTGGTTCCGATGAGTATATCAAATCTCAAATATCTTAACTTAAGTTGTGAAACAAGAAGTTCCATTGTAAATATGAGAAACTCAGTTCCTATTTCCAAAAAAGCTGATCATTTCTCTATTTTCTAATTCTTAACAGGTTTCTTCAATTTTGCATCGGGCGGTTCCAAGATTTACCTAGAGATTTTACTAAAAGGATATTTAATTCTTGTAAAAGTTGTAGCTCAGAAAAATGGAAAAACTTATCCTTAATCCACCAAAGGCAGTAAGAGTAACTCGACAACCTGGATGTCAAGTAACTCGACGAAAAGAATTTATAAACAATGTGGAAAAGAAAAAAAAGGAAAAAAAAAAATTCATGTCGAGTAAAATGACAAAGGTAATTGGCTAAAAGTCTACACAAAAAAAAAAAAAAAACTTGTTCATTGCCGAGTAACTCGGCAATGAAGTTCATTGCCGAGTTACCAAAAGTGAAAGCAAGAATTCCAATTCCAAGAAAGTTGCAGAAAATTTTGTTGAAGAGAAGGATAGTTTAATTAAGGAATCTAGGCTGGATGGAAATGTAAAAGAAATGGAAAGTTTGGAAGAGGTAAAAGTGGAGGAAAACGAGGGAGGAAATACCAAAGTAAAAGATAATGGAAATGGAGAATCATGGTGGATGAAAATGTGAAAGAAAAGGAAAATTCTGGAAAAAGAAAATGCCAAAGTGGAGGAGGAAATCAAGGGAGGAAATGCCAAAGAAACCGATAATGGAAATGGAAAAAGCGAGGTGGATGAAAAGGGGAAAATAAGGAATTAAGGAGATAAAATATGATGAAAAAAAATTTAAACACAATGTTGTTGAGTTACTAGGAAACATTGTGTAAAAATAAAATAAAATTCCCAAACACTTTGCTTCTTGAGTTGATAATCGACAACCAGTTTGGTCTTGGTTATGAGCAATTTGGCAACCATAATTGGTCGTTAACATGGTTGTCTTTTAAGAGTTAATTGCTGGAATTTGGTAATGCACATAGTATATAAAAATATCCCAAAAAATTGAAAGAATGTTAAAATGTTTATTGTTAAAAAAGGCCCAAAAGAGGATTCAAGAATTTCATGTAATGTATAAATCCACACCCACGCACCGTTGGGATTCTACTACACGTGTTCATTGATATTAAGTTAATTTCGAACTTCACGTAATTGTTGCATCTTCACATTTATGTTTTGGTTTTGGAAACTACAAAATAATGCATAATTGTTACTACCGAAAATTTCACACCACCTTTGAGAGTTTCTTCCATTAATGGAGGTATGTTAATGGTGTTATTCAAGTTACATTTTCATTATCTGGTTTACTTTCTTGTTTTTCTTGAGAAAATCAGCAAGTTCCTTCGCCGGTTGTCGAAAAATGCCAAGACGGATCAGTTAAAGGCTAAACGGGTGTGCTCACCACATTCGTGCCTAAGGAGGAAATGAAGAAGCTGAGGTGAAGTCCATTGAGATCTCTCGTTAATTGTCATTGTAATGGTGCATTAGTGCGATTGTGAGTTGTGTGGGGTTTGATAATAATGTGGAATGAATTAATATGTGATAAAATGGTTTAGTTAAATTTGTCAACTCTGTGAAGTTGAGATCAAATGTATTGTAATTTTGTGAAATGAAAATAATTGCTCGGCATTGAATGAACAAAGAACCAAAGAATTTTTTTTTTTTTTTTTTTGTATGTCGTATGTGTGGGTTTAAAATATATATATATATATATTTCGTGAACGTTCACAATAACCAAATTTTTTTTTTTTTTTTTTGGGGTAATACATGTGTTAGTTAAAAAATAATAATAACAATAATTTGTCAGAACCAAAGATATTTTTTTTTATTACATGTGTGGGCTTTAAAAAAAATTAAGTGAATGATTACCTTTATCGTTTTCACGAAGAACAAATTTTTTTTTAACTAACACATGTATTACAAAAAAAAATATTTGGTTACTGTGAACGTATCTTTATTCACGAAAATATATATATATATATATATATATATATATATTTTAAACCCACACATACGTGACACCAAAAAAAAAAAAAAAAGGCAATGAACATATGTATTACCAAAAAAAAAAAAATTTGTGATATCGTGAATAATTACAAAGTCATCGTTCATGCAATATATATATATATATATATATATATATATATTTTAAAACTTACACATATGTAATACAAAAAAAAAATTATTTGGTTCATTGCCGAGTTGCTCGGCAATGACAAATTATCTTATTACTTTTTTTATTATTATTTTATTTTTAACTCACACATATGTATTAAAAAAAAAAAAATTGTTTCTTGTGAATGATCTGTTTACGAAAATATTTTTTTTTTAAACGCACACATATGTAACAAAAAAACAAAAAAAAAATTTTTGGTTCATTAATGAAGTTGCTCTCAAGAATGACAAATTACTAATTACTGTTATATATTTTTTTTTTAAACTCACACATATGTATTACAAATAAAAAATAAAAAAAATTGCTGAATGAATAGTTGTAAAATAAAAAATAAACTAAAGAAAATAAATTTGTTAAAAAAAAAAATGAATAGTAAAATACTGTTCATTGCCGAGATTCTTGGCAATGAACAATTGCATTGTTAGAATCTCGACAATGCACTTTGCTCATTGCCGAGATTTTTACCGCTCACAATTAAATTTTTTTTTTTAATATGGATTTTTTCATTTCCTTTGTCTTTTCCAATTTCTTCACTTAACAAGATTTTTTTTCTTGTCGAAACTTTAGAAAAAAATGTTAGCTTGCAAGTTTGGCCTTTTAACTATATTAAAAACTAATATTTGATTTTATCTGTTGGTCTTTTCTCGCATCACCGCTGAAGTCGGCGGATCTTGGTCTTTGAAGTCCGACGGATCGAAGTGGTGTCTTCCGTCATCGTTATCCGGAGGTTGATCGATTTAACAATGATGATTCAAAACCATTCTCTAAATCACCATAAACACCAAGTCGACATGAACAAAATACCCCATGCAATTTCAAAATGGATTATCAACAACTTAGGACCTGGATTTTTGTCAAGAGAAATATTTACTTATAAGTGAATATTACATAGCGAATCAAATCCAAATACGTGTATGTCATATGATACAATACAACGTTAAACTTCAAGAAAACAATATACAACCAACATCATTTAGATAAGTCATTAAAAGTTATTTGAAATAAGACAACTAAGTAATCAGTCAATTGAGTTGTAAAATCAATTAAAATATGCGAAAATCTGAAGCTGCACACTGATCCATAATCAATAACACTGCAAGTACAGAAAGCAAATGTCACTTAGATCCCATCAAACCGAAACATTATAAATAAAAAGATAGACAAAAATTCAATAGCCTCTAAAACAATTAGATTTGAGGGCATTTTCAATATTAGCAGCATATATCATAGAAAACTGCTAAGATTTTGCCAATTAAGGTAGCTCAAACACACCTATCAAGCAGAATGCAAAGAATTTATAACCCATTTCATAGAATTTACACAAAGAAACATATAATGCATATAATGCTTGCAAAACCAAGATTATAAACCCATAAACAAATTCGCTATGATTATACACGTAACCAATACACATATATTAACATCGTAAAAAGAAAAAAAAATGATTGACCATGTTGTTCGGAAGGAAAAATAAAATCAACATCAAATGTAAAGAAATGAAAAATAAAACAAGAAAGATTGAAAATTTACCTTAATGCATGAGAATGTAAGAACCGAAAAAATGGAGAGAGATTGACGGGTTAAGAATGGCTGAAATAGGTGGTCAGAAATCCGAATCAATAGGAATGAGAGAGAAAATATACGAGTGGGTAATTCGTTTCAACAAAAGAGCAATGAGAAACTATTTTCTCTATTTTGTGGGCTTTCAATGTTGTTTTATGATTAAATGTTACGTAAGCTTTCACATGTGTTATATATATATATATATATATATATATATATATATATATATAGAGGAGGGAGAAGAGCTGAATAGGGAGACGAATTGGAGAGAGGTTTGCTTTGGCCAACACTTTTCACCTCCCCTATAATATTGTTCATATTTCCTCTTGCCCTCTCTCTTTCATGTCTAAAGGCTCAATTATTCTGCACGAAGGAAGAGAGTTGAAACAAGACCCTCACAAGCAACTCGGCAACCAGTTTGGGTTGCCGAGAAATTCAGCAACCAAGACTGGTTGCGAGTAATATTTCTATAAAGAACAAAATCAAACTCCCCAGATTCAAGCTATGAGTTTTTAGATTTATCTTTATGGTTTTTCCCCGTTCTGTTTTGGGTGAATTGATGAAGCATTTTGGTTGTGTAAGTGGTCATAAAGTTTGATTATTTACAAGCTCGTGTATTTTAAATAATGCTTTATCATCTCTGCTCAAGTTTATATGATGCCAATTGAGGATTAAAATTATACCATGAATTATCTTTAAGCTCATTATTGATTATGCAGAACAATTGACACTTTTAGCTCTTAAAGTGGTTTGGCAATGTATTTATTTTGTGAAAATCGCTTAATTTTAGTATAATTTTTTTAGAATATTTGATATGAGCCTTCATGAGCTATGAGATAATTTCAACCAACAAAACTTCATATCATTAAAGTGTAATCAAATCATGGGAATCCACTAAAACTACCACAAAACCAAGGTCCACAAAAGTTTAAGAAGATATTTACACTACTTAAAGTTTTTTGATTGGTTTATAATAACGATTCCGGCACGTCGACGGCATGAATTTGAAAAACTGCCTAGGAGGTTTCGGTGAGCATTTTAGTATGCCTAAACATGCCATCGGACTACCAATTTTTAATATGTAGTAGCTACCTGAGTATTATATGTCCCCTGAAAATTTAGTATTGTTCGGTGATCGTTTTCTATGTCAAATAATTTTTTGTTACTCCATGACCAAGTGAAGAAAATTTTCAAAATAAGGGCAGTGTTACTAAAATTTTTTCACCAGGTCATGGAATAACAAAAATTTCTTTGACATAGAAAACGATTACCGAAAAATATGAAATTTTCAGGGAACATAGAATACTCATTTAGCTACCACATATCAAAATTTGATAGTCCGATGGCATGTTTCGGCTTACGAAAATTCTCACCGAAACATCCTAGGCAGTTTCTTGGATTCATGCAGTCGCAGTTTACAAAATTATCCATAACTTGAGTTATATAACATGAAATTATGTGAAACCAAAGCCAATGATTAGGTAACCCATAGGGATATCGTCTCCAATTGGAATTATGTAAAAATACTTAATATATAAGGTGCAGCAGATTTTTGAGTTGGACAACAGAAACTGCATTTTAGAGAAACAATTCACCCAGTCATGGAGTAAAAAAAATTTCTTTGACATAGAAAACAATCACCGAACAATACGAAATTTTCAGGGGACATATGATACTCAGGTAGCTACTAAATATTAAAAATTGGTAGTCCGACGGCATGTTTCAACATACTAAAATGCTCACTGAAACATCATTGGCAGTTTCTCGGATTCATACTGTCGCAGTTTACAAAATTGTTCATAACTTGAGTTATATAACATGAAATTATATGAAACCAAAGCCAATGGTTAGGTAACCCATAGGGATATCGTCTCCAACTAGAATTATGTAAAAATACTTAATGTATAAGATGCAGTAAATTTTTGAGTTGGACAACAAAATATTCATCTTATAACACTTAAAGATTTATTATTTATGGAACATAAATAGATTTTTTTGGTGTGTGTTTTTTTTTTTTTTAGAGTTAAGTAGCAAATATATTTTCATTTACTTTTTACTATTTTTTTTATTTTATCTTATAAATAAATTGTACACAATTCTCTCTAAATTTTTACATTTTCAAATTTGTTCATATATTTTTTTTTGTCGGTTTAACTATATTTAAAACTTAAAATTTTTCTCTATATTTTTCACTTACGTGCAACACACGTGACTAAGACTAGTATATAGTATAAATTCAACAAATGGACAAAAATTGGGTAGATAGAACCACATTCATTCTTGGGTCAATGTAGCATGCATATACGTAGAGGAGTGATATAACACTTACATTGAACATCAATTATGATATCTACTATCCCCGTGGCATCATCACATTGGTCACTTTTTAAAAAATTACTAACAACTTTTTTAACTTTTTAAAAAGTGACAAATATGGTGATGCTATGTGTTCATTAGAGAGCATAATTAGTATCTACTGTGAGTAATATATCACCACTCTGTATATATATATACATACTACATAATTTATTCTTGTTGACGTAACTTAAAAGGCTTAGTGGGCATAATTTAGTCAATGAATCATGCATTTCATAAAATTCTGAATTATTGTACCCATGTGTCAAGAACAAGATGTTACATTCACACTCACATCATAGTATCATAGTTTGCAAGTTAAAATATCATATTGAAATTGCATATAATCGTTAAATATTAATTTTCGAGAATCATTGTTTATTTATATTAAGATTTTCCATTCATTCACAACAGGCAAGTTAAACTGTTCTAGTTTGGATACTAAAAATACAAACTTTTAAAATCACATATTCAAAAATTATGGTGACAATTTTATTTTATTTTTTTAATTTAGAGAGGTTATTTGAAACAAATATATGTACATAGGAACAACTTTTACGAATCAAACCTAAGTACAACCCAAAAAGGGCAAAAAAAGATGCCAGGACTTAAAGCGGTGGAGGCGTGTATCAGCTCAACAACTATTCTACACTGTACACATCAATCTAAATACATTTTTTTTCCTATTTTATAAACTACGAAAAACAAAATTAAATCATCATTTTATAAACTTTAATTTTGGTGCAGTCATATCGACTAGTCACCATGTCGTACGCTTCAACTAAAGTAAAAACACAATGTTTAGGGTGCCTTTGATTTCAAATTTGATTTTACTAAAAAGTTGAAACCAAAGTAAATAATTAATTTTAACCACACATTTTATAGGTCCCACAACTTCTTACAATTTTTCAACCACACATTTCTTTAACTTTTATCAACTTTTACAAAAAAAAATCTGATTTTAAGCAAAATCAAACACACCCTTAACATCCTCGTATGTCTCAATCCCATCCTCTTTGTCTACCGTAGTATAAATCCGAATAAAGTGTTTCTTTGTCCACATGACACATGTAGCCGTCAAAGCCGGAGTGAGTTCGGCATGATTATGAGTACTACCATCTCAAATTCTCGTAATGCCAAAAAATGAATATCGCGACATAATCACTTCCTAATTTCTATTCCTCTAAAAATATCAGAAAATTAAACATCAAAGACTCGTATTCTCATATGAATATTGAGAATTTGGATCAAATTAAAGAAAAACTCACACTTTAATATTCAACCAATTTCAAAACAGAGAAAAGGAGCTCCGCGTGGCTGCTGTGCTTATAAGCACCAAGTGACCAAACGTAGTTTGCTCATTAATTGAAATTGCAACCATAAACTTTTAAGAATTATTAAAAAGACCAATTAGTAATATAGAAAAAATATATAAAAACATATTAAGGGTAAAAATACTGTTTTAAATTAAATAGTATTCCCATTGGAAAAAATCCGTCCTCGTTCACGTGTATTTCAAGTGAAAGTCCTTTCAATTTATTAAATACAAAAGAGGTTGTATTATTTTTCATTAACAATTATTTTTCCTTCGATTTTTCAAAGTTTATTTTCGTTTCTTGACTTACATTTTCTTCATATCTAGAATATAAAAACATTCACATGCAACTTCTACTCTTATATTTTTTTATGTTCAATAATACCCTTATTTTTTAAGAACGTTAAACTTCACGCTACCATTTACGAAAGATAAGACTATTTTACTCATAATAAATATAGTTAAAATATACGAGATTATCAACAATAAAATAAAAAATAGTTGATAATGTTATTTTTCTACAATTCTTAAAACCTTCTATTTTGAAGGCAATTGGAATATCTAGAACCGTTCACAACAATCCAAGCACCTTGAATCTATACACAAACCATGCTCGACAAATTTCAGTGCTACTAAAACCACAATCGCTATCTCACCAAACCACTAGTGTCAATTAAAAAAAAAAAAATCGAAACAACAAATTTCATTAGTTTACTACCAGTACAATACTATAGCTTAAGTCTTGTCTTTAACAATTAGAGTTTCCATCGAGCTAAAGCATTTATGTGTTTGTTGGCTACACTATATGAAGAGAGGGACTCGAATACTTAAATTAATTACAAAGTAATCATTTCGTTAGATATAAATCTAGAGTTACAACAGAAGTTGTACAAATTTTGCCAATTCAATCCACGACCTGTCTATCTTGTGTTTGTTACGATTTTCAAATTTTGATTCAATGTATCAACATTGGTTAATAATATAAGCATTATATAGTTGGACAATATTTTCTCACACATTGAATGGAAATGAAATTGTAAGTATTTTATTTACTATTATACTTGTAGAGATGGTGGCTATTGTTGGTTTGTATGTCCAAATAGTATAATTTTACTATGATGAAATGACAATTTATATTGAATAAAATTTTGGTTTGTATTCATTTAATTTTATTGCATTTTTTTAATATTGAGCATATTGTAAAAAAAAAAGTGTCAATCATCGCCAGATAATATAAGTTGGGTGCTTGCATTCGAACCATTGTGTGACACAAATATTTTGATCATGAATAAAATTGTTTATAACTAATGTATGAGGGTTGGCGGCTTGTACCAAAAAATTAATTGTAGTATTGACTATTTAAATATTGGGGTATACGATTTGTCCTTATCGCGAAATAGTTTAATGGTGACACTAGTACACTTAGAGTGTATTGAATGGACCACGTGTTGAATTTAATTATATAGCATTATCGTGCGAATAATTAAATTTCACTTGATCACTGAGTATTTTATCTAAATTCCTTGACGGGAATGTGTATATCTTTTCTTTCGTTTGATGGTACTTTGATTCACTAATGAGTGAGATCAATTTAATTGATCAAATATCTCGGTGAGTTGGGAGCTTGAAAATGAGCGAAGTAGAAAACATGAATTCGTGTCGGGAACGATTGTCTTGAAAAATGGATCGAGTGACAACTTAAGTTTTTTTTTTTGTTGAACGGTTATAAATCGAGCTCGAAGATTTAGCGATACCTAAACTTCGATATCTCAGAAATTAGTTCACAAGATCGAGTTAAGAAAATGTAGTTTAAAGTTAATAAGAATAATTAGAGAAGAAAACGGTCATTTATGCTCATACCTAATTATCGGATCTCGAACAAGAATGAAATATATATACGGTAAGTTAGAGGAAAGTATTACGACTTATGTAATCTTATATATTCTCGAGTGCGCGAGTTTTTGCCTTTAGTGGAAAAATCAATGGACTAATAATTAGATCCGATAGTCTAGAATCAATTAGATAGAATCTATTTATTAGAGCTTGGAAAATATATGTTTGGATAGGTCTCCATGGTAGCTCTATAAGGTTCGAGCTTAATCATAGTTACTATGAAAGTTTTAGACTTTATTGTAATTGTGGTATAAGTTCATGAATTACATGTGTAATTAAATCAATCCTAAGCTAATTGGATTTGGATGCAATTAGGACTCTTGACCTTGTTTACAATTAGGACTCTAGTCCTATTCATACTACATTGCATTTGATTTGAAAAAATCTAACAATTAATAAAAGAGGAGAGAGAAAATTCTTAAGTTTTGTTTGGTTAGAATTTTATCTTCTTGTTTTTTAAATTTGTCCAGTCCAAAAATTAGTTTTCAATTCATTTAAAAGGTGTCCACACGTCGGTGTAATCTATACTTGGGAGAATACTATAGAAGACTTGAACGTTGAGAACACCAAATTCATAAATCAAAAGTGAAAAGTTCGTGAATCAGATCAAGATCCAATATCTTTATCGATTCAGGTACAACACTAAACTATTAGTATTTAATTATAATAAACATGTGAATGCCTAGAAAAGATCTTGGTTTCTTGAATTAAATTTTTATTTTATTTTTCGGCTAATTCTTGTGCCAATTTTGAACAAGTGGTATCAGAGCGGTCTAGATCGTTCACGTGTTTGTCATGCTTTCTGGATCTGATAATTACATGTTTTAGTCGAGCGATATCTAGGATTATTTGTTTACATGTTGATTGAATTATTGGAATTATTTTAAACTGTGAACAAATAATTTTGTGGCCCCATTTATTCATTGTATTTCGTTATTTCGAGTTTGTAACAAGATTGGTAGATTACAATTCTACCATCTTGATTTAATATTTTTATTACAATTAGATTTAAATTGGGAATTTTTTTTTTTAATGATTGATTATTGATGAACGGACCGACCAAACAAAGAAAGACAAAAAAAAAATTCAAAAATCAATCACAACTTGTCGGATAGATGTGTGCGACTGCTGCAACATATCTAACCAGATTTGTGTGGTAGCATCACAGATCAAAGATTTGCAGGCTGGTGTGGCCGCACAGATCTTAGATCTAAGTGACCGACATGGCGCCAGCAGATATAGGATTTGCGCGTGGCGTAAGATTTACAGATCTGTCTAATCGGTGCGGTACCGCGCGGGGTTGCATGGATCTCATATCTATGTGACCAATGTGTGGTGCAGATCTTCAATTTGCGCTTGCGTAGCATAGATCCATGCCGATCTCTGCGCTACCCACGCGTGAGATCCGGCCAAATCTGTCTTCGCTAGTGCGGATCGGCCGAGTGCTCCGACCCAGTGTTGGGGAATGGTGGCTCTGGTAGTGTTGGTGGCCTTGATTTTTCCGGTGGTGGTTGTTTTTTTTCTTTGGACAAGAAGATGTTTTAATGAAGGAGAAGACCCTTGTTTAGTTGCTTGGATAATGGTTGATTGGTTGCTTGGATAGTGACCGATTGGTTGCTTGGATAAAGATTGTTTGGTTATGAAAATAGTCTTGCTGTTTGGATCATTTTGAAACTTTGGGCTGAAAATTGAAGTTAAATATTGGACTTGAGTCCAATTAGCTTTTAATTTAGTTTTTGTGGAAATTAGGCCCCTTACGCCATTTTCCAAAAAAAATTGAAAAATACGGTTAGTTTTAAAAAATTTGAGAAATAGACATCCTTTATATATATATATATATATATGGGAGGGTAAAAAAGAAAATTAATTACTACGACTCTACAATGCCCAAACCCTCTCAATTTGCTTTAATTTCTACATTTTAAGAGATTTTTTGCTCTGTGAAGTCAAATTTCTGTTTTTCAATATTATTCAATTGATGACGTTGCCTTTAGGAAAATCGGTGACAATGGTTGCTGTGTGAAACTTTTACATTTTGAGAGATTTTTTGTTCTGTGAAATTACATTTCGCTTTCAATTATTAACTAGTTGATGATGGTGCATTTAGGTAAATCACGAGCTCGGCTCGTCCATGGGGATGAGTCGAGCTTGGCTCGTCTGGAGACAAGGGCTCGGTTCGCCCACGGGTTCGTGGGCGAGCCACCGACTTCGACCTTTTTTTTTTTTTTTTCGGTTTAAATTTTGAAAATAAATCATTATATTCTAATTTCTATTTATTTTGTTAAAGAAAAAAAATGTAAATATTTAAAATGAATCCTTTATTTATTTTTATCTTTATGTTAAAGATTAAATATTTATCTTTGTGTTAAAATTTTTATTGAATCATCTTGATTATGTTTTTTTTTTTTTTTTTTTCATTTTGAATTTGAAAATAAAAAAGAAATTTGAAAATAAAAAAGAAAGTAGAAATAAAAAATCATTTATGTTAAAAATTAAAGATTTAAAATCCACCTCTATTTTTTTTTGTGTTTTACATTTTTTAAAATTTGAAAATAAAAAAGAATACCATATCGAAAATCGTTTATGTTAAAAATGTAAAATTTAAAACCCTCCTCCTTTTTCCGAGCTTGGGACCGGCTACTTTAAAAGTAGGCGGAGTTAAAATTGTACACGAACAAGATGTTACGTGTACAATTTTTTATTAAAATAAAGAAAATTCTTCAAATACAGAAATATTAATGCAAAATAATACTTACTACGAATATGATTAATCCATATTCAAATCTTCAAGTTCTTCAGACATTATTCTGTCCACTTTATCTTGAATTCGAAGTTCGGCATCATTCCAATCCTTTAGACACAGTAAACTTTCTAAAATGTCGGCTTTGAGTCTTGACTTGATATCAGATAAAACCCTACCACTTATACTGAATGCAGCCTCCGATGCTACAGTTGACACCGGATGTGTTAGTAGATCACGTGCCATTTTGAAAAGAATTGGGTAACTACGTTGATGTTGTCTCCACCATTTAAGTATATCAAAGTTTTTTCTCTCCTCTTCATCTAACATACTAAGCACATCATGTGCAAAATACCTACCTAACTCTACAGGTGTATCATTAGAACAAGGAAGGAAAGAACTAAAAGAAGAACCAACTAATTGTTGACCTTGAGTGGTCCTATGTGTACTGACGTAACTCCATAAGTCAATGACATCAGTTGATGACGAAGTATATGTTGGATTAGGGGGTCGTACAACGTTTGTACCGGCCTTTTCCGCATAGACCTCATACATAGAACATAAAGTTTGTTCTAAATTAGCACACGTGACTGGATTTCCAAAAGTTAATTTATCTGAAATTGCCATTATTGTTACTTTTGTACCCTCTAAGTTAAGTCGATGATCCATGATACATGCTAATGGAAATAACATAGGTAATTGTTCCCAATATTTCCTAAATTTAGCTTCCATAACATGTATAATACTAGTAAAAAGAGCAAAATTCCTATACCTATGAAAATTGTTAGCAATATAATAGAAATGATTTAAAACAAGTGGAGTAGTTGGGTAATAAACACCAGAACATGCATTTGTTGCGTCGTAAAAAACTTTTAAAATTTTTCTAACATGACCACATATTTCCCAATCATGTAATTCTAAATCATATTCTGAGCCGTGTGAGTGTCGGCCATTATAATACACAGTAATGCAATCTTCATAACCTTCACATGATTCAAGCATAAGATATGTTGAATTCCACCTATTGGCAACATCAGTTGCAAAACATTTTGATTGCAACCTATTTTCGTACATAGAGCAAAGAAAACTTGTTTTCTTGATGGTGAAACCGAAATATAATTATTAGCAAATCTAATTTTTTCCAATTGAGGGCGTATAAATTTTAATCCATCTTGTACAATTAAATTAAACACATGACACACACAACGAATATGAAATAAAATAGCATCAAAATGTGGATTACAGTGTTGCATTTATTTTTCAATTACTATATTATTTGGGCCTGCATTATCAAATGTAAAACTACGAGCCTTAGAATCACATTTAAATTCATGTAACACACTTAATAAAAATTGATAAATATTATTTCCATTATGAGGATAGTCTATTTGTTTAAATGCTATTACTTTTTATGCATTAACCAACTATTATCAATGTAGTGTGCGCTTGCTACCATGTATCCTTTTTGTTACAACTCGTGTCCATAAGTCCGATGTAAAAGATACAACACCATTGTAATTATTAATAACATTAATAATAGCTTCTTTCTTAGTATTATATCTAACAATAGTATATCTCTGCGAAGTGTATTTCTAGAAATACTAACGCACCTTAGTTGTAGATATTTTTGGATGAATGACGTCCAATGAGGATTGTCCACCAAGCTTAGTGGAAACTCGACATTTGCTATCAATTCCGCAATTCCTTCGTGTCGCATAAGTTCTTGTGAGTATATCCAGCTTGTTGAGAGCGGGACTACTAGACCCGGCTCTCGAGATCCAAACCGGAGTTGTGCTCGATTTGCATCCACACCTCCATGTTTGTATTGATATTTTTTGAAGTGTCTGTTTAGATGGGTCGTGCCTATCCCCTTGTGCCAAGCAAACTTCTCCTGATAGTGTTTACATTGTGCTTTGAACTCAGGGACTCCGTTCACTAGTTTACCAGTCGGCACCAATTGAAAATGCTGCCATCATATAGCCTTTTGTTTGGTGGCTTTTCGTTTAGTGCTAGAGCCAATGGTAGTTTCATGTGTATCGGCGTCGTCATGAACATCTTCCAAATCAATTGGATCAATGCTACCACCAAATTGATCAATAATATCTTTTGGAATTGGAATGTCATTAAGACCACTGAAATCATCATCACTTCGATTGTATGCCATTTGGAATAATAGAAGAAAAAAATAGGAGAAGATGAAGATGTAGTAGAACGTAGAAACTAGAAAATAGAAATGTAGAAAATTAGTAGAAGTAGAAAATTATAGCGTAATATCTAGATAATAAGATACTAGATACTAATTACTTAGAACACTAATATTGAGATTTGAGAATTTTAATGAATTGAGTATGTAATTGAATGAGAGATAAGAGATCAAGTGTGAAAAAAAATGAGTTTAGAAATAGGGTATTTATAGGAAAATAATGAAAGAAAAAAAAACAATTGGTCAATGATCGTTGGCCATGATCACAAATGTGACCGTTGGATGATCATCCAACGGTCACAATTTCATGACCGTTGGGGACGAGCCACGAGCCGAGCCGGCTCGTGGCTCGTCCATTAACTCGTGGGCTCGTGTCCACGAGCCCAACAAGCCGGCTCGTTTTTTGACGAGTCGAACGAGCTCGACTCATTTTTTTTCTCGGCTCGCCCCTAGCTCATGTTCGTGGTTCGACGAGCCCGAGTCTGAGCTGGGCCAAGATTTTACAAACCGAGTGATGAGCCAACAAGCCGACGAGCTTTTTTGCCACCCTTACCTTTAGGAATCCAATGACACATTGTAACCATTGCCAAATCAATAATATACCAAAATGAGATTAAAGTGTAATTTGATGGTATTCAAGTTCACCAACCTGTTTTTCGAATATATCCTGTATGAAAATATGTCCCATGTTAGTTCATATTCCAAATTCAATAAGTTTGAACACGTAAACTAACAAATTGCTGGTATGATCAATGCTTTTGAGATGTATGCTACTTTTGGAGATGTTTGTCACTTTTTAATTAAAAAGTGACAGAGCATGCCACTTTTATTTAATATATAAATACAATAAGTATGAACATCCAAACTAACAAATAAATTGTATGATCAGTATTTTTTGAGATGTATGTCACTTTTAAATAGATCTACGCTTTCAAGAGATTTTTGTCACTTTATGGAGATGTTTGTCATTTTTTACTTAGAAAGTGACAGATGAGCATGACACTTTTATTCAATATATAAATGCAATAAGTTTGAACGTGCAAACTAACAAATAGATATTATGATCATTTTTTTTTTTTTTGAGATATATGCCACTTGAAAAGAGATGTATGTCACAATTTTAGATCTATATCATTTTTGAAGAGATGTATGCCACTTTTTAGAAATGCTTGTCACTTTTTACTTAAAAAGTAACATATTATGTCACTTTTAGTTAAAAAGTCACAGATGAGCATGACACTTTTATTCAATATATAAATACAATAAATTTGAACATGCAAGCTAACAAATAGATGTTATGATCAATTTTTTGGAGATGTATGTCACATTTTTAGATCTGTATCACTTTGAAAAGATGTTTGTCACTTTTTAGAAATGTTTGTCACTTTTACTGAAAAATTGACATATCTTGTCAATTTTGTTTAATAAATGGTATTGAAAGCCGCCTATATTCCAAATGCACTAAGTTTGAATATTCAAACTAACAAATAGATGGTTTGATCGTAGTTTTTAGAGATGTATGTCACTTTTTAATATCTATATCACTTTTACTTAAAAAGTGACAATGCATGTTACTTTTATTTAATATATGTTCATTCTATAAAATTATTGTTTGATTAACTATCTTTGTTATTTTTATTTGGTAGGAATGGGAGCTCTTGATTCTCCGGGACTATTGGTTTACAAAGAAAGTCACCTTCTACTCACCGCATATAGTGATCAAAATTCGAATGACAAGTTTATCGAAACCCAAAAGCAAATGTTTAGGAAAACATGCTTTGGACCATATCTTGATTTAAAAGAAACGGTGATTCAAGCTCGGTTGATTTACCAATTTTATTAAGGCGGGTGAAGCAACAAAACATAAATGTATTATGGTTCAAAATCGTTGTAACCGGTCGATTTTTGATTGAAACTTTTGTCTAATATCCGGACTTGATTGCATGGGTAATGGTAATTTTACAAAGTACCAAATGCATAATAGTACGATTAATGACAAATATTTCAAGAAGTATGACAGCATTTCAACAGAGTGTGTTGAAAATGTGTTTAAAGAGTTGCCATCTGATACTGTTGACAAGGATATGGTAGACATTGGTATTATTTATCTTGTTTCATTGTTCTTATTTGCCACATCATATCATAAATGTGTTGATGATTCAATTTTTGAACTTGTTGATTCGAGTAATTTGAATCTTTTCCATGGGGAAGGAGTTATATAGTTTGACTTTGATGTCTCTCAAAAGTGCATTCACCAAGAGGATCATGAAGTTAGATCCTTCAAAAAAAAAAAAAAAAAATTAGTATATGCTTAATGGTTTTCTTCTTGCTTTCCAAGTTTGAATATAAGAAACAATTCACGCAATAGCAACAAAAAAGTTTTGTGTGAAGTACAAGACATCACTTTCTCGAATTTTTGAGTTGGAGTTCTAATGTACACTTGACATCGTTACAAATGATTAAACATGTTTTTAACTTGATTAAAGTAAGCTCTATCTATTATTTATACGATTTTTCTGTACATTTTTCTTCACTGTTTGTTATTTGTTTTGTTATTTTAAATTTATGAATATGTGTTTTTGCAGTTGGAAGTTAATGATGATAAGCTAACTGACTTGGATAGGGATGTGGCATACACTGATGGATTGTTTGGAAATTGTAAGTCTCAAGGGCAAGATGCTAATGACGATGACGACTTTGAGCATTCTGTTATTCATTAGTCGAAGTTGATGATTACAGCCCAAGAACCATTAATTGGCGACGGCAGCTTCTTCTTGAGTTAAAGAAAACGAAGACAAGTTGAGTTTTATGAGCGTTTATTTACCTTTTATTCTTTCTATATCATGTTTGTTTATTGTTTCTAATTATTATTTGTTTTTCTCTTTTTTTGTATTTTCAGAAACATTTTGAATCGAATGAAAAAATATTGAAACGTTTAGCGAAGATTGAAGTGAAACTTCAATCAAATGAAGAAATTTTGAAATGCCTGGCAGAAATTGAGGCGAAAGTTGAATCAAATGACTTAATTTTGAAACGCCTGACAGTTATAGAGTCGAAAATACAATCAAAGGAAGAAATTCATAATCGATTAGCTAAGCTTGAAATCAAAGTTCAATCTAATATTCAAATTGAGAAACAAACAAAAGAACTTGAAGAGAAAGCAAAATCGAATGAAAAAATTGTCGAACAGATGGCAAATGTTGAAAGCAAAGTGAATGACTTACAAATGTTGAAGGTATGTCCCTTTTTTAGATCTATGCCACTTTTTTTCAGAAATGTATGTCACCTTTTAAGAGATGTTGTCATTTTTTTATATTTATGTCACTTTTAAGAGATGTATGTCACTTTTTTAGATCTATGTCAATTTTTAGAGATGTTTGTCACTTTTATTTATTTTTGTAAAAATGTTGAGAGAAATAAAATAGGGGATGACAAAGTTGATGTAGTTGATTTGAAAACAACTCTATATGTAACTTTTAATAAGAAAGTGATACAGTATATCACTTTTTAATAAGAAAGTGACACAGTATGTCACTTTTTGCTATAAGTGTATCACTTTTTACTATGTCACTTTTGGTTAAGAAAGTGACAGAGTATGTCACTTTTTACTATAAGTATGTCACATTTTACTAAGAAAGTGACATAGTATGTCTCTTTTTAGATCTATATCACTTTTTATACAGATATGAATGAGACATTTTATTTATTCTTATGTCTAGAATGGTGCAGAAAATGTTGCTAATGATACAATGGACATGAAAAGGAATGTAACTTATTGTCCTAGTTTTTCATTGGGTATTAAGTTTGATATAACTGGAAAAAGTATTGAGAGGTTGGCTGAAACTAATGTGAAAAAGGTATTATTCAATTACAAATATATTGTATTTTAAATTTGAGATTTACTTTTTGTTGGTGTGCACTATATAATGTGGCTATTTATTTTGATTTAGTCTCATCGATCAAGATTCAATAAATTTTAATGAAAAGGACCGGAAGATTGTTGATGATGTTGCGGTGATATCACATTTTATGTTGTGTTTTTACTTTGTTATATCTATTTTGCACCGCAAAAAGTGATCTTTTGTATGTTTTTATTCAGACTGTTTGTGCATCATCGTTTAAAACATGTGCAATTGATGTTAATGATGATGATGTTGAATTGAAAGATGAGGACTATCAAAAAGTTGATGAGATTACAGTAGCTATTTTAGCTAAACATAAATTTGAAGAGGCAATTGTTTGTTTGATTATTTTTCATTTGAATGACTTATTTTTGTGTTTCTGCACAATATCACTTGATACTTTTTAATATTTTTGCGACATTTTAGACTGATGAAGAAGTCACTCTAGATGCACCATTGAGGAGGTAAAGAAACCTCAAAGACTTTTTCAAATCCCTAGGTTAATCAATACGATTCTCTGACGGTGGGTACTACAAAGCGTGTGGTGAATGGTACGCTTGCATTCAATGTTGGGTTATGCCCCCATACGGACTAGATGTTGAAGCATTTGAGAGTTGGTATAAGAAAGTGTTGGTGACGAAAAACAAGTATGTGACGTAATGTCACTTTTTAATAAGAAAGTGACACGGCATGTCATTTTTTGTTATAAGTATGTCACTTTTTACTATGTTACTTTTTGCTAAAAAAGTAACACATCGTGTTACTTTTTACTTGAAGTATGTCACTTTTGTAAGTATGTAACTTTTACTAAAAAAATGACACAGTATGTCACTTTCTGCTTGAAGTATGTCACTTTTTACTAAAAAAATGACACACTGTATCACTTTTTACTAAAAAATAAAAAGTGATACAATATGTCACTTTTTACTATAAGTATGTCACTTTTTATAAGTATATCATTTTTTACTAAAATAGTGTCACTGCATGTTACAATTTTTATACCAGTGTAATTGTATGAAACATTTCTTTTTTGTAATACATAGTTAAGCATTTCAATGATGAGAATATTATGATTAGCCCTTGCTTCTACTTCAACGATTTTTCAATCTCTTCTAAAATGTGGTGGTATGAATTAGTGACAACTAATGAAGCTTTGGATGACACATTAAGTTTTTGCTTGTTAGTTGTTTGGTTTAAGATTTATGTATATAGTTTATTAATACATTACTCATTCTTTTTATACACTTGTTTTTGTAGAATATGAATGTGTGTTTTTATTATATGCGGAAGATGTTAAGGTATGCACAGCCAAAAGGTAAGTTCGATTATTCTTTATTTTTATATTTTTCGATTTGCTTTAATTTTTATATTTTAAGAGACTTTTTGCTTTGTGAAAACCAATTTTTGTTTTTCATTATTATTCAATTGATGATGTTGCCTTTAGAAAAATCAGTGACAATGGTTGCTTTGTGATACTTTTACATTTTGAGAGATTTTTTTGTTATGTGAAATTGCATTTTGTTTTCAATTATTAACTGGTTGATGATGGTACCTTTAGGAATCCAATGACACATTGTAACCATGGCCAAATCAATGATATACCAAAATGAGATTAAAGTGTAATTTGATGGTATTCAAGTTCACCAACCTGCTTTTTTTAATAAATCATGTATGAAAATATGTCCTTTTAGCTTGATATGTTAGTTCATATTCCAAATGCAATAAGTTTGAACATGTAAACTAACAAATTGATGGTAGAATCAATTTTTGGAGATGTGCCATTTTTGAGATGTTTGTCACTTTTACTATTTCACTTTTATCTAATATATAAATGCAATAACTTTGAACATCCAAACTAACAAAATAGATTGTATGATTATTATTTTTTAAGATGTATGTCACTTTTAAAGAGATCTATGTCACTTTTAAAAAATGTTTGTCACTTTTTAAAGATATTTGTCACTTTTTACTTAAAAAGTGACAGAGCATGCCACTTTTATTTAATATATAAATGCAATAAGTATGAAAATCCAAAATAACAAATAGATTGTATGATCACTATTTTTTGAGATGTATATCACTTTTAAAGAGATCTACGTCACCTTTTGGAGATGTTTGTCACTTCTTATTTAAAAAGTGATAGATGAGCATGACACTTTTATTCAATATATAAATGCAATAAGTTTGAACGTGCAAACTAACAAATAGATATTATGATCATTTTTTTTTTTTGAGATATATGCCACTTGAAAAGAGATGTATGTCACAATTTTAGATCTATATCATTTTTGAAGAGATGTATGCCACTTTTTAGAAATGTTTGTCACTTTTACTTAAAAGTCACAGATGAGCATGACACTTTTATTCAATATATAAATACAATAAATTTGAACATGCAAGCTAACAAATAGATGTTATGATCAATTTTTTTGAGATGTATGTCACATTTTTAGATCTGTATCACTTTGAAGAGATGTTTGTCACTTTTTAGAAATGTTTGTCACTTTTACTGAAAAATTGACATATCATGTCAATTTTGTTTAATATATGGTATTGAAAGCCAGTTCATATTCCAAATGCACTAAGTTTGAACATTCAAACTAACAAATAGATGGTTTGATCGTAGTTTTTAGAGATGTATGTCACTTTTTAATATCTATATCACTTTTACTTAAAAAGTGACAATGCATGTTACTTTTATTTAATATATGTTCATTCTATAAAATTATTGTTTGATTAACTATCTTTGTTATTTTTATTTGGTAGGAATGGGAGCTACTGATTCTCCGGGACTATTGGTTTACAGCAAAGTCACCTTCTACTCACCGCATATAGTGATCAAAATTCTGAATGACAAGTTTACTGAAACCCAAAAGCAAATGTTTAGGAAAACATGCTTTGGACCATATCTTGATTTAAAAGAAACGGTGATTCAAGCTCAGTTGATTTACCAATTTTTATTAAGGCAGGTGAAGCAACAAAACATAAATGTATTATGGTTCAAAATCAGTGGCAAACTGGTCAGATTTTCTGTTGAAATTTTTTGTCTAATATCCGGACTTCGGTGCATGGGTAATGGTAATTTTACAAAGTACCAAATGCATAATAGTACGATTAATGACAAATATTTCAAGAAGTATGACAGCATTTCAACAGAGTGTGTTGAAAATGTGTTTAAAGAGTTGCCATCTGATACTGTTGACAAGGATATGGTAGACATTGGTATTATTTATCTTGTTTCATTGTTCTTATTTGCCACATCATATCATAAATGTGTTGATGATTCAATTTTTGAACTTGTTGATTCGAGTAATTTGAATCTTTTCCATGGGGAAGGAGTTATATAGTTTGACTTTGATGTCTCTCAAAGGTGCATTCACCAAGAGGATCATGAAGTTAGATCCTTCAAAAAAAAAAAAAAATGGAGTATATGCTTAATGGTTTTCTTCTTGCTTTCCAAGTTTGAATATAAGAAACAATTCCTGCAATAGCAGCAAAAAAGTTTTGTGTGAAGTACAAGACATCACTTTCTCGAATTTTTGAGTTGGAGTTCTAATGTACACTTGACATCGTTACAAATGATTAAACATGTTTTTAACTTGATTAAAGTAAGCTCTATCTATTATTTATACGATTTTTCTGTACATTTTTCTTCACTGTTTGTTATTTGTTTTGTTATTTTAAATTTATGAATATGTGTTTTTGCAGTTGGAAGTTAATGATGATAAGCTAACTGACTTGGATAGGGATGTGGCATACACTGATGGATTGTTTGGAAATTGTAAGTCTCAAGGGCAAGATGCTAATGACGATGACGACTTTGAGCATTCTGTTATTCATCAGTCGAAGTTGATGATTACAGCCCAAGAACCATTAATTGGCGACGACAGTTCTTCAGAGTTAAAGAAAACGAAGACAGTTGAGTTTTATGAGCGTTTATTTACCTTTTTATTCTTTCTATATCATGTTTGTTTATTGTTTCTAATTATTATTTGTTTTTCTCTGCTTTTTTTATTTTCAGAAACATTTTGAATCGAATGAAAAAATATTGAAACGTTTAGCGAAGATTGAAGTGAAACTTCAATCAAATGAAGAAATTTTGAAATGCCTGGCAGAAATTGAGACGAAAGTTGAATCAAATGACTTAATTTTGAAACGCCTGACAGTTATCGAGTCGAAAATACAATCAAAGGAAGAAATTCATAATCGATTAGCAAAGCTTGAAATCAAAGTTCAATCTAATATTCAAATTGAGAAACAAATAAATGAACTGGAAGAGAAAGCAAAATCGAATGAAAAAATTGTCGAACAGGTGGCAAATGTTGAAAGCAAAGTGAATGACTTGCAAATGTTGAAGGTATGTCCCTTTTTTAGATCTATGCCACTTTTTTTCAGAAATGTATGTCACCTTTTAAGAGATGTTGTCATTTTTTTTAGATTTATGTCACTTTTAAGAGATGTATGTCACTTTTTTAGATCTATGTCAATTTTTAGAGATGTTTGTCACTTTTATTTATTTTTGTAAAAATGTTGAGAGAAATAAAATAGGGAGATGACAAAGTTGATGTAGTTGATTTGAAAACAACTCTATATGTAACTTTTAATAAGAAAGTGATACAGTATATCACTTTTTACTAAGAAAGTGACACAGTATGTCACTTTTTGCTATAAGTGTATCACTTTTACTATGTCACTTTTGGTTAAGAAAGTGACAGTATGTCACTTTTACTATAAGTATGTCATTTTACTAAGAAAGTGACATAGTATGTCACTTTCTAGATCTATATCACTTTTTATACAGATATGAATGAGACATTTTATTTATTCTTATGTCTAGAATGGTGCAGAAAATGTTGCTAATGATACAATGGACATGAAAAAGAATGTAACTTATTGTCCTAGTTTTTCATTGGGTATTGAGTTTGATATAACTGGAAAAAGTATTGAGAGGTTGGCTGAAACTAATGTGAAAAAGGTATTATTCAATTACAAATATATTGTATTTTAAATTTGAGATTTACTTTTTTGTTGGTGTGCACTATATAATGTGGCTATTTATTTTTGATTTAGTCTACTGATCAAGATTTAATAAATTTTAATGAAAAGGACTGGAAGATTGTTGATGATGTTGCGGCTGATATCACATTTTATTTTGTGTTTTTACTTTGTTATATCTATTTTTGCACTGCAAAAAGTGATCTTTTGTATGTTTTTATTCAGACTATTTGTGCATCATCGTTTAAAACATGTGCAATTGATGTTAATGATGATGATGTTGAATTGAAAGATGAGGACTATCAAAAAGTTGATGAGATTACAGTAGCTGTTTTAGCTAAACATAAATTTGAAGAGGCAATTGTTTGTTTGATTATTTTTCATTTGAATGACATATTTTTGTGTTTCTGCACAATATCACTTGATACTTTTTAATATTTTTGCGACATTTTAGACTGATGAAGAAGTCACTCTAGATGCACCATTGAGGAGGTAAAAGAAACCTACAGCACTTTTTCAGTCCCCTAGGTTAATCAATACGATTCTACGGTGGGTACTACAAAGCGTGTGGTGAATGGTACGTTTGCATTCAATGTTGGGTTATGCCCCCCATACGGACTAGATGTTGAAGCATTTGAGAGTTGGTATAAAGAAGTGTTGGTGACCAAAACAAGTATGTGACGTAATGTCACTTTTTAATAAGAAAGTGACACAAACATGTCATTTTTGTTATAAGTATGTCACTTTTACTATGTTACTTTTTGCTAAAAAGTAACACATCATGTTACTTTTTACTTGAAGTATGTCACTTTTGTAAGTATGTAACTTTTACTAAAAAATGACACAAGATGTCACTTTCTCATTGAAGTATGTCACTTTTTACTAAAAAATGACACAATCAGATCACTTTTACTAAAAATAAAAGTGATACAATATGTCACTTTTTTACTATAAGTATGTCACTTTTTATAAGTATATCATTTTTACTAAAATAGTGTCACCGCATGTTACAATTTTTATACCAAAGTAATTGTATGTAACATTTCTTTTTGTAATACATAGTTAAGCATTTCAATGATGAGAATATTATGATTAGCCCTTGTTTCTACTTCAACGATTTTTCAATCTCTTCTAAAATGTGGTGGTATGAGTTAGTGACAACTGATGAAGCTTTGGATGACACATTAAGTTTTTGCTTGTTAGTTGTTTGGTTTAAGATTTATGTATATAGTTTATTAATACATTACTCATTCTTTTTATACACTTGTTTTTGTAGCATATGAATGTGTGTTTTTATTATATGCGGAAGATGTTAAGGTATGCACAGCCAAAGGTAAGTTCGATTATTCTTTATTTTTATATTTTTCGATTTGCTTTAATTTTTATATTTTAAGAGACTTTTTGCTTTGTGAAAACCAATTTGTTTTTCATTATTATTCAATTGATGATGTTGCCTTTAGAAAATCAAATGACAATGGTTGCTTTGTGATACTTTTACATTTTGAGAGATTTTTGTTATGTGAAATTGCATTTTGTTTTCAATTATTAACTGGTTGATGATGGTACCTTTAGGAATCCAATGACACATTGTAACCATGGCCAAATCAATGATATACCAAAATGAGATTAAAGTGTAATTTGATGGTATTCAAGTTCACCAACCTGTTTTTTGAATAAATCATGTATGAAAATATGTCCATTTTAGCTTGATATGTTAGTTCATATTCCAAATGCAATAAGTTTGAACATGTAAACTAACAAATTGATGGTAGAATCAATTTTTGGAGATGTGCCATTTTTGAGATGTTTGTCACTTTTTACTATTTCACTTTTATGTAATATATAAATGCAATAACTTTGAACATCCAAACTAACAAAATAGATTGTATGATTATTATTTTTTAAGATGTATGTCACTTTTAAAGAGATCTATGTCACTTTTAAAAAATGTTTGTCACTTTTAAAGATATTTGTCACTTTTTACTTAAAAAGTGACGAGAGCATCTCACTTTTATTTAATATATAAATGCGTAAGTATGAAAATCCAAACTAACAAATAGATTGTATGATCACTATTTTTTGAGATGTATATCACTTTTAGAGATCTACGTCACCTTTTGGAGATGTTTGTCACTTCTTATTTAAAAGTGATAGATGAGCATGACACTTTTATTTAATATATAAATGCAATAAGTTTGAACGTGCAAACTAACAAATAGATATTATGATCATTTTTTTTTTTAGATATATGCCACTTGAAAAGAGATGTATGTCACAATTTTAGATCTATATCATTTTTGAAGAGATGTATGCCACTTTTTAGAAATGTTTGTCACTTTTTACTTAAAAAGTCACAGATGAGCATGACACTTTTATTCAATATATAAATACAATAAATTTGAACATGCAAGCTAACAAATAGATATTATGATCAATTTTTTTGAGATGTATGTCACATTTTTAGATCTCAGATCACTTTGAAGAGATGTTTGTCACTTTTTAGAGATGTTTGTCACTTTTTATCGAAAAATTGACATATCATGTCAATTTTGTTTAATATATGGTATTGAAAGCCAGTTCATATTCCAAATGCACTAAGTTTGAACATTCAAACTAACAAATAGATGGTTTGATCGTAGTTTTTAGAGATGTATGTCACTTTTTAATATCTATATCACTTTTACTTAAAAAGTGACAATGCATGTTACTTTTATTTAATATATGTTCATTCTATAAAATTATTGTTTGATTAACTATCTTTGTTATTTTTATTTGGTAGGAATGGGAGCTACTTGATTCTCCGGGACTATTGGTTTACAAAGAAAGTCACCTTCTACTCACCGCATATAGTGATCAAAATTCGAATGACAAGTTTATCGAAACCCAAAAGCAAATGTTTAGGAAAACATGCTTTGGACCATATCTTGATTTAAAAGAAACGGTGATTCAAGCTCGGTTGATTTACCAATTTTATTAAGGCGGTGAAGCAACAAAACATAAATGTATTATGGTTCAAAATCGTTGTAAACCGGTCGATTTTCTGAAAATTTTTTGTCTAATATCCGGACTTTGGTGCATGGGTAATGGTAATTTTACAAAGTACCAAATGCATAATAGTACGATTAATGACAAATATTTCAAGAAGTATGACAAAGATTTCAACAGTGTGTTGAAAATGTGTTTAAAGAGTTGCCATCGATCATCGTTGACAAGGATATGGTAGACATTGGTATTATTTATCTTGTTTCATTGTTCTTATTTGCCACATCATATCATAAATGTGTTGATGATTCAATTTTTGAACTTGTTGATTCGAGTAATTTGAATCTTTTCCATGGGGAAGGAGTTATATAGTTTGACTTTGATGTCTCTCAAAGGTGCATTCACCAAGAGGATCATGAAGTTAGATCCTTCAAAAAAAAAAAAAAAAAAAATTGGAGTATATGCTTAATGGTTTTCTTCTTGCTTTCCAAGTTTGAATATAAGAAACAATTCTCGCAATAGCAAAGAAAAAGTTTTGTGTGAAGTACAAGACATCACTTTCTCGAATTTTTGAGTTGGAGTTCTAATGTACACTTGACATCGTTACAAATGATTAAACATGTTTTTAACTTGATTAAAGTAAGCTCTATCTATTATTTATACGATTTTTCTCAGACATTTTTCTTTCACCGCTTTGTTATTTGTTTTGTTATTTTAAATTTATGAATATGTGTTTTTGCGGTTGAAAGTTAATGATGATAAGCTAACCCGACTTGGATAGGGATGTGGCATACATCGATGGATTGTTTGAAATTGTAAGTCTCAAGGGCAAGATGCTAATGACGATGACGACTTTGAGCATTCTCATTATTCATCGATCGAAGTTGATGATTACGTGACCAAGAACCATTAATTGGCGGCGACAGTTCTTGAGTTAAAGAAAACGAAGACAGTTTGAGTTTTATGAGCGTTTATTTACCTTTTTATTCTTTCTATATCATGTTTGTTTATTGTTTCTAATTATTATTTGTTTTTCTCTGCTTTTTTTTTTTCGTAAACATTTTGAATCGAATGAAAAAATATTGAAACGTTTAGCGAAGATTGAAGTGAAACTTCAATCAAATGAAGAAATTTTGAAATGCCCGCGTAAATTGAGGCGAAAGTTGAATCAAATGACTTAATTTTGAAACGCTTAAAAGGAATGTAACTTATTGTCCTAGTTTTTCATTGGGTATTGTTGATGATGTTATTGAGAGGTTGGTTGAAACTAATGATATTATTCAATTACAAATTTATTTTGTGTTTTACTTTGTTATATCTATTTTTAATGAAAAGCAAAAGTGATCTGATGTTGCGGTGATATATCATATGTTTTATTCTATTTTTGCACCGCAAAAGTGCATCATCGTTTAAAACATGTGCAATTGATGTTAATGATGATGATGTTGAATTGAAAGATGAGGACTATCAAAAAGTTGATGAGATTACGATGAGTTGCTTTTAGCTAAACATAAATTTGAAGAGGCAATTGTTTGTTTAATTATTTTTCATTTGAATGACTTATTTTTGTGTTTCTGCACAATATCACTTGATACTTTTTAATATTTTTGCGACATTTTAGACTGATGAAGAAGTCACTCTAGATGCACCATTGAGGAGGTAAAAGAAACCTACAGCACTTTTTCAGTCCCCTAGGTTAATCAATACGATTCTACGGTGGGTACTACAAAGCGTGTGGTGAATGGTACGTTTGCATTCAATGTTGGGTTATGCCCCCCATACGGACTAGATGTTGAAGCATTTGAGAGTTGGTATAAGGAAGTGTTGGTGAAGAAAAACAAGTATGTGACGTAATGTCACTTTTTAATAAGAAAGTGACACAGCATGTCATTTTTTGTTATAAGTATGTCACTTTTTACTATGTTAATTTTTGCTAAAAAAGTAACACATCGTGTTACTTTTTACTTGAAGTATGTCACTTTTGTAAGTATGTAACTTTTTACTAAAAAAATGACACAGTATGTCACTTTCTGCTTGAAGTATGTCACTTTTTACTAAAAAAATGACACACTGTATCACTTTTTACTAAAAAATAAAAAGTGATACAATATGTCACTTTTTACTATAAGTATGTCACTTTTTATAAGTATATCATTTTTTACTAAAATAGTGTCACTGCATGTTACAATTTTTATACCAGTGTAATTGTATGTAACATTTTTTTTTTGTAATACAGAGTTAAGCATTTCAATGATGAGAATATTATGATTAGCCGTTGCTTCTACTTCAACAATTTTTCAATCTCTTCTAAAATGTGGTGGTATGAATTAGTGACAACTAATGAAGGTTTGGATGACACATTAAGTTTTTGCTTGTTAGTTGTTTGGTTTAAGATTTATGTATATAGTTTATTAATACATTACTCATTCTTTTTATACACTTGTTTTTGTAGCATATGAATGTGTGTTTTTATTATATGCGGAAGATGTTAAGGTATGCATAGCCAAAGGTAAGTTCGATTATTCTTTATTTTTATATTTTTCGATTTGCTTTAATTTTTATATTTTAAGAGACTTTTTGCTTTGTGAAAACCAATTTCTGTTTTTCATTATTATTCAATTGATGATGTTGCCTTTAGAAAAATCAATGACAATGGTTGCTTTGTGATACTTTTACATTTTGAGAGATTTTTTGTTATGTGAAATTGCATTTTTGTTTTCAATTATTAACTGGTTGATGATGGTACCTTTAGGAATCCAATGACACATTGTAACCATGGCCAAATCAATGATATACCAAAATGAGATTAAAGTGTAATTTGATGGTATTCAAGTTCACCAACCTGTTTTTTGAATAAATCATGTATGAAAATATGTCCTTTTTAGCTTGATATGTTAGTTCATATTCCAAATGCAATAAGTTTGAACATGTAAACTAACAAATTGATGGTAGAATCAATTTTTTGGAGATGTGCCATTTTTTGAGATGTTTGTCACTTTTTACTATTTCACTTTTATCTAATATATAAATGCAATAAGTTTGAACATCCAAACTAACAAAATAGATTGTATGATTATTATTTTTTAAGATGTATGTCACTTTTAAAGAGATCTATGTCACTTTTAAAAAATGTTTGTCACTTTTTAAAGATATTTGTCACTTTTTACTTAAAAAGTGACAGAGCATGCCACTTTTATTTAATATATAAATGCAATAAGTATGAAAATCCAAAATAACAAATAGATTGTATGATCACTATTTTTTGAGATGTATATCACTTTTAAAGAGATCTACGTCACCTTTTGGAGATGTTTGTCACTTCTTATTTAAAAAGTGATAGATGAGCATGACACTTTTATTCAATATATAAATGCAATAAGTTTGAAGGTGTAAACTAACAAATAGATGTTGTGATCGATATTTTTTGAGATATATGTCACCTTAAAAGAGATGTATGTCAATTTTTTAGATTTATATCATTTTGAAGAGATATATGCCACTTTTTGGAGGTGTTCACTTTTTGGAGATATTTGTCACTTTTTATTTAAAAAGTAAAAAGCCACACATGAGCATGACACTTTTATTCAATATATAAATGCATTAAGTTTGAACATGCGAGCTAACAAATAGATGTTATGATCACTTTTTTTGAGATGTATGTCCCTTTTAAAGAAATGTATTCCACATTTTTAGATCTATATCACTTTGAAGAGATGTTTGTCACCTTTTACTTAAAAAGTGACAGATCATGTCACTTTTAATTAAAAATTCACAGATCATATTATTTTTATTTAATATATGGTATTAAAATCCAGTTCATATTCCAAATGCAGTAAGTTTGATCATTCAAACTAACAAATAGATGGTATGATCACATTTTTTTGAGATGTATGTCACTTTTTAATATCTATGTCACTTTTAGTTAAAAAGTGACAATGCATGTCACTTTTATTTAATATATGTTCATTCTATAAAATTATTATTTGACTAACCATTTTTGTTATTTTTTTTTTGTAGGACTGTGAGCTATTGATTCCTCAGAACTATTTATTTCCTAGTAAATTCACCTTCTACTCACCGTATATAGTGATCAAAACCCTGAATGAAAAGTGTACAAAAACTCAAAAGCAAATGTCCAAGAACAGTGATTCAGGCTTAGTTGATTCATCAATTGTTATTAAGGTATGTGAAGCAACAAAACATAAATGAATTATGGTTCAAAATCAGTGGCAAACTGGTCAGATTTTCTGTTGAAGAATTTTATCTAATGTCCGGACTTCGTTGTGTGGGTAATGGTGATTTTACCAAGTACCGAATGCATAATAGTACGATTAAGGACAAATATTTCAAGAAATGTGATAGCACTTCTACAGAGTGTGTTGAAAATGTGTTTAAAGAGTTGCCATCTAATACTGTTGATAGGGATATGGTAAATTTTGGTATTATTTATCTTGTTTCATCGTTCTTATTTGCTACATCATACCATAAATGTGTTGATGATTCAATTTTTAGACTTATTCAATCGGGTGAATTTGAATCTTTTCCACGGGAGAAGGAGTTATATAGTTTGACTTTGATGTCTCTCAAAGGTTCATTCACCAAGAGGATCATGAAGTTAGATCTTAAAAAAATAAAAAATTGGAGTATAGACTTAATGGTTTTCTTCTTGATTTTCAAGTTTGGATATATGAAACAATTCCTGCAATAGCTGCAAAAAAGTTGTGTGTGAAGTTCAAGTCATAACTTCTTTGGATTTTCGAGTTGGAGTTCTAATGTGCATTTGACATCGTTACAATTGAACAAACGTGTTTTTGACTTGATTAAAGTAAGCTCTATTTGTTATTTGTTCTATTATTTTAAATTTATGAATATGTATTTTTGCAGTTGGAAGTTAATGATGTTAGGCTAACTGACGCGGAGAAAGATGTGGCATACACTGAGGGTTTGTTTGAGAATTGCAAGTCTCAAGGGCAAGATGCTAATGACGATGATGACTTTGAGGATCCTGTTATTCATCAATCGAAGCTAATAATTACAGTCCAAGAACCATTAGTTGGTAATGACAAATCTTCAAAGTTGAAGAAAAAGAAGATAGTGCATTTATTTACCTTTTTATGATTTCTATATCATTTTTGTTTATTGTTTCCTATGATTATTTGTTTTTCTCTGCCTTTTGTTTGTTCAGAGACATTCCTAATCGAATGAATAAATACTAAAACGTTAACTTCAATCAAATGAAGATATTTCTAAACACTTGCTGAAATTGAGGCGAAAGTCGAATCAAATGACATTATTTTGAAACACCTGACGGATATAGAGTCGAAAATACAATCAAATGAAGAAATTCATAATCGACTAACAGAGCTTGAAATCAAAGTTCAATCTAATATTCAAATTGAGAAACAAATAAAGAACTTGATGAGAAAGTAAAATCAAATGAAGAAATTCTAGAACGGATGGTAAATGTTGGAAGTAAAGTGAATGACTTGCAAATGTTGATAGTTTGTCACTATTTTAGATCTATGTCAATTTTTTCAGAAATGTATATCACTTTTTTGGAGATGTTATGTCACTTTTTACTATAAGTTGTCACTTTTTATAAGTATGTCATGACTTATACAAAAGCAAAGCACATAAATTTCTACACTATTTTGAATACAAAAATCAATATGTATGAATAAGTGACATTGTGTCACTTTTTGTTATAAAAGTGACATAGTGTGTCATGTTTTGTTCTAAAAGTAACAATTTCAATATTTATCAAATTTCTTTAATGGTTGAAGTATCATGCATACAATTTATAAGTGTTAAATGATAAGTTTTACATTCCATTATAATGTCAAGTCCTATACAAAAGCAAAGTGCAGGATTGTCAACACTATTTTGAATAGAAAAACCAATATGTATGAATAAGTGATACTTCCCACATTAAATATAAAAAAACTCATAAATCAAAACGTCATGAAAGCATGATTTAATTGTCGTAGTTTATTAATACATTATTTTCTTGCATTATTTGCATAGGTACAGTCTTCAAGTTCAATAATATACTAAGTCAATGATGTTTGTGCCTCATATTTGGTGAATATTGAAGAAAAGACGTGTACATGCAATCAATTCCAAGTGGACAAAATCTCATGTGCACACGCATTGACGGTTATTGCAAAGAAAAAGGACGACTCATATTTATATTGTTCAAAATATTACACAACAGAGATGTACATTCAAACATACAGTGGTACAATTTATCCATTTAGAGATCGCAATGATTGAGATATATCAGATTATGTAAAAGCAAGAATAGTCTTGGGTCCTGATCCAAAAAGAAAATCCAGACAACCTAAAGAGAAAACAATACTATCAAAAGGAGGAAAAAAAAAAGCAAAGTACAAAATGTGGTAGATGTAGGAAGTATGGCTATAATAAAAGATCGTGTCAAATTTTAGCACCTTTTAAGAAGAAGCTACAAAAGAAAAGAAAGTTACATAACTCCAACTTACTGAAAAAGTGACACACTGTCACTTTTTACAGAGAAAGTGACATACACTGTCACTTTTTATTCAGAAAGTGACACACTAAGTCACTTTTTTAGATAGGCATATTTTTATTACAATAACAATCAGATATAATAAGACTTCAAAATCATAAACTTTTTGCTGATAAGTAATTATAAATAGACTATAGAGCTATAGACAACATAAAATCCAAGTCATGTCACTTTTGACTAAGAAAGTGATACAGTATGTCACTTTTTACTCATAAATTGAACACTATGTCACTTGTTAGTATATGCATGTTTTTATTACAATAACAATCAACATATAAATGATATTTAGTTCATTCAATTTATAGTCTTTTACCTTCAATTTCTTTAACTTCATGGATTTCTCTCTCAATATTTTTTCTTGCTTGTTTGCAAGTTTTGTGAAGGTTGCATGCACATCGTTTAAGTGTTTCACAAACTATTCTTGCAACAAATTTTTTAAGGATTCCAATAAAAGTTCTATAGGACAACCTTTTGTTGTTTTTGTTATAGAATTTACTGATTCAACTATATTTAAAGTCATTGTAGAAAATATGTTATTTGTCATGTATGTCATTGACCACTTGTGATAACTAATCTCTTCCAACATAAAGAACAATCAAAATATTAATAATTTCTTATATACAATGTTATTATGTATTCAAAATAAATATTTTTGAATATACCAGGTGTGATCGAATTCCATTATGGATTTCATCGAGTTGTTTCATATGGAACTCAAAATTATTTTTTGTGTAGGCTATAGCAGCTCTATTGAATGGTTGTGTAATGTTCTTTCCATTTTTTTGGCCAAATATTGACTTTAAATTTTGTAACAGGTGGGTAGGAACATAGACCATACATTGAATTCTTATACATCTTCTGGATTGCACTTTTTATGCTTTTATGACCATTTGAGATTATACACAATTCTTCTCCTCACCATAAGTTTCTTTTAATATAAGCAAGAACAATTCCCATGAATCATTAGTTTCTAAGTCTCCAACTCCAAATGCTAATATGAAAATATTGTTGTTTGCATCTTGTGTACATGCTGTAAATAATGTTCCACCATGATTTTTCTTTAAGAACGTACCATCAATCACTATTATAAGTCTGCAATACTCCCACCCCTGAATAGATGCTCCTATTACCATGAATATGTATTTAAATTTGTTGTTCTCGTAAGTCTCAATTCTTGTAATTGATCCATAATTTGTTTGTTAATGTACAAGTACTTTGGAACATTTTCATAAGACTCTATTGAATCTCTACTCACCAATTCCAAAGCTTTCTCATTAGATCTCCAAGCTTTATTGTAACTTATCGACACTCCGTATGTATTCATCATGTCACTTATTATGTCTGTGGGAGTGTATGTTGTTTTTGTTGAGACATACTTGTACTTGATGTATTCTCCTACTATTGAGTTTGTTGCTTGACACTGATCTGTCAAGATGATATTATTTGAGCACATGTGATCGTTTCTCATATATCTTATTTTGAACATTTCTGTTCTTCCAAGTCTTGGAGCTCTAAAACTCTATTTGCAATTATCATCTATGCATTTCAGCACATATTATTTCTTGTCCGACTTAGGAAATTTTTATGTATCATATATACCGAAATACTTTTCTTAACCAATGTATTGTTCTTACTAACAAATGAAACAATTTCACTACTTGTTTCATTACTCATTTCTTCAACCTCCGGTATGCATGAAGAAATATCAACAACTAAGTCTTCAATAGTTGGTAGACTTTGAACTAATGTTGTCACCGAACCATGAGTTTGAAAAACCTGTAATTGCATCATGTCATTTTCTTCACCAGTAGCAACTTCAGAAAGTTGTATGTCTTCAAAACTTTTAGTTCTGTGACATAATGAAACTGGTGTGACATCTACGCACAAAGGAAAGCTTGCAATATGTTTCTCTCTTTTTTTGATCTCCGAATAGAATATGGGAGAATTATTGTCTGAAATCATAGGCATGTTTTTCTTCACCTTATATTGTATTGTTATTGAATGTGTCGCTGGACTTATGTTTGTAACTGAATATATCATGCCATCGAGTTCCCTATATGTACATTCTATTGGGATGATAATTCTAATTATTTTAAAACTTATATATTGGTTACCTTGTTCCCATTTTCTTCCATAATTGATGAATACATTGATTTTATCCATATCTAAAAAAAAACCACTGAAATATAATACACTAATGTTTGATCATCCTCAATAATTGTATCATTAAGCAAAAAGTGACGGAGAATATGTCACTTTTATATACAAAGTCTCAATTCATATTCAAGACAAAAAATGATACATTAATGTTTGATCATCCTCAATAATTTATGTCAATTCATAATGCACAACAAATATAAAGTTAAATTTAACAATTAAATCAACCACATAGAATATTTTGATCCAAAATTGTTACGTAACTTATATACATTGTTCTGTTACTTTTAAGCAAAAGTGACATAGCATGTCACTTTTCTATCCCAAGCCTCAATTCATATTCAAGACAAAAAAAATTATACATTAATTCTTGATCATGCTCAATAAAACATGTCACTCTATAATGCACAACATATATAAGTTAAATCCTGCAATTAAATCAACCATAGAGAAGATTTTGATCCAAATTTGTTTGTGTAACTTGTATACATTGTTATGTCACGTTTTGAGCAAAAAGTGACAGTTTGTATCACTTTTCTATCCCAACCCTCAATTCATATTCAAAAAAAAATTAATAATAGTACATTAATGTTTGATCATGCTCAATAATTCATGTCACTCCATAATGCACAACAAATATCAAGTTAAATCCTACAATTATATCAACCACATAGATGATTTTGATCCAAATTTGTTTGTGTATCTTGCATACATTGTTCTGTCACTTTTTAAGCGAAAAGTGACATAGCTATCCAAAAAACCATATTCATATTTATTTTTACAAGCATTGTATGCATCTCTGTAATCGTTAATTGATATTCACACACATGTTTAGAACACCTTACTCAATACTATCGATCTAAAGTTGAAATTTGATATACAATAACACAAATAAAAATATAAAATATTACAAATCTAAAATGAAGTGAATGAAAAAGGATGTATCTAAATTAAAATTGAAATATGAGATACTATATGTAATTCAAATAAAAACTATGAAGACGAAATAAAAATTATCATATTACATGGAAATTTTGGATTTTGAGATCAGGTTTTGTGCTAAATTGGAGAAGAAACAACGAGAAATTCATTACAATAATCTAGAAGAGATTCGTTTTTAATATGAATTTTGATTTGTATGAAATTTTTGTTCATTTTTAATTTGGATTTTAGCCAGGGGCAAGTTTTATGTTTGAATATGGAGTTGATTAGATTTTGATTTGGTTTTGAGCGTGTACTACGGTTTTAATGAGTAAATAAGTTTTAACCTGATTTTTCAAAAAAGTCCTCAATTTTATGAGTGTTTGTATAATTTGCTCTTAATTTTTTAGTCTTGCTTTAGGCCACAAATAATTGTTAACTTATTACTAATGTATGATTTAAACATTTGTTTAAAATATTATTGTTGTGTAAATCATAAGATATAGATTTACTGTTGACATCGCTCGTGAAACTTAGAATAGAATGCATTTTATCAAAGTATCGAGTTTTTCTTGATTAATTTAATTTAAATTAAATTTTTCTAGAAAAGGAAGTCTGTAATAATTAGATTGTATGTTAATTAATCAATGTGAACAATTGGTAATTATTTTAAATTAAAATCTATTATTTTAAAATATTGAGTGGAAATGGTATTTATTTAAATTAAAACTCATGTTCTCCTTTTGTCAATTCATAAGCAATAGAATTGTTAGCCTCGTGCCGGTAACACAACGATCTCCCTATTGGAGAGCTATGTGATCTGGGTTACTTGATTGAATTCCTATTTAGTAAGATTGTCTAACTATAATATAATTTGAGATCATCTTGTAGATGGGGAGATTATTTTTCAAGTATCTAGAGATCTAAACAAATGTTGCACACTCAAATCGAGATCATCTACAAACATCCTATAGAAGCTCTCATTTATTATCTTGGTGATTAAATAAAACTATACTGGATTTATCTAGGCATTTATTGTCAGGTATGATTTGTTTGGTTGAATGGTCCTAACTTAATCAGTGGACACAGTGACATTTTCTATAGAGGGACTTATTGGATCACATTGATCAAGTAGTCGTTACATTATTGTAGTTTTATGGATCTACATTGCATTTATGCATCATATGTTAAATTCGCTGCTCAATTTTAGTATGCAATATTTTTTTTTATTTTTCAGCAAAATGTTTCCTAGTCTATTTTTTGTTATCCTAAAACAAAACCTACTTACTAGGAAAAATTATATGGATTGAAAACGTAACATAATGATTGTGCTCACTATTGAGAAAAATGATTTTGTGCTTGAAGAAGATTGGCTCGAGCAACCTACTGAGACTGAAAGCAAGGCCAATAGGGATTTAATAATAAGTAAATGGCTGCAGACAAGTTGGCTAGCGGTTACATTTTGGCATCCATGTCAAATGTGTTACAGCAAAAGCATGACAGTCTAGAAACTTCTTATGACATAATGAAAAGTCTTAAGGGCATGTTTGCACATCAAAGTAGTAGAGCTCGATTCAAAGTCATTCGTACTTTGCAAAACATCTGCATGAAATCCAGAACGCCCATGAAGGATCATATGTTGACTATGATTGGACACTTCAATGTGGCAAAAAATCTGGGTGCAACTATTGATGCAAATATGTAGGTGATATGGTACTGAACTCTCTATCTAATATGTTTTCACAGTTTACTGTGAACTATCATTTACACAAGAAGGGTATGCCATTAGCTGAGTTGATAAATGAGTTGCAAAATGTGGAATATGCTCTTAAAGCTAAGGGTGGCAATGCTTATGCAGCAATTGGTAGCTTCCTTGTTTCCAAGCCGAAAGGCAGAGATGGAAAAAAAAAAGTGAGCTAGCAAGAAGCAGAAAGAAAATAAGACCAAAATAGATGGAAATTCGAAAGGCAAGTGTTTCAAATGCGGTCAGAAACGACACTGGAAGAAAGACTGTCCTGATGCACTAACTAAAAAAGAGCAAGGTGCTGATGATTCAAGAGAGCAGAAATTTAGTGAAGACCAATTTACTATTTGAGTCACCACATGAGAAATAGTTTCGGTGAGAGCTGTAGGAATATTTTATTTTATTTCAGTTGTGGTAGATGTTTAATTCTTAAAGACTGTTATTATGTCCTACAGATAAATCAGAATCTGTTTTCTTTTTTTTTTTGTTAATAAGACAAGGTTATTCTTTTGTTTTTACGGTAACGCGCTTTATATTTTAATGAATAAAGCTCATATTTGTGCCAGATAGTTGATGAACAGTCTTTATATATGTTAAACTATTCCATAAATGAAATTAGTAATACTTTTGCAAACCATATAAAACAAAATGCATACCATTAGTGATGTATCTATGGCATCTTACACTTGGAGAGATCAACCTTAGCATGATACAAAGACTAGTAGGGAATTGTCCCCTCAACTCAATTGAGGTCGAACCATTGCCATTCTGTAGTTCTTGTTTGGAAGGAAAGATGACTAAGAAGTTCTTTTTTTTAGCAAAGGAACATAGAGCCAAAGATTTATTGGAACTAGTTCATTCTGATGTATGTGGACCAATGAGTACACTTGCAAGACCCATGAGTACACTTGCGAGATGGGGCTATAAGTATTTTATTACTTTTATATATGATTACTCTAGATTCGGATACATATACCCGATTACTCAAAAGTTAGAGGCTTTTGAGAAATTCAAAGCAAATTGGGTTGAGGTCGAGAAATATTTGTGTAAAAGTATAAAGACATTTTGATTAGATCGAGATGGAGAATAATATCTCAGGAGAATGCAGGGACTACTTGATAGAAAATGGTACAGTTTCTCAACTGAGTGCGCCTGGTGTACCCCAATAGAATAGTTTTTTCAAAAAGAAGAAACATGACATTGTTATATATGGTTAAATCAATGATGAGTTTTTCAACTCTACTATCTCATTTTGGAGATATTCATTGGAGATAGCTGCATATATTCTTAACCTAGTTTTATCTAAATCTATTCCAAGACTCTCTTGGAATTATAGAATGGGCGCAAACCAAATTTCCGTCACATTTGAATTTGGGAATGTCCGACTTATGTGCTGAAAGAGAAGACAGAAAAGTTGGAGTCTAGGTCATAAATATGTCTGTTTGTGGGATATCCTAAAGGTATAAGGGGATACTATTTTTATAGTCATCTAGTTTTTTGTTAGTACAAATAGGACTTTCTTAGAGGATAAGTATATTAATAAATATCAGTCCAATAGTAGGGTTATTTTGGAATAAATGAGTGGGAGCGATTCCACGACATTAATTTTTGAAATACAACCTAGTGACAGATGACCCTTGGTATCGCAAACACCTAGGGAATGTTATATGAGTGGGAGAAATGATTTGTTATCTAATCCCATAGATCAAGAAAATGTTCAAGATAATGATGAAGTATTTGTGTCACATGAAGATGATACCAACATTAATGAAAATGGTAGGATTTAAGATCCATCATCCCTTAGGCAAAGTCAGAGGATCATCAGGAAACCTTCTAGGTATTTGTTAGTAGGAGAATCCAAACAGGCGATCTTCATATAACAAGTAGATGATTCGACTTCATATAAGGAGACTATGGACAAAATGGTAATTTTTATGGTGCTTTATGTAGTAGATATTATACTAAATGATGTGGGAGTGTCATCGTCTAAGAAAGCGTATTAGCCCAACAATTTTCATATGAAGGATTTGGCCGAAGCTAGCTGTGTTCTAGACATTCAGATCTTAAGAGATGGAAAGAACAAGCTGATAGCTTTGTCCCAAGCTACATATATTGACAAGATGCTTGTCAGATTGGCCATGCAAGATTCCAAGAAGGGCAATTTTCCATTCAGACATGGAATCCAACTCTCTAAGGAGCATTCCCAAAGAAACTCCTTAAGAGATAGATGACATGAGTGGAATATCTTATGCGTTTGCAATGGGTAGTCTCATGTATGTTATAATGTGCATTAACCTTACATTTGTTATGTTGTTGGTATGATAAGTCGTTATCAGTCTAGTGATGGACCAGAACATTGGGTGGCTCTAAAGCATATCGTTAATTACCTTCGGAGAACAATGAATTATATGCTGATTTACTCTTCACCATACCTTGTTTCATTGGGGGTATATGGATATCTATTTTAAGATTATACTTTAGGGCAAGTGGAAGAATTATTGGGTTGTATGCCCAAATAGTATAATTTTGTTGTGATGAAATGATAATTTATATTGAATGAAACTTTGGTTTGTATTTATTTATTATTATTGCATTTATTTAATATTGGGCATGTAAACAAATTGTCAATGATCACTTGTGATAATATAAGTTGAGTGCTTGCGTTGAGAACCATAGTATGACACATCCTATATTTTGACAATAAATAAAATTGTTCACAACTAATGTATGAAGGTTTGCGCATTGTAGCGAAAAGTTGTAGTGTTTGACTTTTTAATCATTCGGGTATGCAATTTGTTCTTATCGCAGAAATGGTTAAATAGTGACACTAGTTCACTTAGAGTGTATTGAACTGACCACGTGTTGAATTTAATCATATAGTATGATCGTGCGAATAATTAAATTTCACTTGATCACCGGGTATTTCATCTAAATTCCTTGACAAGATTGTATATCTTCTCGTTAGTTTGATGGTTCTTTGATTCACCAATGGGTGAGATCAATTTAATTGATCAAATATCTCGGTGAGTTGGGAGCTTGAAAATGAATGAAATAGAGAATATGAATTCTTGTCGGGAACGGTCGCCCAGAAAAATGGGTCGAGTGACAACTTAAGTATTTTTTGTTGAACAATTATAAATCTGAGTTCAATGTTTAGCGACGGCTAAACTTCGACATCTGTGAATAAGTTCACAGAACCGTTGAAGAAAATGTTAATTAAAGTTAGTGAGAATAATTAGAGGGGCAAAACGATCATTTATGCTCATACTTAATTATCGGATCTCAGATAGGGATGAAATATATATATGGTAGGTGAGAGGAAAATATTACAACTTCTATAATCTTATGTAATCCGAGAGTACAATATTTTGCCTTTAGTGGAAAAGCAATGGACTAATAATTAGATCTGGCAGTCTATGATCGACTAGACATAATCTAATTATTGGATCTTGGAAAATATATTCAGACATGTCATGTGGTAGCTCTATAAAGTTTTGAGCTTAATCACAGTTACTATGAAAGTTTTGGACTTGATTTTAATTGTGATATAAGTTCAAAGATTACAAGTGTAATTAAATCAATCCTAAGCTAATTAGATTTGGTTGCAATTAGGACTCTTATTATCCTATTTATATCACATATCATGTGACGTGAAAAAATTTAACAATTAAGAAAAGATGAGAGAAATTTTTTAAATCTTGTTTGACTTAATTTTATCTTCTTGGTTTTCTAAATTTGTTCAATCCAAAAATTAGTTTTTGATTCAATTAAAGGTGCTCATACACTAGTGTAATCTATACTTGAGAGAATTTCATATAAGACTTGAACGTTGTGAGTACCAAGTTCGTAAATTAAAAGTGAGAAGTTTGTGAATCAGATCGAAATCCAGTATTGTTTATTGATTCAAGTATAATACTAAATTATTAGTATTTAATTATAATAAACATGTGAACACATATCAAATATCTTGATTTATTAAAATAAATTTCCCCCAACTAATTCTTGTGTCAGATTCCAACAACTATACCCAAAGGTGGCACAATCTTCAAATCCAGCTACATACTCATATTTTTTACCACTCTTTTTAGGCAACTCTAAAACGTGAAAATGAATTTAAGATTGAAACAATGGTAATCCATTTAATTAAAACTTTATAAATAAATTAAAGATTAAGATCGTTCAACAAACATGATTTTCAATTAGAAGTGAATATTATTGTAATAGATTATTTAATTTCATGATTGGAACATTTAAAGTTTTAAAAGACTTGTTAAGAGTCCATAAATTAAATCTTTATAAAATGAATTAAAGATTAATATCCCTCAACAATCATATTTTTCGATTACAAGTGGAGATCATTATAATTGCATGATTGGAACACCTAAATTTTTGAAAGACTTGTTAAGAGTCAACAAATCAAAATATTATAAAATGAATTAAATATAAAAATCCCTCGACAAAAAAGATCTTCAATCACAAGTGAATATTATTGTAATTGTTTATATAATTGTATGATTGGAACACTTAAAGTTTTAAAAGACTTGTTAAGAGTCAATTTTGCTTAGGTTATCAAGCAACATAATTAACACGTTGACCTTATCTTTGTATTTGCATATAGGGCTGGGCACAAGTCGAGTTGGGTCAGGTTCAAACCCAACCTGACACCCAAACCGACTTGTCGGTTTGGAAAGTTTCCAAACCATACCGACCCGACCCAACCCGATTCGGATTGGGTCGAGTCAAGCGATTTTGTGGGTCAAATTATGACAATAAAACACGGTTTATAATAAATAAATAAATAATACAGATTCAAGCAAAAATTGATATAATGAGTAAAAAAAAAATAGATTCAAGCAAAAAACACAGTTTATAGCATGTAATTCATTTCCAAATACTAGCATGAGTCAATAAGTCATACTAATAAATTGATACAATGAGAAGAATGAATCACAGTGATAGAGATGAAAGGGCTGACTTTATACTGATATAATTTATACATGAAATTGATACAATGAGAAGAATAAATCGCATCGCGTCGCGTCCACTGCTCTGGTGAGTGGTAAGTGGTGAGTGCTGCAGAGTGCGGATAGTGGACTGATGAAATTGGAAATTGGTATTAGGTGTTGCTGTTGAAGACTTGAAGTGTTGTGAATTGTGATTCGAGTTGGCATAATGGTATTGGTATTTGGTAATTAAAATGGGTTTTGGGCCATGGGTTGGGTTTGCGTTGGACTTGGTTAGTTATTCCTTGGCTGCGTTTTTGGTTCTGTTTTGTCAGTATTTTTTTTTTTGTGGGTAAAACGTCATAAATTGGGAATAAAAAAAAATTTAAAACCGACCCAACCCGACTAACAAAGTTGAGTTTCTGAACCTGAATTTACTCGTTTTTCTTGCTAAAAACCGACTCAAACTGGCTACGGGTCAGGTCGCGGTTTGACAGTTTTTTTGTCCACCTCTATTTGCACAACTTATAAGTTTGTAACAACTTCAAAAATGAAACGGCTTGAAACTTTATAAATGAATTAAAGATTAAGAATGCTCAACAAACATGATTTTCAATTAGAAATGAATATTATTGTAATAGATTATTTAATTTCGTGATTGGAACATTTAAAGTTTTAAAAGACTTGTTAAGAGTCCATAAATCAAAACTTTATAAAATGAATTAAAGATTAAGATCTCTCAACAATCATATTTTTCAGTTACAAGTGGAGATTCTTATAACTACAAGTGTTTTTCATTCAATACTATAAAACAAGTTATAACAAGTATATCTACCTCGAGTGTTTTCTATTGGTGATCTCCTCTCTACAGTGGAGATGATTTATGTTGTCCACTGCCTACATGGCAGTGTGTAATTAGCCAAAAAAGAAACTTATTTAATGTAAGCAATGGGCAACATAAATCCTCCCCACTGTGGGGAGGGGAGCACCACTCGTTTTCTATTCAATACTATATAGGGATGGCAAAAAAATCCACCGCCCGACCCCACCCCACTCAAATTTTTATTTTTATTTTTATTGAAAAATCATAAAATATAGTAGAAATTATAATTTTCACTAAAAATTGACTAAAGAAGAATCGATCTCGAGTTGAAACTTATAAACTACCAACCTTAACCACTACACTACAACTCAAATCTTATAATTGTTTTTGTTTTGTTTGGTACAAATATTTAAAAAATGTGTATCTCTTTTAATTGGGATGGTTGGCTCGGCAAAGGGTCGCTCAGCGAATTCGCAGGTCGCGGGGAGAGACGGGGTTCGGCCAAAATTTTCGCGGGGCGAGGGCAACCCGCACTATTGCCATCCCTAATACTATAAAACAAGTTATAATAAGTAATGCTCTTAAATATCGAAACTATAACTAACATAAAAGTTTGGACATTTCCTTTCAACAAGATTAATCTTTTAAGATGGAATCTTAAGTTTTAATAGTTTTAATTGTCTTTTATTTACTTGAAATTAATGATTAAGGTATCATTAATCGTATTTTTATGTTAATTACTTCATTTGTATCTATACGTTTCCTTGTAGTGCTAGAGTTATTTTACATATTTTATTTATTTAATATTTTGAAGAAACAACTTTTACAAATTGCTTTCAGAAATCAACAAGTCATGCATGATATGAAGTGAGCGTGCAACTTTATTTAGTATATTCATTTCTTATTAGTCATGGTCTATAGTTTAAATGATTTTTTATTTAATATATTTTTTAATTTTTAATTAGAAACTTATTTGTAGATTTTAATTTATAAAATTGTTGACATACAAAATAATAAGGGACTAAGAAAGAAACTTAAGAAAAAATTGTATGTATAGGCCCATAGAAAGTACCCAAGCATGTAGACCTAGGAGTATATGTCGTCCAAGCCTAATGGACGCCCAGATAAATTCATGTACAGGCCTAATAGAAATTATCCAGGCCAGATAAGGCCCAGAATGGATATCGCTCAGGCCAAGAACGCCCAGGACGTTGGGCGACTAGAACGATTAGTCACCTTATAAGAGTAACCGTTCTTAAACAGTTTTCTTTCTCTCTTATCATTTTCCCACGTTTCAGGAGTTACAAGCAGTTGAATCATCATGGAGGAAGTGGGTAGTTATTGCCATTTAGGGAAGAAAATGGGTAGTTGTTGGGCGACAAGCGAGTTACAAGCAGTTGAATCATCATGGAGGAAGTGGGTATTTATTGCCATTTAGGGAAGAAAATGGGTAGTTATTGGGCGACAAACAGTTTTGACGCAAGATTGAAGGAAACCGTTTGATAAAGTATAAAAGAAAGAAGATTGAATGGAAGAGACAATAAGACAACTCTAAAAAAACAGAGAAATGTAATTTTCATTCCCTTTTAGTTTTCAAGTATTTCTTTCCAGCGAATTCCAGTGTGCTTGTGCCCCTTGGAGGCATTTTGTTTTGTTCTTTCATCCTTTGTTAATATTGTAATCTTCATAAATCAAACACCCCTTGTTGGGACTTTGTCTCAAAAGGTTTAGCGTCCCTTACACATCGTCTGAATCTTTTAATTGTTAGCAAAGAACACATTTTCTGCGCGAAACAATTTGGCACGCCCGGTGGGACACTTTTTGGTGTTAGAAGATACAAGAAAGTAGAACAATATGCCTCACAAGAATTCAGATAAGGAGCCAGCAAATCAGCGAATCCAATTCGTGATCGAGCGATATGAAGAGCAGCAAAATACACCGGCAATAGATGGACAAAATCAAAGTCGTTATGAACCGATGACGGAATTAAGTCCACGCACCATGCGCGCGTTGCTTGGCGAACTCACACAAGATGTCGTGGGACAGGTAAGCCTGCAAAATGTTCATGATATGGAAAAGTTTGTTCAAAATGAAAATGTGCATTATGATAACATGGACAAGCAATTAAGCACTTTAAATGAACTTATGAATAAGTTAGTAGGCCAAACATGTCAACCAAATTTGCCAAGTGTAGGGAATCATTTCCAAGCCAGGACGATCGTAGGGCACAATTCACCAACGATGAACCCTAGTTAGGGAATAGAAACGCCTTTTATACCATCAACGTCAAATGTAGGGGGAGGCGACATGACCAATTTGAGTGGTCATAATGTGGGATCATCCAACTTGGAGGTAGCCCGAACGCAAGAGAAAACATCCCAAATATAGGACAAAACACAACACGCTTTAGCGAGGGGGAAAATGTCCAAGTAAATGGCAATAATACCTTGAATAATGGTAATTTTGCCACAAACCCGGGGTTAAATAATAGACCTCAGATGATCCCACCTGTGAACCAACCTATAGGAGTCCCATACGATCCCAACACGGCCTTGAGAAACCAAATCGCAGAGATAATGCAAGATCAGATGGCTTTTGGAATGCGTCCTTTCATTAGACCGACATATAGGAAGCCATATCCCGATTGGATAGACCAAGCGTATCCATGGCCTAGAGGATATAAAGTGCCGGAATTTTCATTGTTCACAGGTTTAGGAGAAGTCTCAACATTGGAACATGTAGGGCGATTTATATTGCAATGTGGTGAAGTAAATGATTATCCTAAAATGAGGTTGTTTCCTAGTTCGCTAACAGGGATAGCCTTTTCATGGTTCATTAATTTACCAGCAAACTTTGTTCAGACGTGGCAACAATTAGAGCAGTTGTTCCATGCTCAATTCTATAAAACCGAATCTGAAGTTACCTTGGCCGATTTGGTGAATTTACGTCAAATGCCAACTGAATGGGCGGAAGTTTTCCTTCAAAGATTTAAAACTGCTAGGAGTAAATGCTTCGTGCCCTTACCTGAAAAGGAGTTTGTTAAGATCGCTCAAAGCTGTTTAAGTTTCGATTTAAAAAAGAAATTTCAGGATAGGGAGTTCCCTGATCTTTTCCAGTTAACGGCCAACGTGATTAGGTACGAGCGTTTAACAAGAGAAGAAGAACAAATGAAAAATTCTAGCAAAGGGACTTACTATAGAGACCCAAACTTCGACGTTCATATTGTAGACGAATATTACGATCAAACTGAAATGTGTCTAGCCGAATTGGTTAAAGGAGATGCGTATGCTTGCCCCTTAGTGATTAACTCAAGAACGACGGAAAAAAACGAGCCTTTAAGAGATACAAGCAAAAAGGCTAGAGCGTTTTCATTTGATATAACCAAAGCTGACACTATATTCGACAGATTGTATAAAGACAAACAAATAAAACTGAGCGACAAACACAAATTGCCAAATCCTGAGCAAATTAAGGATAAGAAATATTGTAAGTGGCATAATGCATGGTCTCACACAACTAATAATTGTTTGGTTTTTTGTCATGTATTACATGTTGCCATTGAATCAGGACGAATCACTTTTGAAGCTAAAAAGAAGATGGCAGTGGATGAGAATCCTTTTCCGCGGCCACTTGGAGTAAATATGATAGCCGGTTTCAAAAGTGGTTTACCTAAATTCAAATTGGTAGTTGACAATGGTGACGAAGATCTTGAACAACATCCTAGTGTGTTCGAACATCTCAAAGGCAAAGAAGTTGAAAAGAACGAAAGAATGTTGTGTACTAGATGTAGTAGAGAAATAAACGAAAACGAAGAGAAAATGGGAGTATGGGAACGCCACAGTCATCCCAACATGGCCCCAAATTTTCAGCCTATTCAAAAGCGAAATGTACCAAGGCCTCCTTTTGAAAGACAAATCAGGCCGATGCATGATGGCAGGCCGATGCATGGTGGTAGGCCGATACACAACGGTAGACCAATGCTCAACAGTAGAACGTTCAGGCCACAGCCCCATCGGTCAAATGTATGGCACTCATTCCAATATAGCGCAGGAAGGGTGATACCCTTTGATCAAATGACCAAGACGCAACAAAGACGTCATCAAAGAAATTATGGACGAATGATGAGGCAGCAATCAGAGGTGATACGTCCCAAAATGCCCGATTCGTCCAAGGCAGTTACTAAAGAAAATCTCGAAGATGAGAAAGAACACAACTTGGGCGATTCAACAGAAGAATTGCCAGAAGATTCTTCTGGTAGGTCGAGATTTGAAAGACGCAGCAAAGATGAAAATGAAGATGATCCAGGACAATCCATCACTATTCAATTTGGTTCTTTGCCCCCGGTCTTGGCTAATAATTATTTGCTTGCCAATGAGTTTAAAAGTAAGAGAGAAGAAAGGACACAAGAAGATGAGGAAGAAGAAGCATGCACGTTGGAATGTGAGGGAGAAATTGGGCAAACCTCTGGAGGGATATGTGAGGAAGAAGAAGATGATGGTTTGACCGATGTTGAAGAAGAGATTGACTTAGAATCAGAAATAAGAAAAAGAGGAGTCTCATATAACAATCTACTGAAGCAACTATATCAAGAAGGCGTCTGAGAAGTAGATTTATTGGGCGAACCATCTGGGCGATCTTTTGACTATTACGTATTATACGGGATGCCTAAGAGAAAAATGAGGGTACCACGCTCTGAAAAGTATGGACCACTTCCAATGATATTGCCACCCCCTACTGGTTGGCAAGAAGAGAGCGACATAGAAACTCAGAAAGCAGGCACATAAGATCAATCGCACGTTAATTTGACACAGGAATTTGATCCAAAAGATGATGGGAAGCAAGAAGTAGAGATAGAGGCAACTGAAAAAGTCATTTTTAAGAAGCCAACGGCCAATTTAACCAAACATTTAAGACCATTATATGTAAAAGCTTTAGTCAATGGCATCCCAGTAGCCAAAGTTCTCATTGACAATGAGGCTGCTATAAATACCATTCCATCCAGAATGATAAAGAAATTTGCAAAGACGGATAGTGATTTAATCCCTACTGAAGTTATTCTTACAAGCTTCAATGGAGGGGCAACTTCGGCCAAGGGAGTAATGCCGTTAGATGTGACGGTAGGAACTATCACTAAAACCACAGTATTCTTTGTAATAGACGGGCCGACTAACTACAATGTATTGTTAGGAAGAGATTGGATTCATGGAAATCGTTGTATACCTTCGTCGCTCCATCAATGTCTAGTTTTTTGGAACGATAAAGGTAAAGCAGAGGTGGTACAGGCAGATCATAGGCCTTTTGTCACAAAGGCGAATTCGGTCGAGAAGTTCATGTATGAGGAAAATTATGGACCTGTGAGGGTAGTCCAAGATGGGGAAGAAACTTGAATCATCGTGCAAAACGAAGAATCATTATCAGTAGATACATTTACTGATATGTTTAATCAAATGAGGCCAAACATAGTGGCCCTTGAGGAGCCAATAATTGGCAAAAAAGACAGTCAATAAATGTTGAAGAATATGGCCAGCTTTCAGGATGTTAAAGCCAAGTCAATGGCTTTCGAGAAAAGGTGCGAAGAAGAAATGAAAAAAGAAATAGCTTTAAAAATTTTAAAAAACAAGCTAGCAGTGTTCGAATTAGAGCAGAATATCGGCCGAGAAGTTAATAAGGTGGATTGTTTAGACGCAGAAGGCATTACTACAAGGAACCTAGACGATAACGTGATAGGAGTTATGAAGACCGGGCACGCTCAAGCACAAGATCCTTTGGTAAAAGTAATATTGGGGATGAACGAGAAGATCGCCCAACATTTGTGAGTCAGATGCTTAGCAGAGAGGTAAGTGACCAGTTAATTGCTTTGTTAAAAGAATACAAAGATTGTTTTGCTTGGGAATATGAACACATGCCTGGACTAGATAAAGATTTGGTAGAACATAGGCTGCCAACCAAGCCACATTTTAAACCCCATAAGTAGCCCCCTAGGCGCTTTGCTCCTAATGTATTGCCCGAAGTAAAGAAAGAAATAGAACGATTGTTAAAGGCAGGTTTTATTAGGACAGTCAGATATGTTGAATGGTTATCCAATATTGTACCTGTATCAAAGAAAAATGGTATTATTAGGGTTTGCATAGATTTCAGAAATTTGAATTTAGCAATGCCCAAAGATGAATATCCAATGCCAACGGTGGATTCTTTAGTGGATTCAACTGCCGGACACGTGATGTACTCCTTTATGGATGGATATTCAAGATACAACCAAATTTATATAACTGAAGAAGATGTACATAAAACTGCATTCAGATGCCCGGGTGCTCTAGGATGTTTTGAATGGGTGGTAATGTCTTTTGGTTTAAAAAATGCAGGAGCCACTTATCAAAGGGCAATGAATTTGATTTTTCATGATATGATAGGAGAATTCGTTGAAGTTTATGTTGATGATATAGTGGTTAAATCGCTGAAAGAAGAAGACCATTTCCAACAATTGAAACGTTCATTTGAACGGATGAGACAGTATAAATTAAAATTGAACCCGTTGAAATGTGCATTTGGTATTAATGCAGGAAATTTCCTAGGGTTCCTAGTACATGAAAGAGGAATTGAACTTGATAAAAATAAAGCAAAAGCCATTTTAGGGGCTAAACCACCTAAGAACAAAAAAGAATTGCAAAAATTCTTAGGACAAGTGAATTTTTTATGACGTTTCATCTCTAATTGTGCAAGGCGAACGAAAGCTTTTTCGCCTCTTTTGAAGTTGAAAAATCAGGACGACTTCGTCTGGAAGGAAGAGCATCAAGAGGCTTTTCATAGCCTGAAGACATATCTATCAAATCCGCCAGTGTTAGTTTCACCTATCCAAGGACGGCCAATGAAAGTTTACATATCGGCTGAGCAGGAATCAATAGCTAGACTAGTCGCCCAAGATGATCAGTTTGGAGAAGAAAGGGCGATATATTACCTTAGTAGACGATTAACTACATGTGAAAGTAATTATTCTGCTATTGAAAAATTATGTCTTGCTCTATATTTTACATGTACTAAATTAAGGGCTTACTTGCGGCCCGTGACTATTTACTTAATCTCTAAAGTGAATTTGGTTAAGTACATGTTCTCTCGTCCTATTTTGCATCAAAGGATTGGTCTTTGGACTTTAGCACTGTCAGAATTTGAAATACGATTCATACCCCAAAAGGCTGTTAAAAATCAAGCGTTGGCTAACTTTTTGGCCGATCATCCATGCTTAGACGTGCCTAAAGAAATTGAGTTAGAAGTCGATTCGTTCGAGTTGAAACCCTGGATTTTACACTTTGACGGCTCAAAGACTGCTGGAGGTGCAGGAATAGGGGTAGTGCTAATAAACTCATTAGGTATTTGCTACAAATTTGCTTTCGCCCTGAATGAAATGTGTACTAATAATCAAGCCGAGTACGAAGCATTGATTGTGGGTTTAGAGCTATTATTAGAGCTAGGGACAAAAAATGTGCTTATCAGATGTGATTCTCAATTAGTAATTTATCAATTGAATTGCGACTTCAAATGCCAAAGTGATTCTGTCATAAGCCAATATGGCATCGCTCAAGAGCTATTGGATGAATTCAACCAAGTAGAGCTTCAATACGTTAATATGGTATATAACGATTTGGCAAATGAGCTGGCCCAAATGACATCGGGTCATTCAAAAATGTTAAATAAGGATTCTGCTTGTGAGTATGGGGTGATATTGCCTGTAGTTCAACAAAGGGCAAAAGAGATTAATGTGCATTGTATACAAGATGGAGACGCAATGGATTTGAGAGAAGAAATACAAAGGTTCTTGGAAGAACCTGATAAGAAGAGTGATAGAAAGGTAAAATTACGCTCATTGAACTATCTGCTGGTTGAGGAAGAATTATATAAGAAACGCTCAGATGGTGTGCTTTTGAGATGCATAAATTTACAAGAAGCTAAAGTGATTATGGCCGAAGCGCACGAAGGGATGTGTGTAGCACATCAAGCTGGCCAAAAGATGAGGTGGTTGATCGTTAGGAGTGGGTATTTCTGGCCTAAAATGGGCGAGTTGTGTGTTCAGTATGCTAAGAGTTGTTTGGAGTGTAAAAAACATGGCCCAATCCAAAGGATGCCAGCAAGGGAAATGGTACCTATTATTAAACCATGGTCATTCAAGTGTTGGGCGATAGATCTGATAGGAAAGATTTACCCCCCCCCCCCAAATCGTCCAAACAACACACTTTTGTAATAGTCGCTACGGATTTTTTCACTAAATGGGTAGAAGCGATACCTTTAAAGAAAATCTCTCAGGAAAATGTGATAGGGTTCATTCGTGATCACATCGTATATAGATTTGGGATACCTCAAACTTTAGTGATGGATCACGGAACTTCTTTAAATGGGAGTCAAGTGAAAGAATTTTTGAGTGAGTTTGGAATTAAGTTGGCAAACTCTACACCTTATTACATCCAATCCAAAGGCCAAGCAGAATCGTCAAATAAAGTTTTGAAGAGTATCATAAGGAAAATGATAGGCGAAAATGCCAGAGACTGGCATGAGTGTTTGAATAGAGCGTTATGGGCTTATAGAACTTCCCCACGATCTAGCACTAAAGTAACTCATTTCTAGTTAACTTATGGGCAAGAAGCGGTGCTGCCTATGGAAATTAATGTGCAATCGATCAGAGTACGTTTGCAAAATAGCGTAGATGACGACAAACATACTGAGTTATTCGTTCAGAATTTATTGGAATTAGACGAATTGAAGTTGAACGTCTTAGATAGATTGCAAATTCAAAAAAGAAAAATGGCTTCGTATTATAATAAAAAAGTTATAGCCAAATGTTTTAGTGCGAATGATTTGGTCTGGAAGACAATACTCCCATTGGATAGTAGTAGCCCGAAGTTTGGAAAATGGTCGCCAAATTGGGAAGGACCATACAGAGTAAAGGAGGTGTTACCAAATGGAGCATATCATCTAGAAAATTTGGATGATATGAGGCACGTGAGGTCTATTAACGGTAAATATTTAAAGAAATACGTTCCATCAGTTTGGGAATTTGAACGATTAGATGTTTAACATTAAAGGACACAGTTCTGCAAATGAATAAAACTACTCATTTTATTGGATAATTTGGTTGCCATGATTGGCTACCATTACAAAGGGAAATTGAATAAAACAAAAAGAGAAATTGTCCTTAAAACGTTCAAGTCTTAATTACAGTCTTCTCCAAATAGAACGCATCTGCTCTCTAAGCTTCTCCCATTCATCGCGCTATTCAACAGAAGCAGTGGATAGTTCTCCATGATTCCTTCGTCCACTTCTAGACCTGAATAACGCTCAAGCAAAGATCTAGCCCGTTCAACTTCCTGAGAAGCATTACGCTTCTTGGCGGCCAGTCTGGCCTTACAGTCGTCCATCTTTTCTTGAATTTCTTTCATCTGGGCAGCCAAACTCATCATCAAAGAATCTTCAACCATGACCTCAGAAGAAATCTCGTTCAAATTGTTTTTAGCTTGGTCGATTTCCTGGTGTAGAGATTCTTTTTCAGTCACAGCATTGACATATTGAGTTTTCTTGGCTTTGAGTTCTACATTTTTAGCCAACAATGCACTTATCTCCTGATGGATGATTTTCAAAGACAACTTGAGGTCCGTGGAGAGTCTGAGTGAAGGAAGCTCAAGTGCTTGGGCCATTTGGCGGCTTAAACGCTCAAACTTGTCTCGTTGGTTAGTGGCACTAGCATGTGAGATATCCATATCCATGAAGGAAGTGTATTCAAGTACTGCTTGCTTAAGAATGTTCATGTTTTCTATGGAAAAGGCAGCAGAGGCAGAAGAAGGACGACTGGCCGAGGATGAGCGAGCGGTCTGGCTAGCCTTCACTTGTTCCCACGACGTAAACAAGTCCTGAATAGAGCGCAAGATGGTATCAGCGTCCTGTAAAGGTAAAAACGATTACTTAGCATCCTTATGGTAATAAGCAATGTAGAGTGAATCGAAAGAAAACTACCTCATGGGTTGACTCATCAGTAGTTTTTGAGGAGGAAGCAGGAAATGTGCCAATGGGCGATTTGACTGCTTGCGAAGATCCATCTTTATCTGAGCGTGTTGGTTCTGGTATAACCGGCAAATCAATTGGTCTTTCTGCAAAGGGACGAACAATGATAAGTTTTTCAAGAGTAACGCCATGACAAATGGTGAAATTAGAAAAAATATCATAACTATGTGCACATATTACCATCTGGTTCTACGCTTGGAGGGGAAACGCCTTGAAATGATGGGAATTCTCCAACTGGCTGGGCGATCGAAGTGGCTGGGTCTTCAAATCCCTTTTCAGGCAAATCCACTTCAATGGATGGCTCGGAAGATGGAGGAATTGAAGGGTCGGGCGAAGTAGAATCTTTCAAAGGAGAAATGGGCCCCTTCTGGTTTAGAGCACAAATAGAATATCAATATCTATATTGAAGTGTTCTCTAAATAAAGGGAAAGCATATTACCTTTCTTCTGGTCATAGGAGGAGCATCTTCATCATCATCACTACCATCATCAGGTTGACCTGATGAATCCAACGTTGGCCGTTTACGGCTGGATGCACCTTTTGCAGCTCTAGTTTGGGTGAGAGGAGAACTGGATTGAGTGAAAATCGCAACAGAACGTCTAGTACGCATTGTTGGAGATTTTGAAGGAGAAGAAGAAGAAGCATGATGTTTAACTGATATGGGCACAGCAGGGATAGGAATCGGAGTAGAAGAAATGGAAGTTCTGGAAGACCTCGATCCCTCGAGTATATGAAATGCATGGTTAACGTTAGTAGTGAAGAATCTACGTTTCACAGAAGGCCAAAATTGCTCAAAAAGAGGATGAATGGCCAAAGTGGGGTTAAAATGATCCAAAGAAAACCCATTCATCAGAGAAGCATTACGTTCATCTATGGCCTGTGCTTCTACTTTTGTGATAGTATGGAAGCGTTCCTGGAAACTTTTTGAATAACAAGGAGGAATGGGCCAAGTTTGGCCAAAACCGAGTTGTCGGGCAAAGAATTGGGGAGCATAGACCTCGACCTCAGCCTTGGCATTGGTGCCTGTAAGAATGTCATGGAACAATTCTCGCCCAATCAAGTATTGGGCCCAAATGGGCAGGACAGTACTCACATCGTTCAGAGTAAGAGAGGGTTGGACATAGATTGGGACTTGATGAACAGATAAAGGAAAGAAAGAGGGAATTGAATTTAAGTTATAAAAGAATGTAAAGACATCTCGGTTAGACATGTCAACATGAGCTAATTGGTTGATAACCAGCCCGTAACAACTCACTGGCCGATGGGGTATTGAAGGAATACCAAGTTGTGGAAAATATGCTCTCAACCACAATTGAGCGAGCCAAAGAGGCCCATTTCCAGTGGGAGAAGCATTGGTCCTAAGTTGATGTTAAAGGTAGGCCATACCTCTATAGAAAGCGGCCAAAAACAAAGAACAGAGATTTAAAGACCTACCAAGGGCCAACTCGTGGGTGATGGGCAAATAGGCCATAGAAGGTTTAAGGCTAGGAACACAAAGAATATACCTACACAGCCAAACCTGAAGGAAAGCTACACGCTCTGCATGAGTAGGATCTTTGCCAGAGTTGTCATAAAGCTCCTGCATGCCTGAATAGGAATCCGTATACTTCTTATCAAACCTTGAGCAAGAGAGGATATCAGCATGGCAGGAGAAATAGTATCGCCCAGAGGAGGAAGATTGACTAAAGCACCAACATCCCTTAGAGTAATCGACATTGGGCCAAGAAGAAAAATGAAAGTGTTGTACTCAGAAGACCAGAAACTCAAGGCGATTGGAAAAAGAACAAGGTCATAGAGTGGGGGACGTGTAGCAATTTCCAGAAGGTCGGAAATCCTGGCACGATCAAAAAGCGCTTTTGTAGGGCCATGTTTCATCATGCGCGCCTGCCAGAGGCGGAAAGTGGTGTCAGCTTTAGGCCAAGTGCGAATGCTCTTCTCGCGGATTGGCTTCAAAGAGAAAGGGTCCAAGAAAGGAGGTTCATGGGTACAAGGGAAGAACTGGGCTGCGGCCAGTCGTCCAATAGAGTCCGCGTCCCTGAACGACGGGCCCAAATAGAACTCGTTCATATCAGGCCTAGAGGGTAGAAGACACGATGGGTTTACATAAGGTTTGGATAGGAGGTCTCGGAAATCTTCGAAAGTAATGCTATTTTCTAAGGGAGCTTTAGACGTAACCATTTCTTCAGCAAATTGAAAGGATTGCAAAGGTAATGGCAAGCTTGAAAAAGTGAATGAGAAGTCAAGGAGAGGATGAATAATGTCCTTTTATAGAGGGAGAAAGAGACGGCGACGTGATGGACGGCGACGTGATGGGAGCCGGACGTGGTTATTGGTGTAATGTAGTAGCGCCTTTTTTGGGTTTATATAAATCGTGCACTTGGGATCAGAGTCGAAGCGCCAAACACACTTTTCAGAAGATGAAGCGCCACTAAGTGAATATGGCTAATTAATAAGTGTTAATTAATTAATATGTTTATATTAATTTAGCCATATTGAAACTTAAATAAGCCCATGACATACAAAATAATAAGGGCCTAAGAAAGAAAACTTAGAAAAAATTGTACGATAAGCCCATAGAAAGTACCCAAGCATGTAGGCCTAGGAGTATATGTCGTCCGTGCCTAATGGACGCCTCATGAGGAAAATTCATGTACATGCCCAATAGAAATTATTCGGAGCTAGATAAGGCCCTAGAATAGATATCGCCTAGTTTGCCAAGAACGCCCAGACGTTGGGCTATACTAGAAACGATTAGTCACCTTATAAGAGTAAATGCTTTGCATAAATTAGCTTTTAGGAGCTCTCTCTGATCATTTCCCACGTTTGTTATAGAGTTACAAGCATATTGAATCATCATGGAGGAAGTGGGTTAGTTATAATGTAATTTTGGCTTAGGCCATTTTAGGTTGATATTATTTAAATTATTTATGGGGCTATTAAAAAAATGGGTGATTAGTGTCAAGACACAAAAAAAAATAATAATAAAAAAAAAAAAATTGCTGGCCAGTCCAATTAGCTCAAAGGGTTAGATGAGTCGAGCCATATAAGCCCGGTTTTATTTAGGCCATAGCCAGCCCAACTCAAAATTTGGGTTATATGGGCAGGCACACGGTCGGGCCTTTTTTGCCACCTCTAAGAAAATATAAATTTTAAATAAAAAAAATTTACGATAGTACTTTTGTCCAAGTTTAGAAAAATAAAGTCACTTTTAAATCACTTTTTTCTATAAATAAGTTTGATAACTTACTTTTAACTTTGATTAATTGAAAAATTTATTTATTTTAAAACTTACTTATTTATTTATAAGTAAATTTATTTTTTGTCTACAAACATGTTTGAAAAACTTGATTTTTTTTACTCTTAAATAAAAAAAAATTATTTTTCTTAAAAGAACTCTTATGTTAGGTCAAAATAAGTAACTCACTTATTTTTAACTGTTATTAATAAAAAAAAAAAAATTATTTCTAGACTTAGTTAAAAGTACAAATTTGTCAAAATTGGAATATGTTGGCTAACTGTGCCCCAGTGCGTGATTTTATACTGTTTAATCTTTCAAGTTTTATAGAAAGTTGTTTTGTTAAATGCGTTCAAGTTTGACTACAAATAGGCTCACACTTTAAAACATGTAGTACTCATTCCCTAAATTCTTTTTTTGATTCTTAGAAGATCTGTAAATCTCTTGTAGTGTAAGTGCACTTGTATCTTGAACTCTCTTATTAAAATGGGGTACAATTTACATGAAAATTAACGACGTTTGGTACCTCACAATTTACATGAAAATTAACAAAGTTTGGTACATCACAATTTACATAGATATTAAAAAATTTGACAAGTATTTTTAATATGATTGTTTTGTTGACTTGTATTGGTAATGATACTTTT